>CM033452.1:16579566-16769879 GCA_019425755.1 Amaranthus cruentus
GAAGATTGGATTGAACAAAAGTTTTTTTTTCATTTTCTTTGTAGAACCGAAACCAAGGAAGGAACAAGAGAATTTTTCTGAAATTCTCACTCATTTTGAAGTTTGAAAAGTGAGGATTCAAAGTGTTTAGGAGGTTACAAAATTCCTTGGCTCCCTCTCTACAATCGACCACCCCCTCCTATTTCCCTCTAATTAATTATGTATTTATTTATTTTATTTTATTATATTATTTATACCTTTCTTTTTAAAGGTAAAGAAACATTATGCGATAACATCGTACGCGATAAAACACGTTACAGTTTGCTACATTTTAACATAATTTATTTCTTATATTTACCCTATGTAGATAATCTAATTTAATATTATTTATTTATTATTTATTTAGTTTATTTATTTGAATTGATAGTTTTAAAACTCGATAAAAAATACTGGGTGTTATAATTTTTCTCTAGTTTTACATTAATTTCAATTTATATTTTGGGAGAATTACTTACTATAGTAGGTCATCGGTTTACCCAAGCTTACACTTGGCGAATACCCCCTAAAATTGGAATTAATCATAGTTAATTAATGGATAAATTATTGTGACTAATACGAACTTTTTACGAACTTTTCATTAACCCTGAATAATACCAACTTTGATGTGAATTTCTGTCTAGCATTCTTAACTTGTTTATAACCTACAATTGTAGGTCAACTTGCCAAAAAAAGGAAAATACAATAAAATAAAATAAAAATGCAATAAAAAAGGAAAAAAAGGAAAAAAAGGAAAAAATGTAAGAAAATTAATTCCCCACCCTCCCCTTTTTTTAGTGCATTTTATTTTTCTTAATTTTTTTTATTGCATTTTTAATTTTTTGTATTTTGTATTTTTCTTTTTTTTTTGCCAAGTTGACCTACAATTGTAGGTTACCAACAAGTTAAGGATGCTATAGGGAAATCCACATCGAAGTTGGTATTATTCAGGGTTAATCGAAAGTTCGTATTATTGTAGAGAAATCAGTGAAAGTTCGTATTATTCACCATAATGTTTCCTTAATTAATATATGGGATTATTTTAGGAAAATCATAAAACAAAGTTTGGATTATTCTAGGTAATTTTTTCTTAAAAATTTGTTAATTCTTTTCCTATCAACCTGGTTAATACCACATTTGTCTCATTATACTTGTTATTGACACTACAAAAAATCTTGCTTGTAGCCACACTTAAAAATGCAATTGCTCACACTTATATGTGTGCCTAAAATATTTCCCCACACTTAAATAAGTGTGGTCTAAAAAAGTGTGGGGAAAAATTAGGCACACTTAATAAATGTGGCTAATTAAGGATTTTGTTACGCTTATAAGCGTGGGTAAATTCACCTTTAGCCACACTTAAAAGTGATGAGATATAACCTCACTTATAAGCATATGGAATTGGTAGAAGTAATGTTTTTTTTTCATGATTTTTCCACGTATATAAGCATGGGCAATAAAGCTATTAACTAACTTTCAATTAATGTTAACAACAAATTTAATTTGTTATTATTGCAAATATAATAATAATAATAATAATAATAATAATAATAATAATAATAATAATAATAATAATAATAATAACAACGATAAAAAACTTTTTTTATTAGTACGTAGGTCGAATCCATACAAACCAATAAATGATAAAGTAGTATAAAAAAATAGTAGTATTAAAACACTGCACATCAGCACTACATGCATTAGCAAGCTAAGGCAATGCTAGCTAGCAAAAGTAAACTCAAATATCATCAGTACAGTAGTAGCAATTATGAGTAGCATTACACCCTTAGCAACAGCAGGTAGTGGCAGTAGTTCCAACATACACACGACTTAGTTAGCAAAATAAGCAAGACACAACCAACACAGTGACAGTAACACACGAGTTCTTTCTATGTCCAGCAACACACAACCAGTCCAGTTAGAATACCACATACACACAACCAATTGGGTCATCATATTTGCTTTTTGTTCCTTGTGTTTAAAACTTGTGACATTTGTATTCGTTCCTTAATAGCCACCTATTTAAACACATAAATGTAATGTCATTACAAAGAAGACATAATAATGTTTAACATGTTTAAACCTAAAACAAAATATATAAATAAAACTTACTTGTTTTGCCATTTTCTATAGTCTGATCCTTAGCAACTTGTCCAACAATTCTGCATTAGCTCTTTTTTTACTCTCATTCATTGCCTACCAATATAAAATGATTCAGGTATCGAGTTATAGTAACATATTTAGAAAGACATGAAAAAATTGAAGCAAAAACTATTTACCATGCCAGCTAGAAAGCAAAGTGACATCTCCTTTCTAGTTTTATCTCCACGAATGAATTTTCTAACTGGTTCAGGATTCTCCTTAATTACTTTATCAATCACTTTCTCCAATTCAGAAATAGTCAACCAAAATAACAAAAAATATTTATTAATAACATATATTGATTAATAATATTTATCAATAACAAAAAACAACAAATATTGATTAATAATATTTATCAATTACCTCATTTTGTTTTACTCTTTTGGCTTATCCCTGATCATATGGTCCCTCGTTCTGAATAGGATTTGATTGAATCCTAGCTCCTTTAGTAGAATTTGGAGTAGTTGTACCACCACGGGATACAAGGTTTGGTTGTAGAAGAGGATTTGATTGAATCCTAGCTACTTGAGCAGGAATTGGAGTAGTTGTACCACCACGAGAAAAAGGGCTTGGTTGTAGAGTTGGATTTAATTGAATATTATCAGCATGACCTCAACGAACATGGTCACCTGAGGTCAGGTCCAAAGAAGGGAGGTCCGGGGGGAATCATAATCAGGCTATAGATTTAAGAGTGGGATCTTGGAACATTGGGACTCTTGAAGCCAAGTCTTTGGAGTTGGCCAATGAGCTTGCTAAATACAGGATTCATGTAGCATGTGTTCAAGAAACTAGGTGGAAGAGGCATAAAGCAAAAAGTATTAAAGGATACAAGTTATAGAATGCAGGTCTAGACGGCAGAAATAGCGGGGTTGGCATTCTAGTGTCTAATGATATCCTGACGCAGTTGGTTGAAGTAAGGAGGTATAACGACATGATTATGTTAGTTAGGATAGTAGTGGGGGAAGACGTCGTATCATTTGTCAGTGCTTATGGGCCCCAAGTTGGGCTAGACGAGGAGGTGAAGCGCGAGTTTTGGGATAACATAGGAGACCTTATGAGATCTTTACCGGATGATGAAAACGTTTTCCTAGGAGGAAACTTTAACGGGGATATAGGTAGAGATGCGGGCGATTATAACTCGGTTCATGGAGGGTTTGGTTTGGGGGCAAGGAATGCCAACGGGGAGAATCTGCTGGATTTTGCGCTAGCCAAAGATTTAGTTATAGCAAAATCGATCTTCGGGAAGAAAGATAAGCATTTGATAACATATAGGAGCGGAGGATATGCCACCCAAGTTGACTATTTCCTAGTGCGCAAGGGAGACCAAGCCTCATGCTTGGATTGTAAAGTAGTGTTGGGTACTGAGATGCCTACCCAACACCGGCTCTTAGTGCTGGTCTTTAGGATGAGGAAGAAAATTTTGGAGAAGAAAAGACAGTTCAGAGGAAAAACTATGTGGGGGAGACTCAAAGGAGATATGATCACGACCTTGTCTAGCAAGATAAGTCCGAAGGGATTCCCAAGTCAATCAGAGGATGCAAATGAAATGTGGGTGGAAATGGCAGAAACCATTCGAAAGGTGGCGAACGAGACCCTAGGGGTGTCGTCAGGAAGACCAAAAGTGTTCAAAGAGGCGTGGTGGTGGTACAAAAAGGTGGAGGAGAAGATAAGGGACAAAAACAAGAGATTTAGGGAGCTTATGAGTTGCATGGAGGAGGAAGATAGGGTAGAGATGAGAGAGAGAGAGAAATACAAGGAAGCCAAACGGGCGGCAAAGAAAGCTGTTACAAAGGCGAAAAGCCGTGCTTATGAGGACTTGTATCAGAAGCTTGATACCAAAGAGGGGGAGAAGGATACTTTTAAATTGGCTAATTCTAGGGCCAGGCAGAGTCAAGATTTACATGCAGTAAGATACATTAAAGATGAGGGAGAGCGAGTTCTCCTAAGAGAGGAGGACATAAAAAGCAAATGACATCAGTATTTCTCTCACCTACTCAATGAGTCTAGGGAGCCTATGGAGGACGATAGTCAAGCTTCAGACGCACAAGAAACACAAGATGATGGTTCAACAAGGGATATTACAACCGATGAAGTAAAAGAAGCTCTCAAGAAGATGGGGAGAACAAAGGCAGTCAGGCCAGATATACCAATTGAGGTGTGGAGGGAACTAGGTGAAGAGGGCATTCGTTGGCGCACTAAACTCTTCAATGTTATCCTGAGGACACATAAGATGTCAGAAGAATGGAGGAACAACACTCTCATACCTTTGTTTAAAAACAAAGGCGATGTGCAAATATGTGGGAACTATAGGGGTATCCAACTTCTAAGCCACACAATGTAATTGTGGGAAAGAGTGATAGAAAGAAGAATCGGACAGGGAACAGTGATTAGTGAGAACCAATTCGGTTTTATGCCAGGAATATCAACCATGGAGGCTATTCATATTTTGAGAAGACTGATGGAAAAATATAGGGAACGAAAGAAAGATCTGCATATGGTGTTCATAGACTAAGAGAAAGCGTATGATAGCATATCGCGATGTGTTATCTGGGATAGTCTCAAGGCTAAAGGTATTTCTTCGGTGTACATTGAAGCTATTCGGGAAATGTATGACAGAGTTTCGACTAGTATTCAAACATCGGTAGGGATAACAGAACCTTTTCCGGTTAAAGTTGGACTACATCAGGGATCGGCTATAAGTCCGTTCATTTTTACAGTCATTATGGATGAGATATCAAAATCTATCTGGGAGACGGTCCTGTGGTGCATGCTATTTGCGGACGATATTGTGCTGGTGGTAGAAACTAAAGAGGAGGTCAGTAACAAATTGGACGAGTGGAGGGAAGCTTTAGAAGGTAAAGGGTTGCGCATTAGCCGCACAAAGACCGAGTATTTGCACAGTGAATTTTGTGGGACATCACTGGTAGGCAAGCCAGAGGTGTCCATCGACGAAGAAGTTGTTAAAAGTACCTCCAAGTACAAGTATTTGGGATCGATCATGCAAAGGGATGGGGAGATTGACAGAGATTTAAACCACCGCATCCAGGCAGTTTGGCTCAAGTGGCGAGCAGTCACCGCGGTGCTATGTGATAGGAAGGTCCCAAGTAAGTTAAAGGGAAAATTCTACCGGGTGGCAATCAGACCTACTTTGTTATATGGGACAGAATGTTGGCCCGTGAAGAAGAGTTTTGAACATAAGATGGAAGTCACAGAAATGCGTATGCTGAGGTGGATGTATGGGTGCACATTGAGGGACCGGATTAGGATTCAAGAGTTTAGGGACAAACTAGGGGTTGCCCCTATCTCTAAGAAATTGCGCGAAAATAGATTGAGATGGTTTGGGCTTGTGCAGAGGAAGTCATTCGACGCCCCTGTGAGAAGGGCTGCAAGCATCATAGTAGAGGGTAAGAGGAGTCGAGGAAGGCCTAGAAGATCTTGGATTGAGCAAATAAAGACTGACCTACATAAGTTAAACCTCTCTACAGACCTGACTAGTTTCTTGAATTGAGAAAATAGATTAAGATGGTTGGAGGCGTTTTATCCATGTTTTAGACTAGTGTTTTCTTTTAGAGTTTCTTTTGGGGGGGTTGTTCTCTCGCTATTTTAGTTTCTTTTAGTTTTTTTGGTTGTTGCACCGTTTCTCTTTAGTTTTATTGTTTTATGTTTTTTTGGTATCTATTACGTTTTTATCTACACGTCGCAGGGGCTTCTCTTAATCATTTTTGAGCCGGGGGACTCCTTTTTGGTCGTGCTCTCCTTCATGGGTATGAGTTGCGGCCATCTTTCCTTCCCCAGACCATGTCCATAGTTTTCTATGAGCGGGATACATTGGGTAGGATGATGATGATGATGATGATTTATTTTATTTACTTGATTTTATACTTTAAATGCAAAGGTAGACTATATTTTAGTGTAAATTAAATTTATATAAGTCTTTTATATTGGTGAATTGATAAAGAAGGTAGAAATATGGAACATGAAGGACTTATAAAGAAGCAGAGCAGGACACAAATGAAAAAAAAATGATATAATGATGAATTTTAATTTATGATTTGAGATGGTATTTGAAATTGAAAGGAGAGTCTTATACCCGAATCAACACAAGGATTTAAGTTGTTTGACTTATCAATGATCTACATCCACTATCTAGCCTAAACTTAAATTAATATGTTTAAACAAATACAAAATTTGAGGCTGAAATAGTTACTTTTGAGCAATTTCAAATGATGCTAATAATCCTTATTTTTAAGAGATGTATAAACCTTTTTATACGACTACACAAGTGAAATTTGGAATGATGAATGATACACCCTCCGTTTCTTTTTTATTGTCCACTTTTCTTATTTGGTCAGTTCACCTAAATTGTCCACTTTCTATTTTTGGCCAAAATTTGTTTTCTTAATTACATACTATCCCTAGGGTAAATTACCCATATACCCCTACTTAAATAACATTACCCACCTTAATTAAAACCCTTTACCTAATCTCCCCACTAACCCTTCCCTCCATTTTCCATAAAAACCCACCCATTCCCATCTGATAACCTTAACCCTAACATTCGAAGCCTGTGTTCTTGAACCTTCTTCCATCTTCATCGTCTCCCTCCTTCATCATTCATCCTTCATCTCTAGACTTCATCAACCATCTTCATTGTTCATCTTCATTCTTTCTCTCTCTCTCTCTCTCCCTCTCTCTCTATGTTTCTCTCTCTCCATTAACTGATAACCCACAACCCACTTTACAGATCTGCGTCTTTTAACTAATGGGCTCTCCAAAATCTTGTCTTTCATGGGGCGATTCATCTGAGGATAACGTCTTAGTCAGCACTTCTAACCCTTGGTTTGACTACTACCCGTACGTCCCTCCTTCTCCTACCATCTCTGTGGAAACGAACCCTAATTGGGGAAGAGAATGCGATACATAAGATAAAGAAATTGATGGTTTATTTGATTTGCAACTAGATCTACAAAATCTGTATATTGAGAATCTCTTTCCCTCTTCAGATGAGGAGTCACTTGATGATGCTGATTTGAAGCCTGATTTTGAGGATTTTCATGGTCCCTTCTCCCTAACTTGTGATGATTTTGTTTTTGTATGATTTATTTCTGTTATTGTTGAATATGCATGTTTGATTGTCTGTGATGTTTTGAGACCTTCATTCTAGTGTTTTCCCTATGATTTATCATTGGATTTTGAGGGTATCTGTTTGATTACTTGCTACACAAAAAACCCTAATTCCTAAAAGATGCCATCAATCTTTCAAGGAATAAGCCACCAAACAATTTAGTTTAAGAGGCTATTCTTTCACAAGATTCAGGAGGCCTTTAGAAATTTAGGGTTCTTTGTGATGAGAACATTTGTTCTCTGAGAGAAACCAAAAAAATTGATGATTTTATGAAGCCAATTTCCTTGTTCAACATTTTTCATTAAAATGTTTAGCATTAAACAAAATACATGGTTGATGTTTACATTCTAAACATTTTTTTTTTGAACAATAGTATTCCCAAAAGTGAGTATTCACAAAATTCCCAAAAAGTGAAATCTTTGTCTGTGGTTCTTGATATGTTCATGTGTAATGCTTGTAATTGTAACCCAAAAGTATTGATATGTTCATGTAGAGTGCTCTGGTGTTGATGTTGTATCTGCTATTTTTACATGGTGGATGCTTCTTGTACTGTTGTTGAGTCTGTTGGTTCCTGTGTTGATGTTATGTCTGCTGGTTCTTGTGCTGTGGCATCATCCACTGGCTCTTGTTCTGATGTTGTGTCTGCTAGCTCTTGTGCTGTTGTTGAATCCAGTGGCTCTTATGATGTTGTTGTATATGCTGTTGTTGTTGCCTCCACATGAAAATAGCTTTGATCATGTATGCCCAAGTAGAACAAAACTATATCAAACATGAAAATAGCTTTGATCATTACCTTAGCAACTGCAGCTTGACTTGTTTTTTGAGCCTTTGGCACACTCTTGTATTTAATGAGTTGATTTTTTTGACTTTGTGTTGTGTATATATACTTGCTGCCAGCCTCTTGTATTTTTGGTGAATTTGGCGCCTGTGTGATTTTTGATGAATTTTGTTATGTGTTCTGTTTGGCGCCTATGTGAATTAATTTTTAGGAATATTAATGGCTTCATTTTTTTCATCAAATGTTTTTGGACCTTTGTAGCTAATTTATCTAATTAAAACACTAAATGCATGTTCTTTTTATTTTTATAATCTGAACTCAATGAGAGATTTAATATCCGCATGCGCATGTGGCGAGAAGGTTGTACGTTATCGGTTGCCGTACAAAAGACATTGGGGAAATCAAGAAAAATTTGAAGACTTTGTGTATTTTTCTATTTTAAATTATGGACAACAATTATGTAAATTATTTTGGTTATTTAAAACATTTGCTTAATACTCCCTCCTATTCAACCCATTAGTCCCATTTCTAAAAATAGTCAAGTCACCCTATTAGTCCCATTTCTATTTTTAGTATATATTTTTTACTTTTTACCCTTACTCACAATACTTATTTACAATTACACCTTCATTAAACTCTACAAACTTACCCTTATTATTCCTACATATTCTTAATGAAACACATTAATTAGATTATCTATCCACCTAAAACTAATCCTTCCCTCCCTTTTTATAACCCTAACCCTAAATTGGTCCGCCTCATTTCCTCCTATTCCAACACTGTTCTTTCTTCTTCATCCAACTTTTTTGTTCTTCTGGGTTTCTTTCTTGTTCATCCAACTTCTAGAATTCTTGATATTCTTGTTCGTTTGTTCTTCGATTTTTTGGGTTTATTCTTCGATTTGTGGGTTTGTTCTTCGAAAATCTGGGTAAGTATTTTGTTTGTGCATGATTCGATTTTGTAATTTTTTTGTGGGTTTTTGGTTTTGTTCTTGATGATTTTGTTGATTTTGTATTTTGTGTTTTGTTTGTGCATGATTCGAAAATTTGGGTTTGTTTGTTTTCAATTTTTTTGGATTTTGTTTGTGCATCTGGAACTTTTTGTTCTTGATGGTTTGTTTTTAATTTTTTTTTATTTTTTTCAATTTTTTTGTGCATGATTCGAAAATTTGTGGGTTTGTTTTTTTTTCAATTTTTTTGTGCATGATTCGAAAATTTGTGGGTTTGGTCTTTGTTTACTTTGTTGAAGATCTATGTTTACTTTGTTGATGATTTTTTTTTCTTTGTTTACTTTGTTTTTTTTTCAATTTGTTCTTGATGATTTTGATGATTTTGTGTGTTTACTTTGATTTACTTTGTTTATTTTTTAACTTTGTTTTTTAACTTTATTTCTTGCAGATCAGTTTGTTGAAGGTCTGGGTTAGTTTGATGGATACTGATAAGGTTCTTGATGATGATGAGTCGAAAAAGGTTGAACTTGATAACCCTAAAAGGGTTGATGATGAGTACCCTAACTATGCTGATGAAGTCTATGAATCATCTGTTGAGACTGATCCACGTTGGAGTCGAGAACTGGATTCTGAGGGTGAACCCATCTACACTCCAGAACCCGACAATCCTAACCGTGTGTATATCGCGACAGATGTTGTATTTGCTGATAGTGATGAGGATGAATGGCTTGATAGCCTTGGTCCATTTACAAGTATGGTTGTGGTCACTGATTGCATATTTTTTTGACTTGTGATGAAATCAATCGTTTGTGTTGTTGTTTGAATTGATGCATTAATGAATACATGCCTAATGAAATTTACTGAGGGCAAATATTCTAGGCCATATTCATAGCATTCTATTCTTTAGTTGATTTTAGGAGGCTTGGTATTGCCACCAGATTTCATTTTGGAGGCTACCAATTGCCACCAAAATCAAGTGCATATAGGAATAAAGCTATAACTCAATGATGAATAAAAATAAAACCTGAGAGTAACTACTAAACAACCACTGTTTTCATTTCATTAGTTTGAATACAACTGTTTCACAATAAACAACTTAAAATTTTACACTAGTTGTTTACATTTGAAACAAATGTTTCACAAAATGTATCCACAAGCTGTCCAAAAACTGTCCAAAAGTGTGTTTATATGCTGAGTTGTTGGCTCTTACTTGCTGTCCAAAATGTGCTGCTGGTTGTTTTATGTGCTGCTGGTTCTTCTATGTGTTGCTGGTTGTTTGAATGTTGTTGTCCATATTGACTCTGCTTTGTGTGACTTCAATTTGTTGTTCTGTCACTTGAAAATCACATTGAAACCCAATCATTTGTAGTAATTCATTATTTGTTTCAAGACTCACCTTACTTAGTAATTGTTGAAGTGATTCAACTACTAAGACTTTGTCCACTGACAAGTAACCTGGTAATGTTCCATCTCTTGCTTGTTTGGTCTTGCTCATGTGTGTTATGTGGTAGTCAAAACCACCCTTTCTTTTAATGACTTCAATCATGCAAGCTTGTAAAGTAATGAACACAAATCTCAAAGATTGAGGATTTAAGGTCTCAAATGCCAAATTCACAGCTCTTAATAATTGTTTTACATTGTATGCTGCCTTTTGAAATTGTAATGCTCCTTGGTGATTGATTGAATTGGTTTGGTTTCTAATTCCCCCCTCCTCCTGTTCTTTGAGCTCCTCTTCGCAGGTTCCTGACTTATAAAAGGCCACATACCTATCTTCCCATCAAAAATCACATCACCATTAGATGCATGTATGGGTTTTGCTACAGCACACATGAACATGATTTTAGGAATAAACCTTTTAGATTGAATTTCTTTATGTGGCTCTACTTCACCTGGAGCAAGATAGTATGTTTGTGTTTCACGGGTTAGATAGAAATGTTTTTTCCTCGATATGAACTATGTTATCTTGTGATTTGAATTTATATGCATCAATATTTCCATCATAGTAACACTTAGAAAGTGCAAAAAATAACCTGTGCAACTTATTTTTTTCAGTAAGTAATGGTTTTAGAGGATTTGTGGGCTTCCTTATGATTTTCTTCTTCTTCCATCTAAATACAGTTGATTGTGAGATCCCCATTTGTTTTGCCACTGAATGTTGCGTTGTCTTGAGTTCACACTTGATTGCTTTGAATTTTTCATCATCAAATTGAATTGTTTTACTTGGTTGTCTTCCAATCCTCTTGCTCCCCAAGTTGATTACTATTTGGTTGTTGTTGATTTGTCTTTGAACTTCCTTCCATAACCTTGTTATGGTTTTTCTACAAAGTTGAAATTCATTGGCTAGTTTGTTGATTGTACCAACCTCTGGTCTTCCTTTTTTGTTCAAGGCTGATAGTAGTATTTGCATAATTTGGGTTTTTTGATGTGTATTAACATCTTTTGTTTTACCCATATTGTGTTTGGTGTAATTAATGTGTGCATTAATAGAGTATATATAGATGTTCCCTAACTGGATTTCTGTTTCAGTTAGTGCAAATTTTGGAATTTGATTTTGTTATGTTTGCCTCCAGAATTCTGATTTGGTTTGTGGAAATTTTGAAATTTGACATTTTTGGTTTGCCTCCATTTTTTTTGGGTTTGCCTCCATTCTGCTGTTTCAGTTAGTGGAATTTTTAGAATATGTTTTTTTTATGTTTGCCTCCAGAATTCTGATTTGGTTTGCTGAAAATCTTGGAATTTGACATTTTTGGTTTGCCTCCATGTTTTTTGGGTTTGCCTCCATGCTGCTGTTTCAGTTAGTAGAATTTTTGGAATTTTTGATTGCCTCCAGATTTCTGATTTGAGTTTTTGGGTTTTTTGGACATTTGGATACTTGATGAAACAAAAAGATTTGACAAATGTGGTTGTTTGGTTTAATTATCTGGCCTAAAATTAATGCATCATTTTATGTTTTGATTTTTCTGAAGTCGATGAAAAAAAAAATACGCAATCACATGATCAGCAAAGACTGCAACTATCCCGATGCTGTTGAAGAGTTGAAAAGGCTTGGGAAAATTAATTAGTCGATCTATGTATTTTTATTTTTCGTTGTTGTAGCAGTTTTTTTTTTCATTAATAGTGAAGTATGTAATGTATGTTTAATTTTCAGAATTTTTATTAAGGGGTTAGGACTTGTATCAAATTATCAATGTTATGCTAGATTTTCAGAATTTTTTATCCATTTATACAATTGATTAAGTATTTTTAAGCATTTCATAAAATAGGAGGGAAAATTAAAAATTTGGAGGGAATCATTAGCCAACTAAAAAAGCATTAATAAATTACTAATTCACTCTCTTTCTCTCTCCTATTCAAGTGGTCCCATTTTGACCCACCTAAAAAATGGTGCCTAGTCAAATGGGACTAATTAGGAGAATAGGAGGGAGTATAATTTTAAGACTTGAATGCAATATTCAATTTTCCCTCCAAATTTGAATTATATCCACATTATTTGTTAAAAGGTGGGAATTATTAACCACTAATCCAAACTATTAAAATAACTACAAATACCCACTTTTTAGTGGTCCCCACACATTCCTTAATATGTGTGCCCACAAGAAAGTGGACATAAAAAGGGGGTGGAGGGAGTATTAAACATGATTATGTTTTTATTGTTTATTTATTTATTTATTTATTTATTGGTAAATCCACCGTATTGGGTAAATGGAGAGGTGTGCATAAGTGGATGTAGTCTTTTGTTGAATCCATCTTTTTTAGCAACTTTATTATATGCTTGATCATTTGTTAAAATATGTGGCTTAGCATTATCTTGTTGAATCCAAATATCTCAAGTAGAACTTTATTGATCAAATTATCCCTGACGACGTCTTGTGTAACATTTTTTATTACTTTTCACTACAAAAAAATGCAAAATTCCGACTACTGAAAATAGTCGCTGTTTAATCGGTATACTGCTATACCGACTAAACACAGACTACTCACAGTTAGTCGGCTCAGAATGGTCGGTAAATTAAAGTAGTCGGAAAATCAGTCGAAATTCCGACTTACTATGCTTTGTTAGGTGTTTAGTTGCAATTCCGACTAGCCTGATTGGTAGGGATTTAGTCGGTGCATACCGACTAACTTCCTACTAGCTGTTAGTCGCAAAATACCGACTACCACTTTAGTAGTAATTTTTTCGGTGTATCTAAAATTTGGATTTTTTTGATTTTTCAGAATTTTTACAAATAAAATATTATATTTATTTTCCGACCAACCTTCGACGAAAAAGTGGTAGGAAAGTAGTCGAAAAAGTCAAACCTTATTTTAGTCAAAAAGTGACCAAAATTTGGCGGCTCTGTATTCCGACCCATTTCCGACTGCTAAATGGTCGGTAGGTGGTCGGTGATAGGGGTGTTCAAAAGTACCCGATCCGCCCGACCCGACACGCCGACCCGACGACCCGCCTCATAAATGACGGGTCAAAAAGTAAAAAAATTTGAAAACTCCGGGTCTGGTACTCGACTCGCCTTATCCGGGTACCCGTTAATGACCCGATAACATGATTTTTTGAAGAATAGGAATTCTAACCATGTCTTACTAGTTGTCTGTATCAGTTAGATCAAGGATAAGAGGTGTTTAATACTTTTAACTATTTAATATTTATCATCTTTCCTCTTTCTACAACAAATAACGCTTCCTACCTCAACCATGAATTACAATTTGAGACATATTTCACATGTCATTTTCTTTTCCTTCCTAATAAAAGAATATGCACCCATTATCTACTTTATATAGAATTATTGTAAATGCATTAATTATCTATTTTAAATAGAATCTGCCAGAATTTGTTTTATAAAAAAATATAATTAAATCAGTAAAATATTAAAAAATAATAAGCCGGTACCCATTGTCCCGACCCGTCTTATCCGGGTACCTGCTAACCGGGTACCCACATTAAATGGGCCGGGACACGGGCTGTTAAAAAAGGTACCCGGCTAACCGGGTACCTGGCTTTCCAGGTACCCGATTAGCCGGGTACCCAGTAATGAACACCCCTAGTCGGTGATGCTCTTATTTACGGACTAAATTCCTACTATTAAGTAGTCGGAATTTGCTAGGAAAAAATTTAATATTAAAATAATAAAACAGGTCAAATGTGGTCAATGATATTGACCACATTTGACCAGTTTATCGATAACCTAAATTATCGATCAAACAAAACAAAAAACGCAATAAAGATAATAAGAAAGACATGAAAATAATTAACAATACAAATGTACAAATATTAATGTAACGTATTATACAACCCAATGTTTTAACCATAAAAATTCAAACATAAAAACAAAAATACAAGGGCTTAGCTGGTCGGTGGTGGCGGAGGAGGTTGTCGGTACACTAGTGGAAAAAACAAGATAGGCTGCGGTTTTTTTGCCAATATAGGCTGCAGTTTTGACTCACAACATTAGTAATAGCAGCAGATGACAAAACATTATTGGCTGCGGTCCTAAAATCGCAGCCTATAGACCATTTTTAAAACAAAAAAAAGGGACTAAAGGCAGCGGTTTTTAGGGTAACCGCAGCCTTTAGTCCTTTTTTTTGTTTTTGTTTTCATTTTAATTGATGCATACTTCAAAGTCTGTGGAATGAAATCTGAAAAACCTAGAATGGAAACCGCAGATATTGAATGAATTTTACAATAAACAACAGATACCGCAGATATTGAATGAATTATTGTTCTTGAATGAATTTTACAAGTATATTTACAATAAACAACAGATATTGAAAAACCTAGAACAAAAATTAAACTCAAAATTAAACTCTCTTCTTCATCCTTTTCACATTCTTCCTTATTTGCTCCTTCTCTCTTCTTCATCTGAATGTCGCCTGAAAATTATAAAAAAAAATCAAATATTGAACAAAAGCTTAAATTAAATGAATAAAACAAGAAAATCAATAAAAATAATTAAAGAAAGGGAAAGGGAACTAACTTTGAAGTGAAACAAACATCCAAACACTCGAAAAGCTTGATGTCCAAAGCAATTTCTTTGAAGTGAAACAAACACACAATACACTGCTATGCAGAATTGTTGTTCGATCGCAAAACTTGAAGTGAAACAAACACTCAAAAAGCTTGATGTCCAAAGCTTGATGTGGAGTTGGATTCAAAGAAATGAGAAACAGAGAAAAATGAAAGAGATGAGAAAGAAAGAATGAGAAAGAAAGAAAGAATGAATGAATGAGAAAGAAATGAGGTGCGGCGCATAATTTGACAGGCTTAGGGTTTTTTTATAAATGGATTTTGATTATTGGCTGCGGTCATGCCAAAATCGCAGCCTTTGAAGGCTCCAAAAAAAAAGTATTTGATTATTGGCTGCGGTTATGCCAAAACCGCAGCCTTTGAAGGCTCCAAAAAAAAGTATTTGATTATTGGCTGCGGTTTTACAAAAAACCGCAACCTTTGTGCTATTTTTTTTTCGCCCTTTTTTTCTTCCATTAAAGGTTGCGTTTTTTAGGAACCGCAACTTATGTTTAGCAGCCAATAGCTTTTTTTCCACTAGTGGTAGGCCGGATTTTCGCGAAAATTGGTGCGCACAAAGTTGAGCAAATTGTTGACCTCTTCCCTCAACTGTCGTTGCTCCTCCAAGAGTGTATCATGCTCCTCCCTTGAAATGTGCTGGTTAAGGCGAGCCTCAAGTCGGTCAATAGAATCCTGAAGATGATCCAGCCTCTCGTTCACCATTTGGGCTTGGGGAGGAGTGGCCTGGTATTGGGACTGCGGCGTCGCCACATCAGCGTAATAAACTTGTGTCGCGTCACTTACACCATACACTTTCTTGGTGGGCTTCTTCTTCCTCGGCGCCTGTGATTCGATATTTTTAACGGCCTGAAAATAGGCGTCGTTAATCTTCTCATCAGGCGCATTAACAGGAAGATCGGCAAGGAGGCGCTTGTATTCGTCCTAAACAATGAAACAATAAATTCTGTAAAAATTTCGTTAGAGTTTCCTCTGTAAACTAACTAAACCAAAACTTAAATAAACCCTGAAATAGAAACCAATATGGATATAATGTTTATCTACTACCAAAACAGCTACCAAACCAACATTTCCTCAAATTACAATATCAGATATCCTAAGTAATATTCTAAAACAGCTAATGTACCAAAAGTTAACCTACCAAAAAACTAACTAAGCTATGATTCCATGATAACCAAAAAATGCTAATCCAAAAATAATATAGATAAGAGATTGAACTTACACTTATGGCCTTGGACTTCTCGTTCACCCATTGCAACCTGTCCTTTATACGCACCTTATAAGTGCGTAGAAACAACTAATAAGAGAGCGGCGTGCGTTGCTGCTCTTGTTCCTGCAATGAACTTCAACCATGGTTAACGATTATATGTTTATGTATAAATATTTATGTGTGTATAAAATTAAAAAATCAAATTAGTACAAGTTCAAGGTTATACCAATATGCGCAATGTCCTGCGCGCAGACACCGAGCCGCCGGTATGGGTGACTTTAGCCGCACCCCCTTCATCCCCCCGGCGGCGGTTCCTCCTCCCTCTGGATCGACTGGATTGGAATTCTTCTGATTTTCAGGCACTTACCCATCGGTCATAAATCTCCCTCGACACCCAGTTGGGCTAAATTTCCTCGAAGAATGTTGGAGGGAATATAGTCTCTAACTTACAGAGCACCACTGCAATTTCCTCGTCCAACCTCCACATATCTACTGCAGAAATCTTCGAAGAAGACTTCTAAAGAACTGAGTAACTTCAGTAAGAGCTTCCCATACTTTCGCTGGCAGCAACTCTCAAAATTCTATTGGAATTAGTCGCTGCATGAACACATGACAATCATGACTCTTCATCCCGAATATCTGATGTTTAGCCATATCGATATTTCTGGCTAAATTTTGAAACATACCCATCAGGAAATCTTAGAATTTTAAGCCATTCAAGAAGGACAACCATTTGTTCTCTGTTTAGTGTGTATGATGCCTTGGGGATTGTAAAACCAACCGGATGCAATTCCGTTCGGATCCCGAGGTCGACTAAATCTTGACGTGCCTTGAGATGATCCTTAGGTTTTCCCGGCACACACAATCTTGTGTTGAAAATGTTATCAAAGAAGTTCTTCTCAATGTGCATCACGTCAAGGTTGTGACAGATCATGTTTGTGCTCCAGTACGGCAAATCCCAACAAATACTTCTCTTCTTCCATCCAACACAATATTTACTGAATTCTGCGTTGTACTCAGCTGCATCGTCTTCAAATACCTGTAAAAAGCCGAAATGATCCAGCTCCTCTAAAAGCTCATTTCCCGTACGTATGTCGGGCCTAACATCCTTCTCAACAGCTCTACGACTGAAACTTATCCGGTTTCCGCGGTAAGGGTGCCTACTATCTAAAAATCTCCTGAGTGAGTCAAACCATCTCACTTTTCTGTTGTGTCTTAAATAAACGGCTTTGGACTCATCCATGCAGTATGGACAAGCGTGCACGCCAGATGTACTCCACCCCGACATCATCGAATAAGCTGGAAAGTTGGTGATTGTCCACATCAAAGTCGCACGAAGCTGAAAGTTCTACCTCTTGGATAAGTCGTATGTTTGGATCACATCTTCCCACAACAACTTTAACTCGTGTATCATTGGATGTAGGTACAGGTCAATCTTATGTTTTAGATTGTTAGAGCTGGGGACGATCACCGTTAAGAACATGTACAGTTTCTTCATGCACATAAAGGGCGCAAGATTGTATGGAGTTAGTATTAAGGGCCAGCATGAATATTGTTGTCCCGAGCTGCCAAATGGGTTGAAACCATCTGTACACAACCCTACTCTCACATTTCTTGTCTCCCTTGCAAAACCCGGATGGATCGCGTTGAAAGTCTACCAGGCCTCACTGTCCGAGGGGTGACACATCTCTCCATCTTCTGAACGGTGCTCTGCATGCCACCTCATGTGGCTGGAAGTAGTCGCAGAAGCATATAACCGTTGTAGCATAGGACCGATGGGAAAGTAGTGGAACTGCTTTCTAGGAGTCTTATCTGATATCCATCTAGAAACCCCATACTCATCACATTGTGTCATACTCGTTGTGGGGCCCCAATAACTCATACACCCATTGACACAACAATCAATCTTTTCTGCCAGCAATCCAAGAGCCTAAATTTGTTTCTTCGTATCGTAAAAACTTGTTGTCATCCGATTATCTTTCGGCAACATTTCAATAATGAATTGACATAATTCATCGTAAAGTTTCTCTGGAATACGAAAGCCCGTCTTCAGGCTCGACATCCTTCCTATGACCGACATCTGAGTTTGCGTTTCGCAACCAGGATGTAAAGATAAGTTGGTAGCTCTTAACATTTCAAAGAACTGTCTTGATTGGGGGTTCAGATCTTCTTCAATATGTATGGGCGAGTTTGGTACATTTGCGACGACATCATCACGATGAGGTAGAAAATGATGATGTGTATCCGGAAATGTACACGCTACTGCATCGCAGACCATTTGTGCATATGTATTTTGAACTGTGTTCTGCTATTGCTCTACCGGAGCCAACTCTTTACTAGGTGGTGCACTGTCAGAACATTTGTGCAGGTACCAATCGTAGTAGTTTTCGACAAACTCTTTCTTTAACAGATGATCTCTTACGATATCTGGAGCCCACAGTCTACGATTATCACACCATTTACACGGACATCTAACCTCTTCTGGATTTTTTTCCTTGCAAATTGTATAAATTCTTCGACCCCTTCTAAATATCTAATATGATAAACTCATTTACAATTTCGCTTGTACATCCAACTTTTTTCACTTCGTAAGTTCATTGCTCTGCGAAACAACAAATCCCATGTTTGTTAGCAACAGAAAAAAATTTCCGACTAATCTGCGACCACCTTGTGACTACAATATGGTCGGTATTGTGTCGGCACGTGAAAAGATGTGCCTAATAAAGAATCTTGTAAGTTTGCTTTTTGAATAGTACTTTTAGAATTCCGACCAAATTGCGACTAAATAGTAGTCGGAGGGTGGTCGGTAAGGACAAGAATCTTAAGGCAATAAATGCCTGTCAGGACGCTTTGACTGATTTTTTAAATTCACAATTCCGACTAATCTGCGACTAACACGTAGTCGGAAATTGGTCGGTAGGGGAGCAGCAGCTTTATGGAATAGTTTTTTTTGAATTTCAAAATTCCGACCAAATTGCGACTAGATTTTGGTCGTTATCTAATCGGTGATTTTAATTAATTTTTTTTAATGAGCTCTTAGTGCGGCCATTTTAGATAAAAACCATAAGTACTTGATTGAAATAGTTGTTTTTCTTAAATATTTCCTCGTATGTACTATAAAAAATTGAAAACATTCAACATATGTTTTTCAAATTTTACGAAATTAAGCATTGTAAATTTTAGTAAGAATACCCCCACGAATTCCAACTCGTTGTATCACCCTCAGTGCAATTTTATACAACCTTACAAAATACAACATGTAGGCCGTAATAATTATGACTGAGGGTGACCCAACGAGTTGCAAATCACGGATTATTTTTACTAAACTTTAATTGTTGCAACAAAATTTAGTAAGAATATCCCACGATTTGCAACTCGTTGGTTCGCCGATAGTGCAATTTTATACAACCTTACAAAATACAACTTGTAAGCTGTAATTATGACTATCAGTGAGCCAAACGAGTTTCGAATCGAGGATTATTTTTACTAAGCTTTAACTGTTGCAACTTAGTTTAAGTAAAATAATACAATTAAAGTAAGCAAAATATAACTAAAATCATACCTTATTAATATAGTGTATAGCTAGAATCCTTGTGAATTGGGAGAAATAATGTAAAGTTTTTTGTAATTGAAGTAAGAAATAAAGTAGAGAGAAAATATAGGGGTGAAATTTAAAAAGGTTGGTGGAGGGTATTTATAGAAAGATTTGGATAACATCCGACTAACCTCCGACAAGAAGGATAGTCGGAAAATTCTTCAAAAGTCACCGACCAACTACCGACGCAATAGTTAGTCGGAATTATAGCGACTAAGAGAATAGTCGCACTTCAGTCGGAATTTTCGTACCACATGGTGTCAGTAGGAATTTAGTCGGAAATTCCGACTAAAGTGGGGTAGTCGGTATTTTGGTCGGAATTTGCCGACCAAAACGGGGTAGTCGATGGGTTTTAGTCGGAACTTTGTAGTTTTTTTGTAGTGTTTAGTTGTGGCAACCCTACTGGTCTGTTCTCTGATTTTCTAATTACATATTAAGTCTTTGTGATTGGAAAACTAACTATATTCTATGCCACAACACTTCCCCATTAGCACTTATTTAAGACCTTAAAACAGTTGCAATTAACATTACTTTACCAATCATATTTTTATTTTATTGAACACACCTATAAGGTGCATCCTCTTCCCAAGGAAATAAATAGCTTCTTTGTATTTTCCTACTCATATAAACCATTTCTCATCTATGTGTACCACATTGTATATCAAATTAAACTTTGGTGAAGTGTTTACAGGGCCAGCCTTGGGCAAGGGCAAGCTGGGCCTACGCCCAAGACCAACCAAAAAAATTTATTTTTTGTCTTTGCTAGGTATTCTACATAAGACATCAAGTAAAGTAGACAAGCATTTTGCCAACATGTCAGATGAAATTATACTACTATGTTTCAATGTTTAAGATCAAGAATAATTATTGTTGTAATAAGAAAGAAAAAAGCGCGCCACATGCACTAAGATCATTTAACAATTAAAATATTTTGAATTTCTTGTGGGTTTACTTGTGTGACTAACCCTTAAATTTATGGTTTTTTTATTTATTTCCTTCTATTATAATACATTGTTTTTATGTCTATCTAACTAATTTTACATTTATTGGTTTTAAGCTAAACTTGTGATTGTTTAGTATTTTCTCTTCGCTTTGTGATGATAATTAAAATTGTAATTTTTTGATATAAATTATTTGATTGATATCAGATATAAGTGGATTTTAAGTTGTGCAACCTCATTTTTCAAATTAAGTGTTTTTGTCTTATCTCTGTAAATATAATGTAGATTTGTTTAACTTTTGTTTTGTAATAACTAGTATAAGAAAACTTCTCTTGATTTAGACGTTGTTATTAGTAATTTTGCATTAAAAATTGCTGTTAGAAATATCTTTGTTTGATTTTATATTATCATATTATGTATTGGTGCATACTTCATTTTTCTTTACCAACATTATAGATTAAAATTTTTTTTATCTATGTTTTATATTTCCTTCATTCTATTTTAGTTGTATTTGATAGCGACATGTTATGTGAAGAAATGACAATATCAATTGCAAGTAATATGGAACGAAGAAATGATCTAGTTAGGGCCTATAAATTATTTTCCGCCCCGGGCCCTTATTATCTCATGGCCGGCCCTAGGTGTTTATGGTAGGTGGTATAATTTAGGAAATAATAAAATTAAGCCTCCTTAGTTCTTAGTCATGAGAAAGTTTTTGTTGGATTGAATTTATGTGTGCTCTTATATTTCTAGATTTCATGATTCTATAATATCCAATGCCCAATGCACTAGCAATTACTCTAATGGTGGTCGTTTTTTCAATAGGAACAACATTAGGTATTTTCATGTCAAAGACTCTTGGTTTCCTACTAACTCTACCTTTTTTTCTATTATTATTATCAACAATGATGCCATTTTGTATTGTTGTTTGGTAGATTTGAAAAACCTTGCAACTGTCCACCTAAATGTATTATGTTGTAATTGTTTTGTAGAACCCCTTGCTAAACGTCTATCTAGTTCTTTAAACAAACAAGTTAATTGTTGTATAATTAACTCTCTAGTTTGTGTCTGCAATTCTCTCTTATGACCATTAGCTGGTAACTTCATGGTTTGATTGTTTTATTGGGGTTTGATGTTGGTTTGGTTGTGTTAATGTTTCCTTATGTGAGTTTGATTAACTTTGGATAGTATAATCATCTAAAGGCAAACTTACATCTACATTTCCATAAGTTTCCCTTATGTACTCCTCATAAATGTCAAATTCTGATTCTTTATTGACGTATTCAAAGTAAGAAATAAATACATCAATATCAGGCCGGTTGTTGAATTCATCTTTCTTAGCCTTGAACTTCATACTCTTGTAACTTATCACTACAAAAAAAACTCCTAATTGTGACATTGATTATAGCTAAAATGTAACAATTATAAATGTTACTAAAAAGCTTAGTGACAATTGGTAGAAGCCGTCGCAAAATAGCATGTCACAAGAAAAATTGTGACGGCTTTCAAATGTCACTATAAAAGTGACACTTAAAATTGTCATACTAATTATGACATTCATAAACGTCAAATTTAAAACAAAACAATTGCAACACCTAAGTGTCTCAATATAGTTATAAATTTTTTGTTCTTTGATTTTTATAAATATTAGTGTTGATGTGATGTGGTTGATTGTATGAACTTTTTAAATATTAATATAAGAAAAATATTATGAATTAATTGATTAATTGTTATATTTATTTAAAATTATAACCAATAATTAACAATCTAAAATAACAGAAGTAATATATTTATACATAATACAAATTTCAAACATTTATTTATTTAAAATTTAAAAAGTACAATTCTATAATTAATGTGTGTACATCATAAACATTTTACAAAAACACAAATCTAGGTATAAAATTGCATTGTATTAAGCTTTAAATTTCACTCCATTTCTTCAATCGCACAAGTCGCTATTACCCGGCCGTTTTGCTTTCAATTAGAATCTGAAAAAAAAGGTTATAGGTAACACAATATTTACTAAAGTTTATATAACAATCTATTATAAAATTCAAAATCTAAAGAAAAGTATATGATTCAAAATAATACAACGTAAATCACTAACACCAACAATAATAAGACTCAATACACCCAAGAATAATACTCGAAGACTCAACCTACAATAAAATGTAAATCAAAACTTATACATTGAAATTCTATAAGGTAAATTTTAGGTATATATATAGGCGATGAACCACTTTTTGTTTACGGAGCCGAACATTTATAGAGTAAAGAATGCATCTAGTAAGATAGCAGAACATATGGTTTAGACTTTGGTAAATAAGAAAGAAAAAAAACTGAATACTTATTCATCTTCTTCTCTCGTCATCTGTAAATGTACACTAAGTCTAAGTTTTTTTTCTGAGATAATACTTTCCTAACTTGATAGATTCAAGATATTATTTAGATTTTACTTAAATAAAAAATACAGAAAATTGGATCAAATTAAGTATCAGTTAGTGAATGAATTATGGAAATTAAAAAATTGAACAAATACGTGAATAACTAACCTCATCGATCCCTTATTTTCTTCAAGATTTTGATTCTTCGTTAATCAGCAAAATTGGGGTACACTGTTCTTTGAGATTCAATTAAAACTGAAATTGTTGAATCAAAATTAATGGATAAATTAAATGAATAAAAAAATGGACCCTTCGGTACCACTAATCCCACAAATCTCACTTAACTCTTTTTAATTAGCCTGATAAAAGTATAAAGTGGGTGTTATAGAAGAAGATACAATTTATGATCGAACAAGAAGATACAATTCCATAATCAGAGGAAAAAGGGAAGTAGATGAAGTTGAATAGAGGGAAGAAGATGAATAAGTATTTTGGAATTAATTAAGTAATTAAATGTGAAGCTTTAAGTATTCAAAAATAGCAGTTTCTTTTCTATAAAAAATATAGCAGTTTCTTTTACAAATTTATACATTAGTCCTATAATGGGTAATTAATTAAGTAATTAAGTTTTTTATTTTTTAAGATTGTGATGCTTATAGGTGTCACATTTTCATATAGAACATTTATAAGTGTCATAATTTGATATAATGATGATTATAAATGTCACAATATAAATAGCGTTACTTATAAATGTCATTTATACTATTTGGGCTAGCGACATCTTAAGATTGTGTCGTAAATTTTGTGTCACAACAGGAGCTTTTTTTTGTAGTGTATGTGTTATGTGTGTTGTGTAATCCTACTAACACTCTTGGTTTCCTACCAATTGTGCCCCTTTTAGTTGTGGGGCCACGTGCTATGCACGTGGTTCCACAAGAAATCCTATCTAATAGTCATTAGTAAGTTCGACTAATTTAATTAGCTGTAATTGAATTCAAATTATTTATAATATATCGATGTTTGATGTTTCACTAAGTATAAAGTCATTTGTGAAATCTTTTGTTTGTATGCAAAATATGCAAGTTAACTGAAATGATGCCCTTGTTCATTCGTACAAATGAACACGTAGTTGAAGTACATTTGTTGTTCATTAAAATTCATGTATCGGGCTTTAAATTCTTCCAATTCTAACACTTTAATAATTAACCAGTGGCAACATGAAGAGGACTTTGTGCCTATCTGTAATTGAAAGAGTAGCAAGGGATGAGTAATTGATAAAAGCATAAAACTAAATGATTGAAATATAATTACACAAGTAATCACATTAACCTTAGAACTCAAACACATCAAAGACCAGCATAACGCATCCGCCTCTATAAGTAACAAAAATGTTACAGAAGTCCTGTATTCATGTTAGGAGTATTTGAAAAGGATTTACAAACACAATATGTAAGTCTTACACTAAATGATTAAAATTAAACTATATAGAACATAAATATCATACAAAAAATAATGCCTTCTCTGCTCCATCAAAATTATCGTAGGCATGCTTCTAAATCCTCTAAAGTGATTGTTGTCAATTCATCTGAGTCCATACAATAAAGTTGAGTCTATGATCCAAGTTTTTTTTAGCATTAACCAACCTCAAATACTCCAATCATCTCTTGTTTTTGCTTTGTAGAGGCTTCCCTCTCTATCAATTCCACAATGGCATCCAAGGTGTATGAAATATGTACCCTAAACCCGTATAAAAGGCTTCTTTCCATTTGATTATTCATCTTTATATAAGTGATATTGGTTAGGCTCTGTGAATTGAAATCATCAAAAGGAAAACTCTGTCACCCTTATGTAAAATCCTTATTCGCTTGCTCTGCTTCTCAAGATAATTGTGAGAAATATGTAAAACATGTGATATGTTGACTCACATCATCTTTATATACCCATAGGATAAAAATCCATCGTTTTGTCATTTTTAGGTTGTATCTAATAAGAAACAGTGTTTGCAGTTTCATTTCTTTCTTGATAAAATACTTCTGAAAAAAGTTCTGATATTGATGCTACACTAAAAATCATCATCAGTAATCTAGTATACAGTAGTAACTTGAGAAAAATACACTAAGCATTATACCAATGTACCTTCCTCAAGATTTTTCAGCTCTGTTCGCAAATGCAGTCTATACATCAGAATATGAGCCTAGACTCCTACTACAGTTTTATCAAGAAAAATGGACACAAAAAAGGATTAGAATTCACTTGTTGTGTTAGTGCTAAATGATAAATATCATAAGCGGAAGAATAAAACTAATTAAGGTTAAATGTGATTTTCTTTTTATTGATTATAAACTCAGAATTACATCATATTTATACAAGAACTGAGATTAGCAAAAAAAGGAAGAAAAAAATACTCAGCTAATATTATGCCCTAATTGATACTAACTACCTAAAATAAGAGATATGGAAAATATTACAATAATATCTAAATATTCTTTATTTCCTACACTCCCCCTCAAGTTAGGCCATAGGGTCTCCAATGCCTAACTTACATAATGCATCTTCATAGGCTTCAGCTGTAACTGCTTTACTGAGGATGTTTGCTTTGGATCATACCAGAGGAAAACTAATGATCTTATTTTCGAGTTTCTCTTTGAAAAAGTGTCTGTTAACTTCTACATGTTTTGTTCTATCATGTTGTACTGGGTTGTTGGAAATGCTAACAGAAGCCTGATTATCACATATAAGGCAACTACATTATGCTTCTTGCTTCTCCAAGTAACTAAGTTTCCCCCAACCAAAGTGAAGTAACCAGAAGTTGATTTTCTGCTGTCTCTATCACCTGCCCAGTCTACATCTATATGAGCCAAGAGATCAAGGTGACCATTGTTCCTGAAGAGAACCCCTCGATTGCTCGTTCCCTTTAAATATCTGAGAATCCTCATAATCGCTTCCATGTGTTGAATCTGTGGACTATGCATGAATCTACTGACAATCCCGACTACATATGAGATGTCAGGGCGTATATGTGAAAGGTATATGAGTTTTCCCACGAGTTTATGATATTGCTCCCTATTTGTAATCTCCTTATTCTCCTCAGTTTGAAATCCGTGATTGACTATAATTAGAGTTTCTGCAGGCTTACAGTCAACCATGCCCGTTTCTACCAAAAGATCAAAAATATACTTTCTCTGGTTAATGAAGATCCCTTTCTTTGATCTTAAGACTTCAATGCCCAGAAAATACTTCAGGTTTCCTAGATCCTTCATTTCAAATTCCAAGAACAACTTCCTTTTGAGCTCCCTAATTTCCCGTCAATCGTTTCTGTGATGACCATGTCATCCACATATATGATAAGACAAGTGATATGATTTCCTCTCCTTTTGAGGAATAAGGTGTATTCGAAGTTACTCTGCTTGTACCCAAACTTTTTTATTGCTGATGTAAATCTTCCGAACCATGCTCTAGGTGATTGTTTCAAGCCATATAGAGCTTTTCTAAGTCTGCACCCTTCTCCTGGTCCATAGTCATCTGCGAATCCTGAAGGAGCTCTCATAAAGACCTCTTCTTCAATTTCGCCCTGAAGGAAGGCATTCTTTACATCAAACTGGTACAAGGGCCACTCTTTGTTTGCAGCCACAGAGAACAGGACCCTGATAATATCAGTTTTTGCAACTGCGGACAACGTTTCTGAATAGTCTATCCCATATGTTTGTGTGTACCCCTTTGGTACAAGACGAGCCTTATACCTTTCCATCAGCATGATACTTGATTGAGAACACCCACTTATAGCCTATAGTTTTCTTTCCTTCAGGAAAAACACATTTCTCCCAAGTATAATTCTTGTCAAGAGCTGCAATCTCATCTTCTAGAGCCTTTTCGCCATTTCGGGTTTTGGAGGGCTTCATCAATATTTTGGGGATCGGTATTTGAGTAAAGAGAAGCTTTAAAGGCAACGACAGATCTCGAGTTCGTTGCGCCTCATATTCCAGATCGTATCTCCTGGGTGGAACACCCCTGGTTCTTCTGGGAGGAAGTTCATATCTGCAAGTCTCACCAGTGGACGGCACACTATCATCAATATTAATAGGAACATCACATATTGGTTCAAAGGTCACCTCTATCTCGGAAGAATCACGAGATGCTTTAGACAAGTTTGGAGTAGTCTGAGGGGAAGGCAGTATTTTAGCTTCAGTGGCAACATCGGCGGGATAACCTACTTGCTCTTATAGGTTAGGATCTGTAACAATTGGATGTATTAACCAGCTTAAGTCATCACTTATGGTCTGCCCCTTAGGACGAAGCTGGGAGTAGTAGTATTGTTCCGCAAAGAATTCACAATCCATCGTAGTGTAAAGTTTGTTTTGAAGAGGATCGAAGCACCTATACCCCTTTTGGTTTAGCCCATACCCGATGAAAAGACATTTGACTGCTCTAGGTTCAAGTTTATGGCGAGTGTGTTGTTGAAGTTGAGCATATACAGCGCATCCAAACACACGAGGGGGTAAAGAATGAAGAGATAGGATAGAGATGTGGGTCTAGAGGGTATCTAGAGGTGTTTGATAGTTGAGAACTTTTGTGGGAAGACGATTTGTCAGGTTTGGCTTCAAACATGAGAGCTTGAGTGATCTCGAGAAGGGTTCGATTTTTACGTTCAGCAACTCCATTTTGTTGAGGAGTATAGGGACAACTGGTCTGGTGGATTAGGCCATGGGTAGTCATGAATTCCTTTATTTTCTGGTTTATATACTCTCCTCCGTTATTAGACCAGAAGATTTGGGGTCAGGCTTGAAATTGGGTTAAGAGCATATTATAAAAGTGTACAAATACATCAAAGACTTTAGATTTGGATTTCAGAAAATATACCCAACACATGCGAGTACAATCATCCACAAAAGAAACAAAATAGGATAATCCATGATATTAGATGCAGAAGCAGGTCCCCAAACATCAGAGTGTATCAAAACAAACGATTTACTACTACGAGATTTGCTAGAAAAATAGGCATGTATGTGACTTTTAGCTAGAACAAATGATTCACAATGTAAAAGTTCAGTACTATTATTAAGTGATGGTATAAGACGTTTTAAATACCCTACTGACGGGTGGCCAAGACGTCTATGCCACATCCACAACTGTTGATCCAACGACCCTCGAGTAAGCAAAGTATGTCCCCTTTGAGTTGCCTCATCCACGTAATACAGACAGCCTCGCTCAGTACCACGCCAAATGATTTTCTCGGTCTGAGCATCCTGCACAATACACCCATCAGAAGTCATGAGAACCGTACAATTAAGTTCTTTCGTCAATTGACTAATAGATAACAATTTATGAGATAAGTTGGGTACTAAAAGACAATTTTTTAATTTCATGGAAGAAGTAATATTAACAGTTCAGCCCGAGTAACATCAATATTTTCCTCATTAGCTGTTTGAATTTTAGTACGAGGGGTATGGGTGGTAGAGATAAGATCAGTAGGATCATGGGTCATCGTGTCTGTTGCCCCACAGTAAAAAATCCATGGGAAAGAACTATGCTTGCAAAGAGAACCCACACTATGAGCATGTAAAGATAGTTTAGGTTAGAAAGAAAGTTGGCCCATTTCTGGAATATGGGCCATATCTGTGTTATATGTGAGGGAGGGGTTATATTGAAAGATTAGTTTTCATTGGGATGTGGGCCCCATGTTTTATTAACATAAAAAGGCAAAGTTTCCTTATTTGCAACTTCAAAGCAGTGTTTTTCAATCTTTGCATTCCCTTCAATGGCAAAATTGTGGTTCTTCTTAGTCTTGGTATATTTGAGATTCTCTCTCTCTTCTCCTCTCTTCTTCATGAGATGTTCCTTGTTACTACCTTCCTTTTCGATCCGGACACCTCTAATAGTCATCACTTTGTTTGCTACAAGGTTAGCCTTGCCGTCGGTTTCGATTTCCGGTGCCAAGGTGGCGGCTTGCCGGTGCTTCAAACCATACGAGAGGGCCCTTCTTTGCCGAAAAAACAAAGAGGAAAGGAAGGCTGAAATTTGTTTGTGTTTAATGCATTTATTAGATCTGGATTTTTCAACGTCCGTATGGTTCGTCGGGAAGAAAAAAACAGGATCGGAGACACCTTTGTTGGTGTTTAACTTTTCAAGTTGCGACAAAGGTGTCGATGATGATAATCGGATTTTTGTTTCCATTTTAGGTAAGGTTTTTTTTCTCTGATTTTGGTAGATGATGACGCCGATAAATGGGCCTGTTATAAGTCGCTGGAAAATACCATCGACTCTAATACCATGATAAATATCATAAGCAGAAGAATAAAAATTGATTAAGGTTAAATGTGCTTTTCTTTTTATTGATTATAAACTCAGAATTACATCATATCTATACAAGAATTGTGACTAGCAAAAAAAGGAAGTAAAGAAAATACTCAGCCAATATTATGCCCTATTTGATACTAACTACCTGAAATAAGAGATATGGAAAATATTACATGACGCTGTTTTTATTGAACTCAAAGTAATGTCATTTATGTCAATATTTCTGAAATTGTTCCATATCAAATTCTACTTCCACACTCCACCCTTTAAAAATTCAAAGCTTGAATCCTATAGTTTTCAGGTTCATCACATCTATGCTAGTATAATGGAGTTTAAATACTTCTAACGAATGCTTCAAACAAGTCAGCACCCCATCTCTTTGGAATAAATTGTTATTGCAACATTGACAAATGCTTCAAACAAATACACACCCCACAACCATCTGGTGTCTACTTAGAAAATGAATTATTCAATTATTCTCGATTTTACAGAAGTAAATCAAAAAACTTAGATAGTTCAGCTCACATATCATTCTAATTTCTTCCCATACAATGATATGAATGAAATGCACAAAAATTGTGAAAAAGAAATGGGAAGAATAGAGAATCACCCAACCTCATAACTCATGTTTTCTGGATCTATACTATCTTGCCAAACAACATTCATTGAGAAAAGCAACAGTCAAGAAAAGATGTATAAAATAAAAGTAATATAACAATAAAACAATAAAAACAAATTAAAGTGTGTGGGTGCATATGTTTTCATGTAATCTAATTGTGAAATTATTTGGTAGAAGAAGTATTGTTTTTGCGCGTTCTGGTCCTATTCTGACTCATGAGAGTATATATATGTAAATTAGAATTATGCTAAACAACACAGATTCATATACAAAATGTATCAGATTTCACTTGTATTTTTAATGGAACGTACTCCCCCAGTGTTTTTTGTTCGTCCACTTTAAGTTTGTCCACTTTAAGAGAGAGAAAATTAATATAGATTTTTGAAGTACATATTGAAGATAAAATCATAGCAATCTAATTAATAGTGTTTATGCTGATGGTGAGTGACTCAAACTAGAGTCCAAGCTTGAAGAAGATGGAGGGCCATGGAAGAAGACGAGTTAGATGTGGTTGCTGCATCACATGAAGTTTTCAACATATGGGTAGCAGTTTTTTTCCAGTCTGGGTGGTTACTCTTAGTGGAGTTTGTTGGTTTCTTAGGTGGGGTTAGTGGGTTTAGTTGCCCACTTATTTTGGCCGGTTATTTCCAAGTCTTGGAGCCCAAGTATTTTCTACTTTAGGGATTAATATATATATATAAACTTCCTTCTATTAATGCAAGGGTTCTTCAAGTCACAAATGTGAGAAAAAACACAAAGTGAGAAACTAAGAGAGAAAAGTTTGGAGAGCCATTGTTGTGGTTAGAGCTGTTCAAAAGTGACCCGACCCGAAAACCCGAACCGAAACCGAAAGTAGACCGACCCGAAAATGTGTTCTATTTTTAGGTTTATCGAACCGACATTACCCGACATGAAGTTATATCCGAACTGGTTGACAACCGAAAATGGGAAAACAGAACCGAGTTGTAATCGATTTTTTAAACCGACAAATAATCGTTAACCGAGATTACCCGAACCTAATAATGACCGACCCAAGTCATATCCGACCCGAATCATGCTCGAAACCGAACTCGATCCGGCTAAAACCGACTTAACCCGAAGGAGTTTAGATCGAACTTGTGTAAACCTGAACAAGTTTTTAACATAAAAGTATGATCGACTCATATTCAATCATCTTATTATTTATTCTAATAAAGTGATAAATATTTGATAAATATTTTAATAAAATAAATTTTATAAATACATGGTTTCATGTATTTAATTTTCGATAAAACAAGTAAAAGTAACAATGTAATAATGATCACTAATTGATTTGTATTTAAACTATTTATTTTGCTTTAAGTAAAGGAAATCTTATCTTCAATAAAAAAATGACTAACAACTTAATCTGATACTGACTCGATCGATAGTAATGAGTAATTCGTAGCCAAATTCTACTTGAAAAAAATACCCGAACTCGATCTATACCCGGTAAAACCTAACCAATTATTAACCGATGACAACCTGAGACTGATTGAATCTCGACACCAACTTCAACCGACACCAAATTGATGCCAACCCGACAGCTCGAATAACCGATCTTCAACCGAACCGTGACTAACCGACCAGACCCGAGCGTGACCCGTTAGAACATGCATCCGAAAAATAATCGATCCGAAAAACAACCGAACCGAATGACACCCGTCCGAAACCGACCCGATCACCCGGATGAACACCTCTACTTGTGGTGTCTTGTGTTCATCTTGTAATCTCTAGTTTATAGTGAAAGTTTATTCTCGGTGCCGGTGGACGTAGCTATCACATTGATAGTGAACCGCGTTAAATTTCTCGGTGTGATTTTCTTTATTTTTTGTTTGAATCTTTATTGCTTTCCATTATTGTTTTTCGATTTTGGTTTTCGCTGTCGCACAACAATTGGCATCAAGAGCTCAGGTTTAATCCTAGGAAGATTTTTTTTTTTGGGAAACAATGGTAGGAGATTCTACAATAAGGATTGAGAAATTTAATGGGAAGAATAGCTTTTGGCTATGGCAGATTAAGATGAAGGCGTTATTAAAGCAGTTTCAGATTTGGCGTACGTTGATCTCGAAGAGTGCGACTTCTACATCGGGATTTGGAGACGGATGGAATGATGAAAAGTTAGTAGTGATGGAAGAAAAGGCTCATTTTACCATCTTGCTAAGTCTTGATGATCATATCATCACGGAGGTTGCTGATCAGGAGACGGCCGCAGAATTATGGTTAAACTTGGAGTCATTGTACATGACGAAATCTTTAACAAACAAATTGCTACTAAAACAACAGTTATTTAGCCTCAAGATGCAGTCAGGTACGCTATTAAGGGATCATCTAGAAAATCTTAATTCTATTTTACTAGATTTGCGTAATTTAGACATTAAGATAGATGACGAGGATGCAGCTTTAATATTGCTTGTTTCTCTACCGAATAGTTATGAGAACTTTGTGGAGTCTTTTTTGGTTGGCAAAGACTCGTTGACCCTAGAAGAAGTGAAGGCAGCACCTTATACCAGGGAAATGCGCAAAAGAGTGATGGGTGATAATAATGATTATGGCAGTGGGTTAGTTGTTAGGTTAGGTAAAAATTCTAGAAAGAAAAATGGGTTTAACAAGAATAGCGGTGCTAGTACGGATGGGCCTAGTAACACTAGGACCATAATATGTTATCACTGTAAAGAACCTGGACATTTTAGGTTTAAATGTCCAGAATTAAAGAATAAATCTCAGGCCACAGTAGTCGAAAGTAAACAGAATAAGAGCTATGATTCAGAGGAAGACTTAGAATTGATTAGTTGTGTGGAGTCTAATGATTTGTTTGATAGTTGGGTTCTTGATTCTCGTAGTTCTTTCCATATGAGTCCTCATCGGGATTGGTTTGATATTTATGAGTCTTGTTTTAAGGGTGTGGTAACGATTGCTAACGGTACTCCATGTGAAGTAGTAGGTATTGGTTCCATCAGACATCGGACTAGAGATGGAAGAAGGGTTACTTTGAATAAGGTGAGGCATGTTCCTGCATTGGGGAAGAACTTGATATCACTTGGGACCTTTGATGATTTGGGATTCAAGGGTGAGTTTAGCAATGGAAAAGTGAGTGTCTTTAAGGGTTTGGATTTGACACTTAGGGGGGTCAAGGTGAAATCCCTGTACGTCTTTCAGGGTGTTACGCTGCTTAGTTCTGTTGTTAGTGCTTCTACTAGTCACTGGGAGATGATGGTTTATGATACGCATGGTCATATGGGTGAGATTAGAGGGTTGGAATTGTCCATTGGGAATCGTCTTACATGTGTCAAGGATGTGTACCTTGAGAAAGACAAGCATTGGGTGTTTGGGTTTAAACACGGGTGTGAGCCTAGCATTGAAGCTCATGATCACTTGCATGGTAAGATGGTTAGTTGGTTACATTTGGATGGTTTGTTTTGTGGATTTGCTATGTTCTATGTTTTAGGTATTTTGTGGCATCATACCAATGGGACAACACCATTGTAGAGCGGTGTTATAGGAATAGCGAATCGAACCTTGTTAGGGAGAGTCTTATGCATGCTCTCTAGTCCTTGGTTGTTGAGTAGATACTAGATTCGTTTGTTCGATCGGGGTTTACACACGGGATTAGAGGTGACCAGTATGTGTGTGGTGTGGCTCAGTAGGATATCGTGCTATCTCATGTTTGGAGTCTTGTTAGGGCTTTGGTATGCTGTGGTGTATTTTGCAGCTATATTTCAATCGGTGTCACATGTAGGGATTGAGCAATGTCTTCATAAGATACAATATGTTCCTGTTTAGTGAAGATAAATGAATAGTAGTAAACTAACAAAGGATTACAGCTAAAGGATTTGTCAAGGTTAGATTTCAAAGATTTGTGACTCACATAAGTAGCTGGAATATATAGTTCATCGATAGTTTTGCCAAAGAGTTCTTCTATGGTGTCATTGAATGCAGTTAGTTTGATAGAGCCTGTGCTATCGTGGGCGTCGAAAGTAAGCGCTAATTTGATAGATGTAAAAGCAAAACATGTATATGAGAATTTTCAATAGATTTTGTACATATGAATTATATGAACTAACCATGGCTTAGCTTGCTCTTTTCTTGTGGCAGCATTGACATTCAAAAACCTCATTCCTTTCAGTGTCTGTCTTTTTATAGCATTAATCACATCCTACAAATTTCCTTGTATCATTATAGCTACAACTCTCGAGCGAAGCTTTTATCCAATGTCGTTCTTCGTGGATAGTATTTGCAACCTGTTGAATATAGAAAGTTTAGTTTTACTTGATTGATACTACTTATAGTTCTATTTTATAATGAATTTTTTTTATATATGTAACAAAATTATAATTGTGGTGATTAAATTTGTATGATTACTATTTTATTTGGGAGCAAATAATACAAATTGTATTGCCTCCATATTTTTGTTCATATAAGTAAAGTTTTGTCTTTCCAGGACTCCATTATAGTAATTTTTCTAACAATAACCAGGCAAATTACAAATGTATTTATGTATAAATTTCTTGTATGTAATCTGTATTTAGAACTAATGTTAGGTTTATACTGACTTATGCAAGAGAGCTAGACAAATTACGAGAAGTTTATACGAATTATCTTGTAGCAGTGGTTTTATGTCTTAGCCCTGTAAGGTTTTTAAGCTTGGGGCTGGTATTGGAGCCGTTCTCATATCTGCTATATGTGGAACTAAATCAAACTCGTGTGTGTTAGACTACGAATCCTAGACAAATGGAACTGATCAATTGCAGATGCATTGCAGGGAGAGATCAATTTCAGTTCTTCACAATAGCTTTTGTTGCTGATTTCCTAGGGACTATTTTTTACATTTTAACCAAGATTGCTTATTTGTTTTCTCTTTCATACATAATTGTGGAAACTTTGGTGTTTAGGATGATTCTTTCTTTAGGTTTTATCATCCTATTCTTGTTTTAATTCCAAACAATTTGATTTCAACATAAAAATTTGATTTCATCGCATCACAAGAAGATTCAAATATAAGAATATCAGATTCATAAACCAATTGAAAAACCTCAAGTTTAATTATAGAAAAGCAAGGTCTAATTTCTATATGCAATTCCAGAAATTCAAAGATTTCCTTCAAGTTTCGCAAAATTACTTAATACCATTGCAAAGAAACGGAAGCATAAACCACGTTTCAATATTAGATTCAAATTTATAAGAAATTAAGCTAGCTTTGTATAAACAAAATTCTCTTTGCAAGGAAACATGTTCTATCTTTTACTAAACATATAATAAACTAATATAAGTAAAAAGTGGGAGTTAATATCGTCTTGCTTTTGATGAGGGAAATTGTGGTTAGTTGTCTTTGGTTTAAAGGCATGCGGGTCTTTAGGATTTGTGTTTTGCGCTCGTGAAGGAAGGATTCATGAGAAGAGCCCTATGTAAAAAAAAAAAAAAGAACATGTATATAAGAAGACATATTACATTGTATTTAAATACATTGTTAGGAATTTTTTATAGATTGCGTGCTTTACTAGTGGCCTAGGAAATCTGCTTTTTCACCAGTTGGTGTGTAATATGATTAAAGACAACATCGTAGTCAATCGGCCAAAATCTAATAATTTTTGAAGGCAATCATCATTGTATAAATGAAGATGGCAATGGGATATTGAATATAAGAGTAATAAAAGCTACCATAAAAATAAGATATGATAGTAAGTATATGCTATGACTTGGTATTCGGGAATTATGGTTTACGAAAGGGTAAAATAGTAATTTTCACATTAGGAAAGACTTGGGGAAAAAGTTACTAGTTTATTATAAATAAGGGGAATTAGAGGCCAACAGTCATCGAGAAATTACCAAACACATTTTGGGTGAGTTAATACTCATATTAGGAGACCTCAAGCTTCTCAAAGTGCTTGAATCTATCTTTCGTTATCTTGTAATCGTTCTTTAATCATCAATTGATAGTATAATTTCTCCTTTGCCATTTTATGAATACAATTTCCATTTTACAGTTTTAGTTCAATTACTCAGTTCATAACAGTATACCCTTGTGAGTTGTAACCCTTAGAGATGTGAAACTAACGATTTGATTGTCAGCAGGCTTTGTTTTAAAGTCTGCCATATCATTCCATGCGGACACAGTTAAGGGCTGTTGTGAGCTGCATGAGTTAGCCCAAAATGGGGAGTAAAAATAGGTTAGTCAATGCAACATATAGAATACAATAGATAAATATGTTGGAAAAGCTAAGGTGTGCAACACTATACCTATGATTAGTGATAATTATTTCAGACATACTGTTTTTCTGCTCAAACGCACCCCTTACCATGCGCTTGTCTCCAATGAAAAGTAACAACACCAATTATATCTAAATAATAAACGATTGATAATAAGTTACCTTTTCATGTACGTTTATATAATGATACGCATAAGATATTAAATATGTTTGATATATATGACACTACAACTGGTGAATATATGTACCAAACCTATTGTAAAGACCTGCTGTTCTAGGAATAGTTGTTATTAAATGATAAATAGGACCGGAAGCATGTGAGGAGTACTCAATTGCTTGAATTACGGTGCGATTAATTGATGTCATTTGATATTCCCCAACTCTGGTTTGGTACTTTTCGTCCTCGGCCTTAATTGTAGGATTCGAAATCTGATATTCCTAATTATGTTGAATTAAAGAATCATAAGCTTGTATGTCATATTCAAAGAGGGTTGCTCTCATAACATCGCCCTAATAATTGTAAAGATCAAATAATAGTTAGCTAAAATCTATTTAAAAGGAAGGTTCATTGAAAAAATTTTGTTATTGTGTTCTGCATATACTTGCAGCAGTAGTCGTTGGTATTTCATTTTTTCTAGTGATTAAAACGGTATGGACTTCTCAATGACCTTGATTTTAACTTTATGTACTGCTAATGTGTTTGCTAATTCATGCAAAGTAAAATATTTTTCCTTCATGTCTACAGTGTGAGAGCAACCAATCCTTCTACACTAATAAATAGGAAGATGAGTGGTATCAAAGGCAAAAATGATATTCGCCAAATCCAAGCACAAAATGACTTTTTAGGATTCCACTAGTTTAAATAATGTCTAAAATTGTAAGTTTCTTAAGCTCAAAATATTAACAAGTGAGAATAATGCCAATACATTGTCCTCGAAATGGCGTATTTTGGTACGAAGGAAGCAATTGAGTCCATGATTGATTGTGGGTTGGTTGAGAAGCTTGTGTGATTACAAAGAGTTGAGCATGAGCGTAACGAATTAATCAGATAAAGAGTGAATGCAAACATAGATATGTTTCTGAGGCAGAAGATGTTTTATGGAAAAGTCAACCTTGAAACATAAATTGGAAAAAAGTCTTTATTCACGCAACTAAGGAGTTATGTTCAAATGTTTGCAAATACAAGGGTGATAAAATGATTGTTTTGACTATAGATAATGAAGGTAACTTTCTAGTGAAGGTCAAAGGGGTTGACATTCTGCCTGATCTAGTGAGAGTTGGCCATGAAGCAGTTTTTCGGCATCTCTGCTTTCTATAGTAATTCTTTTTCCTGTAATTTGATTGCTCCCGCGGCCATAACCCTTGGTCGAAATTAAAGAAATTGGTATACAAGAAAATAAGATGTAACTTTGTGATGTTATAATGTGTATATATCTGACTTTATGATGTTATAATGTGTATACATCTGTTACATTTAAGATTAATATTATGAGGACTGGCTGTTTAGTTGACAGTTGACAATGCAGATGCTTATAAAATATTGAATGGAGTATAATGGAGTGATTAGTTTGGTTGATACTTTAGAAATTTGTGTCGTACATGGATGCATCAGCCAAGCTCATGTACAATAACCTAAATCCAGTAATAAGACACATGTGAAACTTCATGAAGAAAACATGCCTCAATTAGACATGTGTGCAGCATTGAAAGTGTATCATTATGTGCAGCATTTTGTTTAAGCTACAAGACGGATTTGCTTGGATTAAGATCTGTGTGCCTTCCTATCTCAGTACATATAGCTTGGTTATATCAAAGGTAGTTAGTTATAGGTAACACAAAAGTTGTTGTAAAGATTCTTTTTTTTTTGGTTCTGTTTCTGTTTTCCATTTGTATAAATAAGAGGCTTGCTCCTCAGTTGTAATTTTGATTTTGATTCAATAAGATTGAACTTATTTTCTTTTCTTTTCTACTCAAAGGCTCAATTTCTAACAGCACCCGAACTAAATTTTAAGTTAAATCCACAATAACTCACATCATAACTCCATTCATCGATTTGCGAAATCTAATCATCTCGTAGATCCAAAACAGCACCTTGTGAACCATGCAAAGAAAGGTGATCAGTGATGTCCTTAAACATCTTTACCACTATTATAATCTATACAATATTTAGCATGAGCAAAATAATAAAATAATCTTTGTAATGAGACGAATCAAACATGGTAAAACGCTCGCGTCAGTTTTTATATATCTCTAACTATATATATAATTAAAATAATAAAATTTTGATATTAAAAATTATAAAAATTCTAACACCAACTTCAAAGAGGGTCAAACGCTCGCGTCAGTTTTGAGGTATTTTTTCTTTTTATTTTTTAAACGTTGGGCTTGGGCCTTGAGAGTCGTCTCTTATAAAGACAGTCTCTCAGAAGAGGCACTGAATTGAATATATGTCTCATTATTATAAATTTATAGAATCTTTTGTGAATTGCATCCTTAAAGTTTGGTCGTTTTGTGAATTACAGGCGCAAAGTTTTTTTTTTTATGAATTACAGCCACCAACTTTTGAAAATGACCACCATTACGGCCAAATGACCGGTTCTCACCGTTGACCAGCATTTTTACCTTTGACTTTCCATTTTTCTGATTTTTCCTCTTTTTTTTGAGTTTTTTTTTTCTTTTTCCTTTTTTTAATTTAATTCTTCATCCCTAATCATCTTTCTCTCTCTTCCTCCTTCTTCTCCATCATCTTCATCCTCTTCATCCTCCATTAATCTTCAAACACTCCATTATTCTTCAAATACCCAATCCTAGATTTCTTTCCCCTTTTCAAGAACCCTAGTCAAAGACCCAATCTTTAAAGTCCAAATCTTCAAAGTCACCATTCAATCATAAATTTCATATTTTTGATTCATTCACATTCAACGTTTTTAAAATCATTAAGACCCAATCTTTATCCAAAAAAATTCTTTTTTTTTTCAGAATATAATTTCACCTTTAAACAGGTTGAATGCAAATAAAGAAAACCCACAAAAATAAAAGAGTTGGATAATATATGAAGAATTGATTGATAATATAAACCCAGAAAATGAATTACCCAGATTGGAGGGACTTCGTGGCTGATGTTGTAAAAATCCAGAAAATGAATTTACTTAAAAACCCACAAATTCTTTGAATGATGTTGTAAAAACTACTCTCACAATCTAGGGTTTGAGCTTTGGAGAGAAATTGGGTCTTTGAAGATTAATGGTGACTTTGAAGATTAATAGAGTGTTTGAAGTTTACTAGAGATGAAGAGGATGAAGATGATGAAGAAGAAGGAGGAGGAGAGAGAAAGGGATTGGGGATGAAGGAATTAAATTAAAAAAAGGAAAAAGAAACAAAAAAGGAAAAAAAAGGAAAAAAAAAAGGAAAAATCAGAAAAATGGAAAGTTGAAGGAATTAAATTAAAAAAGTGAGAACTGGTCACTTGCAGTAATGGTGGCATATTTCAAAAGTTGGTAGTCAGAATTCATAAAAAACTTTATATGTAATTCACAAAACGACCAAACTTTGAGGCTGTAATTCACAAAAGATTCAAATTTATAATATACTAATTTTTTCATTTTCTATGCTTTTCTAAATATGTTCATCATGTACAAATTTTTTTTGATGTAGGATTGAATTTATAATTAATTCATGTACATCATTTTTAAAATTAATTTTTCATGTGTAGTAGTTGTATAATATTTCAACTAAAAAAAATGTAACGACTAAGGATCTTTTTTTTAACCCAAATTTCTCTAACATCTTAAAAATATAAAAATTAGTTTTAGGAGTATCTTTCATAAAGTAAATCTAACTAAAATTAATTTACACTTTTTCTTTCTCACTTTTTCTCTCCTCAAGAATGGTAAATTTTTTAATTTTACTCTAAAATTTGTCACAAATCACAATGACACGTTGTCATTAATAGTTATTTCTATTATCACATTATATTTAAACTAGACAATTTTATAACAATGATATATTTGCATTACTTAGACATTAAATTTATATTTATCTACACATTTATACGGTATCATACATCATACAATACTATAAAAGTTTTGGAAAATTCCAAGTGCCATCATTTAAAGAGGAATCATACAATACTATAAAAGTCTTGGAAAATTCCAAGTGTCATCATTTAAATCATACAATACTATAAAAGTTTTGGAAAATTCCAAGTGTCATCATTTAAAGTGGCATGAAAATATTTATCAAATTTAGAATCTAATACTTTTGTTTAAGTTTGAAACTAAATTAGGTAAAGTATTTGTATGATATACTATAACAATTGTATTTTGTTAATTTAGAATTTAATATGTTCAATTGAATGAAAAAAAAAAGTTACATATTAGGTAAATAATGAAAATAAACATCAGTAGTTATGTTTTGATTTAAAAAAGGGAAAAGTAATAATAATAATAATAATAATAATAATAATAATAATAATATAATAATAATAATAATAATAATAATAATAATAATAATAATAATAATAATAATAATAATAATAATAATAATAATAAGGAAAAAGAGTCAAAATTCACCTAATAATTTTTTTTAATAAACGGTCAACTTAACACCAACCGTTACTTGCTCTAGGTTTGCGTTGGATGATGTTCTTATGTTGTGTTTGTATTGGATGATGTGTGAACTTTTCATGGATGATGCTGTTAGAGTTATATATTATGTTGTGTTTGTATTGAATAATTATGTTGTGTTCTTGTTACTTTTTTTAAAAGAAAATTTTTATTAGGTACTTTTTTGAAAAAAAAAGTTTTATTAGGTACTTCTTAAAAATGGGCAAAAAAAGATAACGGAAAAGTTAACACCAGCCGTTAGTTGGTATTCTTTTGTAAACATAAATTTTTATTAGATATTTTTTGGAAAATTTTTTTTATTAGGTACTTTTTTGAAAAAAAAGTTTTTATTAGGTACTTTTTGACACTTTTTCCTTTAAAAAATCATGAATTTGGTAAATTTAAGAACGATAGTATACAATACTTACATTATTATTTGAAATTGGTTATATATATATATTTCGCATTAACAAATTCGTACATTGCACGAATTTCTATACTTAGTATATACTGGTACCTTATATTTTCTTTCATGTTATTGGATTGTTCATCGGGTGACCTTCAAATTCTGCCACATATTCAATCAACAATCTTAAACAATTGGCTAAGACTCACCACCTTCTATGAACACACTAACAATATCCATGGAGTTTCTCGCTTCTCAATGGCATTATTAGTTTATTACACCAAACAAAAACACTAATCACCCTCAAAAATCACGCCTCAATTCATTCCCATGACAACTTCATCCTTACCACTTCCTACTCCACTCCCACCTCATAACCACAGACAATTTTCTTCTTCACATTTTTCTCTTTCAGAACCACTTCTCTCCTCCATTGATGAACCCTCAAAGACCCTGAAAACTCCCACAATTCGTTCCAGACTAAGCAAGCTTTGTAGAGATGGGCAACTTCATATTGCTCGCCAAGTGTTCGACACATTGCCCAAACCAAGTACTGTTCTTTGGAACACTATAATTATTGGGTTTATTTGTAACAAACTACCCTTTGAAGCTCTTTTGTTCTATAGCCGAATGAGGTCTTCAAATTCCATTAATTGTGATTCTTACACTTATTCATCTGTTCTGAAAGCTTGTGCTGATACTAAGCTATTACGGGTTGGTAAAGCTGTGCATTGTCATGTAATTAAGTCTCATTTTAATGCTAGTAGAATTGTTTATAATTCATTGTTGAATATGTATGTTACGTGTCTTTCAAATAATGTTGTTTCCAGGTATTATGAGGTTGATTATGTTTGTAGAGTATTTGGTATTATGAAAAAGAAGAATGTCGTTGCTTGGAATACTATGATTTCTTGGTTTGTGAAAACTGAGAGATTTGTTGAAGGTGTTAGATATTTTAGGTTGATGATGAGAATGGGCGTTAAACCTACTCCTGTTAGCTTTGTTAATGTGTTTCCTGCTATTTCGAGTTGTGGTGATTACAAGCTTGGTAATGTTTTGTATGGGATGCTTGTTAAGTTTGGTGGTGGATATGTTGATGATTTGTTTGCTGTGAGCTCCGCTATTGTTATGTTTTCAGAGATGGGTTGTATAGATCTAGCAAGGAAGGTATTTGATGGGTGTTTGGAGAAGAATGTAGAGGTTTGGAATAGTATGATTGGTGGGTATTTGCAGAATAACTGTTGCATTGAGGCACTTGATCTCTTTGTGGAAGCTCTCAGTTCGAATCTTGTTTCACTAGATAATGTTAGTTATATTGCGGCTCTCACTACCGTATCACAATTGCAGCAAGTGTACATTGGTAAACAGCTTCATGCTCATGTACTGAAGAATTTGACATCTTTTTCTGTCACTCTGATAAATGCTGTTATTGTTATGTATTCGAGGTGTAATTGTATCCAGGAAGCCTTTAAGGTTTTTGATGGTATGGCTGAAAGAGATATTGTGTCTTGGAATACTATGATTACTGCTTTTGTGCAAAATGGGTTTGATGAAGAAGGACTGATGCTGGTTTATGAGATGCAGAACCAGGGGTTTATAGTTGATGCCGTAACAGTCATAGCTATACTCTCTGCTGCATCAAATCTCAGAAGTGAGGTAATTGGGAAACAGACACATGCATATCTGTTGAGGAAAGATATCGAGTTTCAAGGCATGGACAGCTATTTAATCGATATGTATGCTAAATCAGGTTTAATAAAGAAAGCACAAATATTATTTGAAGAAACTGATGAATTGCGTAGGGATCAAGCAACATGGAATTCCATGCTTTCTAGTAACATACAGAATGGGCTCTTTAAAGAGGCTTTGACAGTGTTCCGTCAAATGCTTGACAGAAATGTGCTTCCAAATGCTGTTACTATTGCATCGATTCTCCCTTCGTGTAGTCAAGTGGGGAGCATTGCATTGGGTAAGCAGCTCCATGGCTTTGCTGTCCGCCACTCCCTTGACCAAAATGTTTTTGTTGGCACTGCTTTAGTAGACATGTACTCGAAGCTAGGGGCAATTGCTTCTGCTGAAAAGGTGTTTGCTTTAACTCCTAATAAGACTCCTGTTACATACACTAACATGATATTAGGCCATGGACAACATGGAATGGGATCTAGAGCTCTTGCCCTATTTGATGAAATGCTGAATTCGGCCATAACACCCGATGCAGTCACTTTCATTGCAGTATTATCTGCTTGTAGCTATGCTGGATTGGTTGATGAAGGCCTTAAGATTTTGGAGACAATGGAGAAAAATTTTGGGATCCAACCTTCAGTTGAACACTATGCTTGTGTCGTGGACATGCTAGGACGAGATGAAAGGTTAAAGGAGGCATTTGAGTTGGCTGAAACATTGGGCGAGGAGGGTAGTGCAATCCAAGCTTGGGGATCACTTTTGGCAGCCTGCAAAACTCACAGAAATTATGAATTGGCAAAGATTGTTGCTGACAAATTACTTGGTATGGAATTCAGCAATAGTAAAAGTGGTTATCAAGTACTATTATCCAATGTATATGCCGATGAAGGATCTTGGGAACTAGCTGATAGAGTCAGAAAAAAGATGCGAGAGAAGGGCGACAGCAAGGAAATTGGGTGCAGTTGGATAGAGACTTCTGATCGTGTGAACTATTTCGTGTCAAAGGATATAAAACATCCAGAATGTGAGCGTATATATGAGACGCTGGCAGTGTTAGCTGCTAATATGTGGGATGCATGTTATACTCCTCTTTCTTATGGTGATAAACAGACCGACCAAATATTTGATGCTTATGATTGAATCGAATGATCTGAAAGAAGATACGCTTTAAAGCATTATTCTTGCAACCCTCAGTTCCGAGGTGTTAGTGTAAGTACTAAGAAAATCTAGGGACTTATGCCACCATTTTCCTTCTCCTTCATTGTTAGATACGAAGCTAATTTTTTGTTGCATTGCAGCAGCGCATGAGGTGAGAATAATCTATTGAAAACTATACAAGTTACACAACTAGTCTTGCCATGGATTTTGGGATATTACAAGTCTTTTGCTGGCTCACAAAATGGAAGAAAACAGGTATTTAGACAGTCTAAAAGGATGATTTTCTCATCTGCTTGCTATTTTCTTTAGATTATTACCTTTATTGAATTTTGCCAGTAATCTGACTTGCTATGTTAGTGAAATATGATTATTACCTTATAAGTAAAACTTTTAAGGTTCGTAGGTTCGTATGGTTGTTGGAACTAATAATGGGTAGTAATGGGAATGAAATAAGACGTAAAATTTTTATGAAATATACCATGTCATTTTCATGGTGATGAAACTTTGACAGAAAACCTTTTTCGTTCGTAATTTTACATCACCACCTAATATCGTCTTTGCAATTATAATACTTTAGAATGAAATTTACGAATAAAATGATATGATTGAAGTAGAACAATCATATTCATGAATATGACCATTAAATTTGTGACTAGATTTCCTTAAAAAACTACTATCATCGTTCCATTACCCTTCAAGTCATTTAATGTCGACATGCAAACATGACGGTAGGTTGTATTGAGATTTGAGATAGACTAAGTTCAATTTTTGTCTTACGTTTGGTGAGGATAGAAGTCTGAACCCTGGTGTAGATACATGCACCCCTCCAGTTTCCATATTATTCCCTCCAATTTCTATAATTATTCCCTTTAAATTGCGCACAAGAATTAAGAAATAAAGGGGACCATAAAAAGTTATACTTAGGATATATTTGTAATAATAAATAGTTCACGAGGACAATTTCTATGGTTTAAAATAGAAAGGAGACAATTAATTTGAACCGACCAAATAGAGAAATGGAATAATTATATTGAATTGGAGGGAGTATAATTTAAGTTCTCTCAGCTAGTTCTTAACCCAAACTAGTAATCAAAAGTATTAATATCAAAGACTAAAACTAGTGATCCTATAAGACCATCATGAGTTAGCTTTGTAGTTGAGGCTTTTTCGTTTAACCTTACAACATCAGTTTGATTCTCCATCACTACATAGAGAAAGGATTAAGTTGTGCATCTCCTTACTTTAAGATATTCTCTAGACTACACCAAATCAAAAATAAATATACCTTCTACAATTATGTAATTACTCTACCAAAACATGAAACTTTGTAGTATTACTTTTTTTTTCCTAAACAAAGCATACAAGAAAAAGATAAATAACATAGCAAACTAAGTTGACAATTTAATGAAAAAGTAATGGTAAATCAAGGAATATAATCGTAATGTTTGCCACACGCAAAAAAGATGTAGTATGGCTGTAATGGAATTAGCTTTTTTGGTTCTAGACTAGACTACAACTCATATATAAGAAGTTACTCCCTCTTGTGTTTTAATACATCACACATATTAACATCCAAAAAATTAAAATAAAAAAAATGGGAGGAAGATTGTCAACAATTCAAGACAACAGATCACCAATTATTACTTCAACACCAAATCCTCCAAGCCGTTGGTCGTCATCATCATCATTTAATAAAAACTTGCCAGAAACCAGGGCTTTTACCCCTTCTTCTTCTTTCAGTGGCCGCAGTGGTGGTAATGGTAATGGTAATGGTGGTCGTAATGGTGGTGTTGGTAGTGAGAGTACTCTGCCTCTTCCTCTTCCTCTTAAGGCTTCCAATAATAAGGATGTCATTGCCTTCCACTCCACCGCTAAGTGGAGGGAATATTTTCAAGCCTCTAAGCAGTCCAACAATCTGGTAGGAGATCAGATGTATTATTAATTCATCACTTTTTTTATAGTTTGCTTTTTTAGCGTAGGGGTGGAGCATAAACATACAATAATTTTATATTTTAAAGTCTTAGGTTTTTACAACCAAGTAATTAAACTAAAACAAAAATAATACTCCCTCCGTTCTTTTAAGTTTGTCCACATTACTATAACGGGCAGTTTCAAAAGTTTGTCCTATTTAGAATACTTTCCTATTTTGGAAAGGTTTTTATCTTCCATATACTCTCTTTATCCCTCATTTAACCCTCATTTCTCTTTCATAATACCAATATAATCATTAATTCACACCAATATTCTAATAAAATAATACCCACTATCTACAAAGATTCTAGTTTTCTTAATTTGTGTGAAATCTTCAAATACAATCATTAATTTACACCACTATTCTAATAAAATAATACCCACTATCTACAAAGATTCCATCTTTCTTAATTTGTGTGAAATCTTCAAATAGGACAATCAAAAAAGAACGGAGGGAGTATAAATTGATGTAAATAAATAATGAGACCTCTTAATTTAGACGCCTTATGTGGTTGGACACCTTGCAATTGTCAGAATCATTGCCAATTGACTAATTATGTTCTAGTTAAGTATACCATATACTCTCCATTCCACACAAAATGGGACATTTACTTTTTTGAATATTCACTTAACACTCTTAATTTTTTATTTACTTATTAAAACATAGTTAAGTAATATCTTGTTTGATTCATCTCAATGCAAAGATTATTAATATTTATTTTTATAATATTTCGTTATGTATAATAACGAATATTAAACATTGTATAAGTGTATTAAATAGTGTGTAAAAAAAAAGTTAGTGGGACATTTGAGTGGAAGGGAGAGAGTATAGATAGTATCATCATATAGCTATATATGTTCTCATTAATAAGTGTCATTTAATCTTTTGATTTGTTGTAAGCATTTGATATGATTCTGACAAAGTATAGTGTTGATGTTATGAATATGTTGAAGGTTGTGATATACTTTACGGCTGCATGGTGTGGGCCATGTCGATACATGGAGCCAACTATCAAAGAATTGGCTGCTAAATACGCTGACGTCGACTTGGTCAAAATTGATGTGGATGAATTATTTGTACGACTCCGAATCCGATCCTCTCTTTTTTCTTTTCATTTTCATATTTAATAAAATCCACACCTCTCACATCTCACATCTCACATCTCACATCTCATTTAGGTACATACAATACAAATAAATGATTGATGATCAAATCACAATATTATTTTTTGGTAAATTAACTAGTTGCAACACTTTATTATTATGAATCAACTAATTTACATTAAATTGCTTCCATCAACGTAAAACTAGCTAGGCAAATCAGTTGATAAAATTAACAGGCCGAATTGCATAATCAACTATTAGTCCTTTGTCATACAGTTTATTATCATAATCTTAGTATTTGGGCACTCATGATTTGAACATCATATTATAATTTGATGTAATGATTTATAATAGCGAGATTAATATTTTGACAAGATCATGTTGTTAATATTTACAGAATGTATCGAGGGAATTTGGAGTTCAGACGATGCCAACATTTGTTTTGATGAAGAATGGAAAGCAGATTGACAAGGTGGTTGGAGCAAAGAAAGAAGATCTTCAGAGGAAGGTTGAGAAACACAGGGCTTAACTTATAGGAGTAATCCTAATAGAAAACATCCAGCATTTACTATTTATTGATGCAACGAAATTAAAAACTATTAATGGAGTGTATTTTATGCTCCTTTTTTTTTCTTTTTTTTTTATAAGTAACTTCTTAAATCTTGATCTCATTTAGCTGGAATCAGTGTATTTAGTGTAAGCTTAAACTTAGGGCTACGAAATATTTATGTTTATCAATAAGAGCAAATAGTTGATACTTATACAATATCATCATCATCATACCCACTGTATCCCGCTCGTAGAAAACTATGATCAGGGTCTGTGGCGAGAAGAAAAACGGCAGCTGATACCTATAGATGAGATTGCGGTCAAAGAGTCCTTTGGCAGAAAAAAGGTCTTCAACTAAAAAAAGCTAAAAGTAAAGAAGGTAAAGAGCGATAATTAAAGGCAATGAACAATAACAAATGATGGGTAAAAGGGACGGGTTTAGTAATCTAAGACGTTAATAAGATGCCGCCAACTGCCCCTATCCCTGGTCAGGTCTTTGAAGAGATGAAGTTCATGTATGTCACTCTTAATTTGTTCCTCTCACGTTCTCCTAGGTCTTCCTCGACTTCTCTTGCCCTCCACTATGATGCATTCAATCCTTCTTACCGTGGCTTTATGTGTCTTTCTCTACACATGCCCATACCAAATATACATATTATTATTATTTGGAAATTAAAGGTCAACTATGATTAGGAAAATTAAGGTTCCCAAAAGTGTTTAAGCATGTATATAGTTTTTAATTTATAGAATAAACAATACTCCTTCCAATTCAACATAAATGTCCACTTTCCTTATTTGGTAAAGTCACTCTAATTGTCCACTTTCCTTTTTTGGCAAAGATTTTTTACCTAAATACCCCCAACTACCCCAACTTATATTATTTAAAATACCCCACCTACCACCTTTTCAATTATTATAATCACTTAAATACCCCACCTACCACCTTTTCAATTATTATAATCACTTAAAATACTCCACTATCATTTTTCTTAAAATGCGGTCCAAACCCAAAGTGGACACTTATTATGAATTGGTGGGAGTATTATATAGGAAAAATTGTCTTGAATAATACAAACTTTTAACAATTTTCCTACAATAATACAAACTGTTGATTAATATTGAATAATACAACCTTTGACACACATTTTCCACTAGCATCATTTAACTTGTTGGTGACGTACAATTGTAGGTTAATTGTCAAAAAAAAGAAAAAATATATAATTCCTTACCACCCTTTCACCACCGTTTATCAAATCCACCACCAGAACCTCCACCTACCCTCCCACCGTCAGCCCCCACCCCACCTTCACGGGCCCCACCCCCTACAAGGAATGTCTCTGACCGTTGAACATTCCTACCCCCACCTCCACCTCCATCTCCACCTCCACCTCTACCCACCCCTAAAACTCAAAACCCCTTAACCCACCCAATATCCTAACCCCTACCACCTACAGACTAGAGCTGTTCATGGGCGGGCTTGGGCGGGTAGCGTACCGGGTAGCACCTAAAAATTCTACCCGCGGGCTCAAATATTCAAAAGCTCGCCCGTGAATAGGCATATTTTTTTTGTCGTTACCTGCCCATTTTTAAAACGGGTGGGACCCGCGGGTAGGCGGATATTTTTATATAAAAATTAAAAACATAAATCATATTATAAAGTTAAGTTTTTATAAGAACAAACAAAATGTAATACATTATCTAAAATACTCTAAATATATATAAAGTCTCAAAATACTCAAATTACATCAATATCGAATATAGACAGTGGAGTCGACTACTTGTTCGAACTTTGATAGTCGACTGCTTGAGTGCTTTGATGGTTAAAAATATTGAATGTAGATAATAGAATTAGAAACTTTATTAAAGTCTAAAAGAAGTAAACCTCAAGGCTAGTAGAAGAGTAATAAACTAAAGTTGGGTATGAGTCATGTAGTAGTATAGTTTAATAATTAATAGAATTAATTATTAAATAAGAAATATACTAAACTAAGCGGGCGGGCGGGTATACCCGCGGGTATTTTTTTAGTGTCGTTGCCCGCCCATTTATCCCGGCGGGCGGGTAGTACCTGTCCAAACTTAATTTTTTTTTAAAACGTTGTCCATGCCCGCCCGTTTTTCGAGCCGGATGGGTCGGGCCTGGCCGGTAGCCTGCCCATGAACAACTCTACTACAGACCCCAAACCCACCCCTACCACCCACAAACCCATGAACCCACCACCAAACTACCCCTACCACCTAAAAATCCACGAACCCAAAATCCCCCATCAAAAAACCCACCCCTACCGACATCTTTGATTGACAAGGGAAAGAAGATTGCTATCGGCGGCCACGGGGAGACGTTTCTTGAATGAAAACCAAGGGGGTGGTTGCTTCTTATTACTGGTTGATGGGTGGTGGTGTGGATAGGGTGGAAGAAAGGGGATGGGGTGAAGGAATGGGGCTGGGGTAGTGCTTGGTTGATGTAGGGGGCTTTGGGTGGAGTGGTGTGGGTGAAGGGTAGGGCTAATTGTTTAATTAAAATATTATTTATCTGATTTTTTTTGTTAGAAATAACTTGTTTTAGAGGTTAGAGGTAAAAATAGAGGTTTGTGGAAAACTCACCTTAAAGTTCGCATAATTCAATATTAATCAATAGTTTGTATTATTGTTGGAAAAAAGTTAAAAGGTTGTATTATTCAGGGTAATTTTTCTATTATATAATAATTTTATATTCTATTACTCACCTTTATGAGGTTTAACATTTATTGTGAACTCTTTTAAATAGGGGTGGTAAGTTGCGTATATTTTTATCGCTATATTTGAGAGTGTTGTGAGATCAGTGAGAGTTCTCCTTAATTGTGAAGAATTATTGAAAGTTCTCAAACAAATTCTTGTATTAATTGTCGTTGATAGTAATACTCCCTCCACCCCTTTTATTGTCCATTTTCTTGTGGGCACGCAAATTAAGGAGTAGGTGTGGACTACCAAAAAGTGGGTATTTGTAGTGTTTTAATAGTATGGATTAATAGTTAATGATTCCCACCTTTTTAACTAATAAAGTAGATATATTTCAAATTTAGAGGGAAAATTGTAAATTACCTTCAAGCCTTTAATTACATTAATTAAATCCATAAATTACATAGCAAATGTTATAAATAACCAATATAATTTACATAATTATTTTACATAATTAAAAATAGAAAAATACACAAAGTCTTCAAATGTTTCTTGATTTCTTCAATGTCTTTTGTACAGCAACCGATAACGTACAACCTCTTCGCCACATGCGCATGCGGATATTAAATCTCTCATTGACTTCAGATTATAAAAATAAAAAGAATATGGATTTAGTGCTTTAATTAGACAAATTAGCTACAAAGATCCAAAAAAAATTGATGAAAAAAATGAAGCCATTAATATTCCCAAAATGTTATTCACACAGGCACCAAAAGCATCACAGAGGTTTTTCACCAAATTCACACAGGCGCCAAACAGAAAGTTCTACACAAAAATTCATCAAATTCACACAGGCGCCAAATCACAACAAAATCACACAGGCTCATTGCAAGTATATATATACACAACACAAAGTCAAAGAAAATCATCTCATTAAATACATCATTTATTGCATCCAAAGTCCATTTAATATGGTTAAAACAAAGAAATTAGATAACCCCAATAGAACCCAAATTATGCACGAGTTGTTATTGTCAATTACGAAAAAAGGCAAGCTAGCTCGTGGAATATTCGGAGCCACGGCAGCAAAACATAGTGTAAGCAAAAAGACTTATCAAGGTTGTGGGGCAGAATCAAAGTTCAAGAGCACAATCAATTTCCAATACATGTCAACTCCAAAAAGGCAGGTAAGAAATCAAAACCACACATCCCATTTGATGAAACAAAGTTCAAGGGTGTGCCAACGGCTCAAAAAACAAGTCAAGCTGTTGTGGCTAAGGCAATGAATGTAAGTAGAATCACAGTTTGGAGGTGGAAGAGAAAGAACATCATAAGAAAGCATACCAATGCAATTAAGCCACTCTTGAACGACAAAAACAAGATTGTCAGGTTAAATTTTGGGAATTTCACAATGGTATCCCCAAAGTTTTGGCAATTCTCAATGGTAGCCAGTTTTTAAAAAAATTCTCAATGGTAGCCCCGACTTTTTAAAAAGTTGCTTCTATAGCCTTTATTAGTAAAAAACGTTAAGTTTCTGTTATATTTGAACTATGGTTAAATATTTTGACGTTGGTCAGCATTTAAGACATCAACCTACCCACCCAACTGCATTTAATATTGCATTCATCGTCTTCTCAGTACTCTATTTCACGCTTTGAAGGAAGATCAAAGAACACAATTGTGGGAGGGGATTTGAAGGTCGAAGAGAAGTTTGCGTGTGCTGCTTTATCACGGTAGGTGTTAATTATTCTGTTATAGTTTAGGGTTTAATCTGTGAAATGCACCACGTTATGTAATTGAATGACTAACGAAAATTAGGGTTTTTTTGTTAAATTATGCATGTTAGTCGTTATATGTTGTTAATTTTGGCGTCAAAATGTTGAATTTTAGTTAATTTTGGTGTTAAATTGTTGATTGTTGGCAAATTATGGATTAAATGTTGAAATCTTAGATTGATATTTTCATATGTAATTACTGCAGAATGAACTGCCCAATCACCCTAAAGTTTCTATACAATGGTATTGGTGTTGACATTGTAGTAGATGACACTGATAAGGTTATGCTTATAGATCTTATCAACGATTATTGGGAATTTTGTGGGGGGAATTAAGGAGGAGAAGGGGTATTTAAAAAGGGAGAGATGCAAAAGAAAGGGAGGAGAAGGGGTATTTAAAAAGGGAGAGATCCAAAATAACCTTAGTTAGTCTTAGTTAACCTGACAAACCAAAATGACCACTTAATAACGAAAACCGAAAGGCTACGAAAGCAACTTTTTAAAAAGTTCGGGGCTACCATGGAGAATTTTTTAAAAAACAGGCTACAATTGAGAATTGCCAAAAGTTTGATGAATTTCCCTTAATTTTTTTTCTAACAAGTTTTGTTGTTGATGAACATAAGAGCACTAAATATGAACATAAGCATACTTTTGGGTTACAAGTACAAGCATTACACATGAACATATCAAGAACCAGAGACAAAGAGTTCACTTTTTGGGAGTTTTGTAAATACTCACTTTTGGGAATACTTTTGTTAAAAAAAATGTTTAGAATGTAAACATCAACCATGTATTTTGTTTAAAGCTAAACATTTTAATGAAACACGTTGAACAAGGAATTTGGCGTCATAAAATCACCATTGTTTTTTGGTTTCTCTCAGAGAACAAATGTTCTCATCACAGAGAACCCTAAATCCCCAAAGGCCTCCAAAATCTGTGAAAGAATAGCCTCCTAAACTAAATTGTTTGGTGGCTTATTCCTTCAAAGATTGATGGCAACTTTTAGGAATTAGGGTTGTTTGTGTAGCTAATAATCAAACAAATACCCTCAAAATCACGTGATAAATCATAGGGAAAACACCAGAACGTAGGTCTCAAAACATCACAAACCATCAAACATTCATATTCAAAAATAATAGAAAACAAATCACACAAAAACGAAATCATCACAAGTCAGGGAGAGGACGAATATCCACATACGAGAGAAGAAACCATGAGCATCATCAAAATCTGGCTTCAAATCAGCATCATCAAGTGACTCCTCATCTAAAGAGGGAAAGAGATTCTCAATATACAAATCTTGTAGATCTAGTTGCAAATTAAATAATCCATCAATTTCTTCATCTTCTGAATCACATTCTCTTCCCCAATTAGGGTCCGTTTCCACAAAGATGGTAGGAGAAGGAGGGACGTACTAGTAGTAGTCAAACGAAGGGTTAGGAGTACCAATTAAGACATTCTCCTCAGATGAATCGCCCCATGAAAGACAAGATTTTGGAGAGCCCATTAGTTAAAAGATGCAGATCTATAAATGGGGGTTAGGGTTATCAGTTAATGGACATAAAGAGAAACATATATATATATATATATATATATATATATATATATATATATATATATATATATATATATATATATAGAGAGAGAGAGAGAGAGAGAGAGAGAGAGAATGAAGATGAAGACCAGAGATGGATAATGAAGAAGGGAATGTTGAAGATGGATGATGAAGACCAGAGATGAAGAAGGGAGAGGATGAAGGTAGATGAAGGTTCAAGAACAAATGTTAGGGTTTTCAGAGATGAAGGGAATGGGTGGGTTATAATGGAAAATGGAGGGAAGGGTTACCGAGATTATTAGGTTAAGGGGTTAATTAAAGTGGGTAATGTTATTTAAGTAGGGGTATATGGGTAATTTGTCATGGGGATAATATGTAATTAAGAAAATAGATTTTGGCCAAAGATAGAAAGTGGACAATTTAGGTAAACTAACCAAATATGGAAAGTTGACAATAAAAAAGAAACGGAGGGAGTATAAGAGAAAAAAAGATGTTTCACAAAAACTATAAATTTTGATGTATATGTACCATAATGGGCGTATCCAAAAATGAACTCAACTCAAGTGATGCCACTATTAAAATTTATATTCAACAATATTTGACAATATAAGGCAATTGTCCACGTAGAATTCCAAATTATAAAAGTAGTTCCTAATATCATCATTTGACAAATTTTAAAACAAATAATTTCAAATTAAACAATTATCAACTTTAGTCTTCAAATATAAATCCAATAGTAATTAATATTATACAATAACAATTGAAGACTCAACTCCTTTAAGTGATGATAATCAAAACTCATAAAAAAATTAAGTCAACTAATTAAGTAATTACATTTAGTTATTAATTAGTCAAAACTCATATTAAGTATATAAAATATGCATAGTCCAATAATATCTCATGTTTATGTTTTATAAGTTAATAACTAGACTAAGTAACACTTATGGTTTATCACACATTCTGTTTTTTAAAAATTAGAATAAGTAACTTAGTGAACAAGACTAGTTGTGTTTAAAAAATAGGCCTTTCTAAATATATGGAACCTTTTTTCTATAATTGTGGGTGTATTGTCAAATGTACCTACAATATGGAAAAGACTAATTTAAAGTGTTCGTATAATTTTGGGATAAGATATATTCGTCTAAATACGATTTACGAAGAAGTATGAAATATACGGTTTAGGACGACCTCACATGTTTTCCTTTGGCATAAGGATCACAAATTTCTTCCTTTTGATATTTGAGAGATTGCAAACCTTTTACTAGGCCTTTTGATCTTAAACTATTAATCAATGAAATGCTTGCATGACCAAGATGTTTGTGCCAAAGAAGACGATCTTCTTCTATGACACTTAGAGAAGTCAGATTAGATTTGGGAATACAGTATTGATGTCCACTATGTAAGTGTACCCCTTACGAATTCCTTCTAGAACAATGTCTCCTTTGTCACTCCTAAAATAATACTTTTTTCAGAAGTAAAGTTTACAGAGTTACCTTTGTCAGAAAACCGTTAAATACTTTGTAAATTATGCTTTAAATTCTCGATCAAAAATACATTATCAATTGTATGGGAAATGGACCTTCGACTTTTCCTTTGGCTATGATTTCGCGTTTCATGTTGTCACCAAAAGTCACAGTTCCTCCATCATAGGTTCTAGTGAGAGAAATTTTGATTTGTCACCTGTTATGTGCTTGGAACACTCACTGTCGAGATACCTTGAGTTGTTCCCCCCTCACTAGAATCTAAAAAAAATATTAGTTGTTAGAGTCAAGGACCCAACCCAACCTTCCTTGGGTTCTTGTCGATCACATATGAATCAAATTTCTTTACCCTGATGCGTTGAACATAATTTTTGTTGGAATTGACATGTTGTTCCTTTTTGGTACATTTATATTTTAAGTGTCCAGTGTTTCCACAAAAGGTACAGACTATACTGCTAAATAAATCAACATAAACTTTTTTTCTTCCCTTTATTCTTTTTATAACCAAGGCCTTCAATACTTTTTGTTCTAGTATCTAGAAACCATTTAGGTACTTCTTTGATTTTCTCTTTTCCTCTTGAATTTAATTTAAGTTTCAGTTTTTCATTTCGGGCTTTACTGTATTCTAAATCAACTTTTAACTTATGAAAATCAGTACTGAAATCATAAATAGATATATCATTTAAATCCTTGTTTATGCCTAGTAATTTATAATGAGTTAACACAATATGAAGGATAATATTTTCTTGTTTTACTCTTTCCAATGTTTCCTTTAACATGACGTTTTGATCTAGCGAATCAAAGAACTTATTTTGAACATCAGATATAAAAGAATTTAGATGGGAAAGATGGTCTTTACTAATTTTAAGTTCGTTTTCAATTTTAAACACTTAGCATTATTTTCTTCCATTTTTTCTTGTGTCTTCATTAGCAACTCAATTAATTAATTTTTATCCAAACTCTTTAAGTTTTTACGATATGAACTAGAAAACATTACCTCCTTTCCTTTAGAATTCATAGTCTTACTGTCGTTTGAAGCCATGAAACATAAATTAGCAGTTTCTTCTACGGGATTCTCTGTCTTTTCTTCACTTTTGGCTTCTCGCCATGCAACAATCATAGCTTTGGAAAATTCAGTTTTGCTTGAAGTTCCTTTTGTAGGTTGTCTTCCTGTTTTGTTTGCCTTTCCCTTGCCCTTTTCAATTTTCCATGTTGGACAATCTTTGAAGAAGTGGTCAGTACTTTCACAATAATTGCATCCATAGTCGAAGTTTGTGTTTGAAGGTTTCTTTTCTCAATTGTTTCTTTTATTTGCATATCTGTTGTTCCTGAAGAATTTCTTGAACCTTCGCACCAACATATCAACCTCCTCTTCGTCACATTCTGACTCTTCTTGTTCAGTTGTTGCTAGAGCCAATCCTTTGTTCCTAAAACTGTCAGTTGTTCCTAGATGTAGTTCCTGAGTCATAAGGGAACCATCCATCTCTTCTAAATTGAATTTTGTGAAATCTTTTGATTCTTGAATGGCTATGACTTAGGCTCTCCAGCATTCATCTTGAGGAAGACTACGTAGTGTTTTCCTAACCTAATCATCAATAGGAATATTTCTTCCCAGAGAGACAATTTTATTAGTAATAATTGTGAACCTAGTAAACATCTCTTGGATGGTTTCTCTAGGTTCCATAACAAATCGTTTACATATAGATATACGTAAATCTTTTTTAGAAAGTTTCACTTCACTAGTACCCTCATGGGTAATTTCTAGCAGAACTCAAATCTGCTTGGCAGATTTGCAACCCATAATTCGGTTATGTTCATTTGGTTCATGACCACAATGAAGAAGTTTAATGGCAAGAGCGTTCATTTTCATTTTTTGAAAATCTTCCTTTTCATATTCGGTTATAGGTTTTAGAATAATTTCATTATTAGGGTTTGGAGTAGTTACCTCAAAGTCACTAATTTGGATTACTGTCCATACCTAATAATTTTTAGCTTTGATGAAAATTTTAGTTCCATTTTTTCAGTATGTGTAAAACTTACCACGGAACAATGGTGGCCTTTGGGTGGAGTACCCCACTTCTATTCTTTAGTTCATATTCATCATCTCTAAATACCAGGATTTCGCTCTTTGGCTTTCCTTTTCAAATGAGGAACAGGGCTCCGATACCAATAGTAGAATCGTTTAGAGACAACAAGTAGGGGGCGAATTGTTGTTTGATTAAATTAATCGTTTTTCTATAGGAATAAGTCACGTAGCTTTTTCAAAAAGAATAACTACCCACTTAACTCCTAGATCCTACAATAAAGGAGGAATGGGTAATTGTTATTGCATAACTAAAAGCTACAGTTTCCTTGTTCTAAATAAGGCAATTGAATTTTCAAAAATAAAAACCTAATAAATCATGCCTTATTAAGTGGAGAAATATAGGAGAAGTTTTCTCCACCACTTTAGGTAGTGTGACAGTTACTTAAGTAAAATATAATTAAAATCATTTTGCCACAGAATGAAATTGTGGAAAAAAGTGATAGAGAAGAGAGTCAGACAAGAGGCGGTTATTAGAGAACACCGATTTGGGTTTATGCTAGGGAGATCTACCACCGAGGGTATACATGTGCTAACACGACTGATGGAAAAATATAAGGATATGAAAAATGATCTGCCTATGGTTTTTATAGATTTAGAGAAGGCTTAATATATCATATGGTAGAGCCTGGAGGCTAAGGGAGTCTCGCGAAACCATATTAAAGCAATACGAGACATGTATAATGGAGCATCAACTAACGATATAGTGTTGGTCACAAAAACAAGCGAAGAGGCTAATACTAAATTGGAAGAATGGAGGGTAGATTTGGAAAGTAACGGGTTGCGTATAAGTCGCACAAAAACAGAATATTTGAGATGCAATTTTAGTGGTAATGATCAAGTTGATGCTCAAGACGTGAATATTGGAGAAGATGTAGTTGCAAGTATGAAAAACTTCAAGTATCTAGTGTCGGTTATCCAAAGTAATGGGGAGATTGAAGGTGATGTTACACATCGTATACAAGCGGGCTAACTTAAGTGGAGAGCGGCTACCAGAGTGTTATGCGATAGGAAGTTCCCGATAAGACTGAACTCTACATATGTCCCATTAGGCCAACTCTGTTGTATGGGACAGAGTGTTGGTTGGTTAAGAAGATTCATAAACAAAACAGGAAGTAGCAGAGATGCGAATGCTAAGATGGATGTGCGATAGCACAATTATGGATAAAATTAAGAGCAAGGAGTTTAGAGAGAAGTTAGGCGTTGCTTCATTATCGGAGAAAATGTGTGAAAATAAGTTAAGATGGTTCGGACATGTGCAAACATAGGCTCTCGATTCTCCCGTTAGAAGGATATAATGTATTGTTAACGAACTTTTTAACATAATTATGTCGTTAGCTGGATATTGGGTAGGATGATGCTAATGAAATCATTTGGTTAACGAACTTTTTAACATAATTATGCAAATAATTAACCTTACCCATACAATCAACTAGAAAAACCAAAAACTACTTTTTTCAGAATTTTTCTATTGACGCTGAACTTCCAGACTTGAATCCTGGGAACAATGTATTGTGTCTACTTATCAACAAGAACTATCAGCTAATCAACTTACGAACAGTAGACCTGCTACCTACACTTTGACATCCTACAACGATTCTTCTGTCTAACTTCACCTTTTTGGATATTATAGTCACTTACAAAGTTCTTAGACCAAGTTTTAGGTACTATCAACGATCCTACTCCGGATCGGATATCGACATGCAACACTCTCTAAAATAAACTTATTTATATTAAGCTTAGTCATCATCAAAACCTAAAAAGGTCAACACATGGTATGATCTAATTAGTAATTATTAAATCGTTTTTAAGCGTTTCATGCCACTAACGTGCTTAAACTAGGTGAAACCTTATCTGTTCGGCATGGAACTTAAAGCACAATCCTACTAGTAAATATTATTCTTTTGAAATGGTTAGAATTGAAAAACTTGGCAAATGTATGAAATTAAGTCTGAAGTTGGGTTTTTAACGCTTTTTAAGCATTTATGACACTAACTTGAAAAACTAGGTGAAATATGATTTGTTTGGCATGAAACTTGGTACACAATAATAATTAGTATATATTATTGTTTTAATAATGTTAGAATTGAAAAAAAGGGTATGAAACTTGGTACACAATAATAATTAGTATACCTAAGGATGTCTTCTCTAACATTACTAGCAACATCTTGGTATCTAAGAAGAGAAAAGGTCGAGGTCCTATAAAAAGCCTCAATGTCACACAACCCATACTTGGAATACAGTGCCTTAAGTTAACTGTGTGGCAAGTGGCTTATACAATATGGAATCTAACTTGGCATTTGTATGTTCAAGATTTCTATATTGTATGCATGGATCGATTTTCTAGGGGGTTTGAAGAACTCTTTATTGAATGAAACTATGGTAAGCAACTTTACCATTTTTATTAATTTTTGATTCTGTTATAAAACTAATGAATTGACATGTATAATTAATAAAAATAAGTTTTTAATTTATGTAGAATCTTGTTGACATTCGACAAAGAGAAGAAGAATGTTTTTCTTTCAGCTGTTGCTGAAAGATTTGAGATTTCAAATTTAAGTTGGTGACTAGATGAATCTTTAAAAAATGAGAAAGATCTCGTAAGACCAAGAAGGTCAAAACGGAAAACGAAAGTGGATATTAATCAAATGTTCCCCAAGCACCTATATGTTTCCCTATGAAACTATGGGATCATATAACTAAGAACGAATAGGAAGCATTTGTTGCCAAAAACAAAACTACCCCCAACGAAGTTGTAGGTATTGCATTATATTAGCTTTTAATTTCAATTCATTACTTTTGATTCAATCATTAAACTAACATTATTTGACATTTGATTTCTATTGAATTATTAGAAAAAACGTGGTAAAGCTTCAGCATCTACAAGAAGAAAAATAAGTTTTACCATCGCTTGGGTCCAAAACGTATGATGAGGCTAGAAAAGAGTGTGTGGATACATGTTTTTTCCCAATCTAAGCCCTAGACCTCATCTACAATTACCCCTTCATCTGTTAATACTCCTATGGGAGATCAGGTGCGAGATTGGTATTGCAGAATTCATTCTCAAGATTTAAGTGGTAAATTTACCATTGTTGATTCGGGAACCAGAAAGGTTTTTGATGTTGTGGTGAGCTTTGAAATTGTTATATGATGTTTTGTTTCTGATTTTTTTTGGTTTTGATTTACTATAAACTAAGTTATGCCACTTTTTTTTGAACATATGCACTGGAAGGAAAAGGAGATAACAGAGGAGTTCATCTTTAAAGGCAATGTTGATGCATTGCATATGATCTTAGGAAAAGACTATAAAGGGTGTGTAGTTGGCAAAGGAGGGGTTCGCTTGGGCTTGAAGAAGACATTTGACAAAGAGTATGTGGCCACTCAATCAAGCTCGATAACACCTGTAGTAGATGAAGTGGCCCTCACTTCTTTAATATAGAATATTGTAGTGGAAAAAATTAATGCCAAACTTGCAGCCTTTTTGGAGAAAATGGGATTACCCTATGCAGACTTTGTTAATTTCAATATCGACGATCAACAAAGTCAGCATGGGGAGACTAAGGTTCAAGTTGCGCAAACCCTCGAGCCAAGACCCCAACCCTTTACCCCCGTTGCTCAAAATCTTGAGCCGACACCTAGGCCCGAGTTAAAGGTAAATAACTTTTTAATATATAAACACCTAATAAAATTGCGACGTGTTTTAATAATGTGATATTAATTATACTAAACATAATTTCAGAAGGAGACTCCTACGTTTGATGTAGCCGATGGAGGCGACTTAACTACGGTTGCATATGGTTTGGCAAAACCAACTAGATAAGGGAAAACAGTGTAATCCAGGCCTGTTACAGGTTGTCAGATAAGTGTGGCCATAGAAACTATTATCAAGGGGTTTGAAGATTTGTCACTCCCGATTCCAATACCAGAATAGAGCCTTGAGAATCTTTCATACCCCTAAGGTATTTTCTTAAGCTGACCATATGCTTGGGTTCGATTTACAAAAGAGGTAATAATCATTTGCATCTTATTTATTTTTATTATATCTAATTTCATGCTAAAACTTTTTTATTTTAAAACTAGGATCATTTACCAACTACAGCCTCTAAGTTTACACAATTTTAAGTAAACAGCCGCAAACTTTGTTTTTACCAACTACAGCCTCCAACTTACAGAACATGACATCGAGACAGCCAAAACAGCAAAAAAAGGGTAAAAAATGGGGTTAGAATGGGGTGTTTTGGCTGTCTCGAAGTCATGTTTGTTAAGTTGGAGGTTGTAGTTGGTAAAAAACAAAGTTTGCGGCTGTTTATTTGACATTGAGCAAACTTAGAGGCTGTAGTTGGTAAATGATCCTTTAAACTAATTAATTTTATAAATTGAAATAGCAAAAGAATCTAAAGAGCTTTAAGAGAGAGATTATTTCCTCAAAGGGGTCAGCTCTACAAATGTCAAACCCAAAGGGAAGAAAACCAATTGTAAGTGATGAGGTGCACAAATCACTTACTTAGTATTGTAAATGGCTACACACATGTGCATCTCACATATTTGACGATAGCTCAATCACGCTAGACATGCAGAAGAAGCAATCAACTTTGTAAAAAATACATTTATAATTATCAGCAAAGCTGTAATTGGCAAATTCAAGACAAATGTTAAATATATCTCTTATGGATGTCTTCATGAGGTGATGTATATGTTGTTACATTTTGGGCATTATTGTTTACTTGTTTTAGTAACTGATTTCCTCACATGATTTGTTATTAGTGAGTTTAGTGCGGTTTACGAGGAGTGAATTAATTTGGGTCTCCAATCAAAATTGGGTGGTTTTATCTTGAAACGACAACGTGTCTTAAATGTGAGGAAAAGCTAGAAGACGTCAACAAATATGAATAGTGGTTTGAATAAGTCAATTGGAGCTAGAAACACGTTCATCTATCACTTAATATTTTCAAAGACATGTGTTGTTTCAGAAATTGAACATATTTTTGAGTTTTATCTATGTTCTCATGTTCTCCTTTCTTGATTTTAAGTTTGCATTTGTAGTATGCATTAGATTCTTCTAGTCATATTTATGTTGACTAATACCATTTACGTATTCAGTTCTATAGGTCTACCTTAAAGCCTACATCGTAACTTAAAAATCAAGATTTGTTAAATTGGTAATTTTATAAATTTACCAGTTTCATTTTAGTGCTACATAGTTAAATTTAATATTGTTACATGCATTGATAACGCGTATAATTTTTTTGATGGTGCAACACAATGTAGAAAGTGCATGGAGAAATGAGATCCATGTTGAGAGCGATATATCAGAAATGAAAATTAGTAATGGTGCACAACACTAATTAATATATATTCTTGTTTTAAAATCTTTAGAATTGTAAAAATTGCCATGTGTATGAAATTACGTTTCATTGTTGCTTTTTGCAGTTTTTTAAGTGATTAACTTGCTTATCTTGTTCAAACTTGATTTGTTTGACATGAAACTTGGCACACAACACTAATAGTATATATTATTGTTTTGAAATAGTTATAATTTAAAAATAGGTATATCTAAACAATTATGATCCATTATAGATTTTAAAGGCTTTTTAGAGATTAACTTGCTTAAACTACTTCTAATGTTTTTTTGAAATATAGGAATTTAAAAATATCCAAACTCACACAAGATTTATCCATTGAAGATTGGTTGACAAAACATTTAACAAAGTTATAATCTTATACTAACTATGCGTGTAAAATTATTTTAGTACCTAAGTTATAATATTATACTAACTAGGGATGATAGACATGTAAAATTATACGTGTTTCACATTGCATTTTTCCCAATTGGGTATGGGTATGATGTTGGTGGGTAATGAGTTTGTATAGGTATGACAAGTCCTACGTATTATGGGTAGTGGGTAAGTGGTGGGTATGAGGTCTTACCCACTCGCTCGCCCAACTCCATACCCACCTACCCCACCCAATACCCATGTATTATTTAATATCATTTTTACATAAATTTATTAAAACAATTGAAAAAAGTTAAGGATATTAATTTTATGTTGGTACATCGTATATTTAACCAAAATTAAATCTACAATTAATATTTTAAAGATGTATGGAGTACATCATACATATAAGGTGCGTATATCTATAATAGATATACCCAGTTGGCCATAGAGAGTGGGGATGAGTTTTAATGTATATCCACGTGGGAAGGAGTGGATAAGAAAATTCCACCCGCTAGAGGTGGTGGGTAATTGCTGGGTACGGGAATTTCAGGTGAATATTGGTATGGGGGAGGGCCATCTGCATCCAACCACCCATTTTGCCATCCCTAATACTAACATTGGCGGCTATAATTTCTATAGGGGGATCTGTTATCTTAATTTCTTTTTGTTCTACGTATGGAATATCTTTCTCGTATCCTACGGAGTGTAGAGGGAAGCTATGGGTTTCACCCCAGATGTAGGAAAATGAAACTCGCACACCTTTATTTTGCAGATGACTTGATGTTTTTTTGCAAAGGAAATTTCTCACCAGTTGGTATCTTATGTCAATGTACCTAATAGTTTTCTGAGTCCTAAGGTTACCAAGGTTTGATACAAACATTAGATCAAACTAGTCAATACGTCTCAGTTTTCATTAGGATTCTTTCCTTTCAAGTACTTGTTAATCCCCCTTTCCTCTAAAAGGGTGTCCTTGGAAGATTGTGAACAACTTATGGACAAGATGACAAGTAGAATCAGGGGTTGGCAAGCCAAATACCTATAGAAACGCTTAGAGATTATGAATGAAACAAGAGGAAGGGGTGAATTGTTGTATTGATCTTTTAAGTATTTTTGCCCTGTTTTTGCGGAATTTAAATTTAATAAAAATACTAAAACAAAAAGCAAGAAAGTAAAATGGAGACAAGAATTTTGCGTGGAAACTTTCTAGGCCTAATAGAAAGAAAACCACGACCACTCGGGATTTTAAGTTTCTCTTAATGTTTTAGGCAATCACTACAATTACATAAAACAATTGGCAAATGAAAGAATAAATATTTTTCTTTTTTGGGTGATCTCACTTGAATATTTCGGTTAGGGCACAACACCACACTTCTTAGCCGGTTATAAAAATCTCTTTTATATGAGATTAACCGTATAATTCTTCCCATAATTCCCTTATTCTAAGATGTGTGAAAGTGGAGAATTACCTTGGAGGTTACTCAAGGTCATACGGTTCCTTTTAATAAGTAATTAGGTAATAGTAATAGTTATTGAAGACTTATTCAACTAAACCCTAACTTCTTCCCTATTTTTGTGGACAGAAATAAGGAGACTTAATCTCAACCATTAGATTTATGTGTTAGTTATTTAATTAATTGCCAACTAATATCTTATGCAATAATCTAGTATTTAACCGTACAATCAACTAAAAATTAGAAAAACTAATTTCCTACGTTTCTTTAGTTGACTAACTTGTCCAGACCTGTTTCATTGGGAACACCGCACTATCTCCATCAGCACTTATATCAGTTTATCAATTCTTGGAACAGTAGAGATCAATTTCCCTTTTGACTTTCCATATGAACTTCAAGGCTGACTATTTTGACTTTTGACTTTTGACTTTGACTTTGACTTTTGACTTTGACATGTACAATATTCTTTAAACAAGTTTTTTAGGTGCCATCGATGACTTTGACAAAATAGGATATACGACCTACGAAACAATCTCTAAAACTTGTTTGTTTATAAATAAGGAAGTCATCATCAAAACTTAATTGGGCCAACAAATTCCCCCTTTGTGATGATGGCAAACTTTATAAACAAACTTAATTTAAATAGAGTAAAATAAATATAATAGAGCTTGCTAGAGATTGAAGCAACTCTAAGTAAACTTAGCAAATCATATCATTACAAAGTAATTTACCAAGCATCCAATATAAACACTTTACTCTAGGATTATAATTTAAAAACATATCATTAAGCGTGTATGGAATAAAACTTATGTCTTTAAATTAACCATTTTCCAAAAATAATAAACATAACAATTTAAGTATCAAATCTATAGTTAGGTGAATTTTGAATAGAGTTATCAGAGCATCAGAGTAAACACGAAAAGCAAATAGCAAAAACTAATATCTATAAAAACACAAAGCATTGTTTATCATAGAAATATCAAAGCATGATTTGAATTAGCATTAATATCAAAAATATTCAAATCAGACTATAGTAATATTAGATTAAGACAGAGATAACATTGAATATCAGAGATAGCATTTTTCAATCAGAGCAAAGTGTAAATATGAGTATATGCAAACTTTTGCATCACAAGTATTCCTCTAAGTTTGTTGCTTTTCTTTACCCTTTTGACATCAATCAAAAGGGATTGGCGTAATCAAATCACAGCACTAAGGCAAGCATTAGTCAAATAGAGATAATAAGCAGCAAACAACCAAGCAAATACCATAAATTACCAAGATATGCAACAATTAAGCATCATAGACCATTAGCAAAAGTAGATTAAAGAGAAAGCAGTAGCATAAGTGTTTCAAAAAAAATTACAACAAGGCGTACCCCAGCTGGTACTTAAACAAAAGAAAAGAAAATATTGTTTGATTGTTAAGAAACAGACGGTGTGGCCAACAATTACATAAATTGATTAGTGGAGCAGAAGAAAGGATCAAGCAGCAGTCTCCTCATCAACGAACTCGGTCTACACTTCAACTATGTCAAGCTTTGCACCAAGACGGGATTCCATCTGGGATAGCTGATCAGTAATGGATGCAAGTGAGACACGGATTTCATCTTGAAAAGCATAGAATTGAGACTAAAAATCATAAAGCTTGGAGAGAACAAGGTCTAGGGTAGCATTGGGAACAGTAGAGAGGTTAGTAGCAAAACCAGGTGTAGTGTGTTGAGGTGAAGCTTGTGAGGTGAATGGTGGTGGAGTAGTGGGTGTAGGTGATGGTATATGTTGTGGTGGAGGTGTGGCTGGTTTTGGTGAAGGTGGATCATTGGTAGGGTTTTTGGTGGGATGTGAGGTGATTTCGTCATCCAAACCAACTGGACGTTTTGAGGCCAGCCTGCTTCTCTTTCTAGGAGTGAGCACAAGTTCCTCCTTGACCGGCATAGCAACCTCTTCATCATCAGAACTGTCATCGGGATGTTCTTCCTCTAGTTCTTCGCCTTCCCCCTCTCCGGAGGCTTCCCCCTCACTTAATACTTCCCCATGTTCCTTTGTAGCCTCTGCCTGTTCAGTGTTGGCAGAAGGAACAACTTCCTGAACCTTTTTCTCCTTTTCTTCCCTCACCTCTCCTTTTTCTGCTTTCCCCTCTTCTTCTTTTTCTTCTTCAACTTTCTCATCATCCGAACTAACATCCTCCACTTCCTCAACAGCATCCTCTAAAATCCCTTTTTTATTCAATTATTTAGGAGTTTTGCACCTATTTTGTTATTGGCAATCATAGGGAATTCCAGGCCATTTAGAGGAACACCAAACTTCTTAAAAACATGAGTTAACAAACCTCCATACCCGATCATACCACGTTTCTCTATACAGTACGCTAAGTGTGATATCATTAACGAATGAAAATTGATTTTAATGTGGTTAGCGAAACAGTAAATCAACGTTGCATCACGAAGGTTTACTTCGCTTCGCTTGGAGTTGCGAGGCAAAATAAAGCGTCGTGCAATGTTGTATAAGAGCTTGTGAAGTTGTGACAAAGAGTTGTGGCAAAAACATTTTTTATCATTAATTCCTAAAAATTTTAACACTGTCTTTTCATTTATTCCGGAAAATACTATCTTGGACCTTACGTAGAATGTATCGAACCCTACAGCAGGAACATTGAACCATTCCCCCAGCATTAAACTATTGAACTCAATATTGATTTCTTTAACAGTACTTGAACAAACCCCATTTTCAATTGAGAAATTTTTTATAAACTCACGCATAAGATTTGGGTAAATCGAATTGCATGAGTAGACAAACATCAAAACATCCCACCCCTAATTCTTTAAAATTGCATGTAATTGAGGGAAAGAGTTTGATTCATACCAGTATTTGTCGATTCCAAACCCGACAAACATCTCTTTAGCAACTTCCTCAGCGCTATTTGGGTCAAGTTGCGGAGTGAGGTCGTTCGGTTCCGGCATGCATGGACTTTGGCGTGGTTGATTTTTGTTGTTCTTGAGAAGATGAAGGTGGTGCATCTTCTGATGGTGAGGGATGAACCACTTGAAGTGGTTTGGGTTGAATAAATTTTGGTGTTTTTCCTTTCATGGTTTTGCTTGAAGAAGACGATTTTGGGGTTTTCATGGTGGATAGGTGAAATGAAGATAAAGGAGTGATGGAGTGAAATGGCTTTTGATGGTTTGAGGGGTTGAGTAATGAGTAGTACTTTTAGTTTTAGGGAGTGATGAGGTGTGTGAGTGATTGATGAGATGTGAGAGAGTGGGTATTTAAATGTGTGAGTGGACGGTTATTGAAGGGTTTGTACTACTTCTTGGATCAGTTTATAGCGTGTGAACAAGGAGTGTAACTAAAAGTTCGCGGGTATATTCGTTGAATTAAAGCAGTTAATAACGATTTTTCGACACACCACGATGATCCGTCTTCTACTATAATTAAAGTTGACCATTCGAAAAAGAAAAATAAAAATAAAATGCTGGAATTTGTGGAAAAAGAAAAATAAAGAAAATTTTGAAAATAAGAAAAAAACTTATGTCCTCGTTTTGTTTGTTTGTTTTTTTTTTTCATTTTTAACATGAGGATAATATCACATAAAATAAAAAATATGCTACTTTAGTCTAATCAATTAAGCATGCAATCAAGAAAGCATTCATGGAACGTACTTAAGATAGTTGCGTACCTATATCTTGCAATAATTGATTTCTCAATCTTGATTCTTGTGGATGATCTAACCCTTCCAAATTTTCATGTTGTTTTGAGGAGGAATGCTTGCTTTAAACTTTTAGTGGAGCTTGATCATACCAAGTTCCAACCTCATCTTTTCATATTGTTCCCTTGGAAGTAGTTTAGTCATTATATCTGCAACTTGCTCATTGGTACTGACATGTTTAACAATAATATTTCTATGCTCAACATTATCCTTAAGAAAATGATGTCGCATATGTATATGCTTAACTCTAGAATGATGCACGAGATCTTTTGATATGCATATGGCACTAGTATTATCACAATAAATAGGAACACATTCAAATTCAATACCAAAATCTCTTAGCTGTTGTTTTATCCAAAGCATTTGGGAACAACAAGCTGCTGCTGCCACATATTCTGCTTCAACGGTAGATAGAGCAACTGTGTTTTGTTTCTTGGAACACCAAGATACTAAACATGAGCCAAGAAATTGTACCATACCTGAAGTACTTTTCCTGTTCACAAGATCTCCTGCATAATCTGCATCACTATAACCTTTCAAATCATAGACATCACTTTTAGGATAAAATAGGGACAAGTCATCTGTTCCCTTTAAATATCTTAGAATTCTCTTCACTGATGTATGATGTGATTCCTTGGGATTTGATTGAAATCTAGCACACACGCCAACACTAAACGAGATATCTGGTCTACCAGCAGTTAGATATAACAAAGATCCTATCATACCTCTATACATGGTTTGGTCAACATTGATACCATTCGAATCTTCATCTAGTTTAATACTAGAAGCCATAGGTGTATGGTTTGTTTTAGCATTACCTAGACCATATTTCTTTAGAAGTTCTTTAATATATTTTTGTTGATGGATAAAAATACCGTTAGTCGTTTGTTTAATTTTCAAACCAAGGAAGAAATTTAATTCTCCCATCATACTCATTTCAAATTCAGCACTCATTAGGTCAGCAAATTCTTTACATAATGATTCGTTAGTGGCTCCAAAAATAATATCTTCAACATAAATTTGCACAACTAAAATATCTGAACCTCTATTCTTAAAGAATAAGGTCTTATCAATTTTACTTCTAATAAAGTTATTTTCAATCAAAAAGTTAGACAATCTTTCATACAATTGCCTAGGAGCTTGCTTGAGCCCATAAAGAACTTTATTAAGCTTATCGACATGATCTAGAGAAGATGGATTTTCGAAGCCAGGTGGCTATTCCACAAAGACTTATTCTTCTAGAAAACCATTCAAGAAAGCACATTTCACATCCAATTGATATAGTTTAAAATTCATAAATGCATCAAATGAAATTAGAATTCTAATAGCCTCTAACCTTGCTACGAGAGCAAATGTTTCCGTATAGTCAATACCTTCTTGTTGATTGTATCCTTTAACCACTAACCTTGCTTTGTTTCTTACTATTGTTCCTTGCTCATCCAGTTTGTTTCTAAAAACCCATTTTAAACCAATTATGTTTTTGTTCTTGGGTTTCGGTTCCATGTGCAACACTTTATTTCTTTCAAATTCATTTAGTTCATCTTGCATTGCAACGACCCAATCTGAATCTTGTAATGCTTCTTCGTGATTCTTGGGTTCCAACGTTGAGAGAAATGCAAAGTGTGCACAAAAGTTTCTTATCTGGGATCTGGTCTGTGTGCCTTTGTTTATGTCACTTATGATCAAGTCAAGTGGATGTGACTTTTGATGTTTCCACGGCTTAGGTACAAAGTCTCTAATGGAGATAGTTGTGGGAACAAGCTCACTGACTTGATTGACATTTTTCTCAGCTTCATGTTGTTCATTTTGTTCTACTCTAGGAGTAGCTGGATTAGGAACACCTTGCTGGTCCTGATTTTCATGTTGTCCTTGCTCTTGATTAGGTTATACAGTTTCAATTTGAACATGCAGATCTTCATTTATTTTTCGATCTTGCTCTTTATGCATGTTTTCATCACCTTTCGGATTAGTAAGACCTATCTTAAAATCACTTGTTTCTTGTTCACTTGTCATAAAGTTAGTTTCATCAAAAATAATGTGAACAGATTCTTCAACACACATAGTTCTCTTGTTATAGACTGTATAAGCTTTACTATGAGATGAGTAGCCAAGAAATACTTCCTCATCACTTCTTTCATCAAACTTCCCTATATTTCGTTTTCCATTTACGTGAACAAAGCATCGACATCCAAACACACGAAAATACGAAATATTTGGTTTAACGCATTTAAATAGTTCATAGGGGGTCTTAGAAGTGATCGGTCTAATTAACACACGATTTAGAATATAACATGCAGTATTTACAGCTTCAGCCCAAAAGTTTCTAGGGAGACCACTATCAATTAACATGGTTATAGCCATTTCCTCTAATGTTCTATTTTTACATTACACCACACCATTTTGTTGTGGTGTCCTAGTTGCGGAAAAATTGTGACTTATACCATGCTCATTACAATAATCCATAAACCTAGAATTTTCAAATTCTTTACCATGATCTGATCTTATGTGGACAAGTTGATTGTTACTAGATTTTTGAATTTTATTTGCAAAAGAAACAAATTCATCAAAAGCTTCATCTTTGTTGGTTAAAAAAAAGGTTCATGTAAATCTACAGTAATCATCAACTATAACAAACACATATCGCTTTCCACTGCGACTTTGGATTCTCATAGGTCCACAAAGATCCATATGAATTAATTCAAGTGGATTTGAGGTGGTCACAACTTTTTTAGGTTTAAAGGATGACCTAACATGTTTTCCTTTGGCACAAGGATCACAAACTTCATCTTTTTGAAATTTAAGGGACGGTAATCCTCTTACTAGGTCTTTAGATCGTAAAGTATTAATCAATGAAAAACTAGCATGACCTAAATGTTTATGCCAAAGAAGAGGGTCATCTTCTATAACACTAAGACATGTCAAACTGGCTTTGGGAACAACGTGGAGGTCCACAACATAAGTGTTCCCTTTTCGGATTCCTTCCAGAACAGTGTCTCCTGTGTCATTCCTAGAAATTATGCACTTTTCAAAAGTAAAGATTACAGAGTTACCTTTGTCGCAAAATTGAGAGATACTTAACAAGTTATGTTTTAAATTCTCGACTAAAAATACATTGTTAATTGCATGGGAACTTGACCTTCCTATTTTTCCTTTGGCGATGATTTCGCCTTTCATATTTTCTCCAAAGGTCAAAGTTCCTCCTTCATAAGCTTCCAGTGAGAGAAATTTTGATTTATCACTTGTCATGTGCTTTGAACAGCCACTGTCGAGATACCATGAGCTGTTCCTCCTTACTAGAACCTGCAAAACGAACTAATTGTTAGAGTGAGGAACCCAGTCTTCCTTGGGTTCCTTGTCGATTAAGCATGAATCATATTTCTTAATCCATATGCAATCGACATAAATTTGGTTCGTTTTGTTGTGCTGTTCCCTTTTTAAACATAATATTTTCTTGTTTTACTTTTTCTAAAGTTTTCTTTAACATAACATTTTGATCTAATAAGTCAATGAATCTAGCTTGTACATCGGACCTAAAAGAGTTTAGGTAGGAAACATGGTCATTACAAGTTTTAAGGTCTTTTTCCATTTGGAGACAGGTGGCAGTACTTTTTTCCAGATTATCTTGTGTCTCCAAAATCATTTTAATCAATTCATGTTTATCCAGTCTAAATAAATGGTTAGGAAATGAATTAGAAGAGAATACCTCTTTTCCTTTTGACGTTTCGTTATGAATGGCCATGAGACAAAGATTGGCTGTCTCTTCCTCAACTGGAGCTTCAGTTTCAGCTTCGCTTTCAGATTCTCCCCATGCAACGGTCATGGCTTTGCGAAAGTCAGTCTTATTGCAATTCCCTTTCATCGGTTGTCTTATCGTTTCCTTTGCCTTCCCTTTGCCCTTCTCGTTCTTCCGTTGAGGGCACTCCTTGATGAAATGATCAGTGCTTCCACACTTGTGACATTCGTAGTTGGTTTTGGTATGAGCAGTTCCTCTTTCTTTGTTGTTTCTTTGATTGTTGTATCTACTGTTCCTGAAGAACTTCTTGAATTTTCGAACCAACATGGATTTCTCCTCTTCATCACATTCTGACTCTTCTTGATCATTTGCTGCCAGAGCCAAGCCTTTGTTTTCGGGAACTGTCAGTTGTTCCCAGATGCATTTCGTGGGTCATAAGGCAACCAACCAACTCTTCTAGATTGAACTTTGTGAAATTCTTGGATTCCTGTATGGTGTGACTTTAGCTCTCCAACGGTCATCTTGAGGTAGACTCCTTAGAATTTTCCTAACCTGTTCATCTGAGGGAATAAGTCTTCCAAGAGAGACAAGTTCATTTGTTATGTTGGTGAACCTAGTGAACATCTCTTGAATGCTTTCTCTTGGCTTCATAACAAATCTTTCATATTTCTACATCAGTAAGTCAATCTTGGAGCACTTTACTTCACTTGTTCCTTCATGAGTAACTTCTAGCAGATCCCAAATCTGCTTAGTTGTTTTGCAACCCATAATGCGATTATGTTCATTTGGTCCAAGACCACAGTGAAGTAATTTGATGGCAAGAGCATTCATCTGCATTTTCTGAAAATCTTCTTTCTCAAATTCAGTGATCGGTTTGGGAACAATTTCGTTATTGGAGTTGGTAGTTGCTACCTCGAAGTCTCCAATTTCGATAACTCTCCAAACTTGATAATTTTCGGCCTTGATGAAGATTTCTATCCTATTCTTCCAATACGTGTAGAATTTTCCATCGAACATGAGCGGTCTATGAGTAGAGTAACGTTTTTCCATTCATTCATTCATTTTCGACATCTCTAAAATACCAAGACACGGCTCTCAGGGTTTCCTGATCAAATGAGGAACAGGGCTCTAATACCAATTGTAGAAAGGCTTAGAGATTATGAATGCAACAAGAGGGGGGGGGGGGTGAATTGTTTTATTGCTCTTTTAAGTATTTTTGCCCTGTTTTTGCGGAATTTAAATTTAATAAAAATACTTAAACAAAAAGAAAGAAAGTAAAATGGAAACAAGGATTTTGCGTGGAAACTTTCTAGGCCTAATAGAAAGAAAACCACGACCACTCGAGATTTTAAGTTTCTCTTAATGTTTTAGGCAATCAATACAATTATATAAAACAATTCTCTTCTCTTCTCTTCTAGGCCTCTTCTCTACACTTTCTCCTTCTCTTTCTCTTCTCTTCTTTCTCTCGTTTCCCCTTAGACTTCCTTAAGTCTAATTTACAAACACTCAAAAACTCTTACAAATAATTTTCTCTAGAATGGATAATGACTAAGATATTGCATAAGAAAAATATTGAGAATTAATTGGCAAATGAAAGAATAAATATTTTTCTTACTTGGGTGATCTCACTTGAATATTTCGGTTAGGGCACAACACCACACTTCTTAGCCGGTTATAAAAAATCTCTTTTATATGAGATTAACCGTATAATTCTTCCCATAATTCCCTTATTCTAAGATGTGTGAAAGTGGAGAATTACCTTGGAGGTTACTCAAGGTCATACGGTTACTTTTAATAAGTAATTAGCTAATAATAGTTATTGAAGACTTATTCAACTAAACCCTAGCTTCTTCCCTATTTTTGTGGAGAGAAATAAGGAGACTTAATCTCAACCATTAGATTTATGTGTTAGTTATTTAATTAATTGCCAACTAATATCTTATGCAATAATCTAGTATTTAACCGTACAATCAACTAAAAATTAGAAAAACTAATTGCCTACGTTTCTTTAGTTGACTAACTTCTCCCGATCTGTTTCGTTGGGAACACCGCACTGTCTCCATCAGCACTTATATCAGTTTATCAATTCTTGGAACAGTAGAGATCAATTTCCCTTTTGACTTTCCATATGAAATTAAAGGCTGACTATTTTGACTTTTGACTTTGACTTTGACTTTGACTTTTGACTTTGACATGTACAATATTCTTTAAACAAGCCTTTTAGGTGCCATCGACGACTTTGACAAAATCGGATATACGACCTACAAAACAATCTCTAAAACTTGTTTGTTTATAAATAAGGAAGTCATCATCAAAACTTATATGCTGTCTTATTCGACTCGTCTTCAGCTTATCAACTCAGTTTTAATAAGGATTTCAGCTTATTGGTGGCAAATATTTGTTCTTCCAAAACAAGTTATCTAGTGCATTATCTTTAGTTACAAATCCGTTCTTCGGTATGGTACAACTAGTTCTTATAGATTTGGACTATTATAGTAGAAGGAGGTTTCTAAGCCTAAGGAGATGAGAGCTCTTGGCATTCGCGACATTCAAATTTGGAACCAAGCAGTTGTAGGGAAGATAACATGGCACATCTTTCCGATGAATTATTCAATGTGAGTAAGATAGGTTCTTGGGAATTACATAAAAGGTGGTAGATAAAACTTTTCATGCTTCAATTGCAGCAACCTGAGCTCTGAAGAAAGTATGCTTGATTAAGGACATCCCACACCCTCAAATCTTCTAGAACACTCACTGATTAAGGAGGTCCATATGGAAAATTTTACAGAGCTAGAAATGGTTGAATAGAGGAACCTACACACTCTCTATCCCCAAAAGTAGGTTAATCTATTGGGTCTTAGCTAAAGGCAAGCTCAAAACTATGGACAAACTCAAGCAAATGGGAGTTTTCGATGATGATTTATGTCCTCTATGTGTTGCGTTACCTAAAAACCTCGCTCACTTATTTTTGAGTGAACCTTCAGCCAATGTTGCATTAATGGTATTTATAGTTGGGTGGGTATTAAATTCAAGCCAATTGAGCGCATGAGTTTCAAGAAATGCAAAATCAACAAGTTTAAGCAATGTATTACAAATGTGATGTATGCTTCTACTATTTAATTCATTTGGAAATGTAGAAATGATGCGGTATGGAGCAATGTGGTAAGACACCAATACAATTTAATCAAAGTTGTCCAAAATGCAATTTGAGACAAGCTCAAAACTATCCATCAAACGACAAATATGAATCTTTGAGCATGATGTCTGCTAATTTGCCTTTTTTTTCTTTGTGTGCTATACTTGTATAGTTGTTTCTTATTTTTTCAGAGGTCATTGGCTCATGAATGCCTTTTACCTTTGCAAATGAAGAGTACGACTTGGAAGTCCTGCCTTAAAGGTTGACCTTGCTTCCATACTGATGCAATTTGGGGTAGGTTCTTCATTTTTGACTATCTTGTATTGTTAGCTTTTTCGGTAAATAATACATTTTTTATTTGCAAAAACTAAATTTTCATTTATTAAAACCTATCATTAAAGATTTCACAATTATATATTTGGGAAATTCTACATAGTAAGCACCAGGTTAATGGAAACGCCTGTGGTAACTAATCTTATTTTCTTTTCTACATGGTAAGCACCAACTGTTTCAAAACTAACTGTCGTAACTACATGGGCTAAAAAACGTTAAGTGGCCATTAATGGGTGAAATTACCATGTTGCCCTTGTTTAATTCTAATTAAAGGAAGCTCCATCTTCCTCTTCATTTCACACATTTACCTTTAACAACCATTGAATCTCCATCTTCCAAGCTCATTAAAAATGTCTTCACCATCTATACACTCAAGAATAATTTCAAGACCTCCAACATTAAGACTAGGGCTATAAACAATTGACCCGACTTGTAATACCGCCAAAAATCGACCTGTATCCTACCCGTTGGTTGACCCGAGGTGCAGTGACTTGTAACCGATCGAAACTCGACCTGATGTTCACCCGTAACCCAACATGTACCCGATTATTTTAGCCCAATAATCGACCAGTACCTGACTCGAGAACAACCAACACCCGAGATTAACCTGACAATGTGGTCAACCGAACTCAATTTGCACCCGACCTGTTACAACTCGAACCCGTCTTTAACCCGATAGGTACTCGGCATAATCCAACTCAAAATGACCCACAATCAACACTCAAGATTAATCTGACAATTTGATTAAGCGATATAATTTGATTTAACCGTATCAAGTTTAGTTCAAATAATAATTAGTTTGATTGAATTGAATCAAGTTTAGTTTAGCTAAAGTTAAACAATAAATGCAGGCCATAAATCAAATCTTATCGACTTTATCTTTGGCTAAACCAAATTTGTCTATTAACCGACAACTTAATTTACTGACTATAACTCTTCATTCTCCAATCACAAACGATTTCAACATAAATTAATTGTATAATAACTATAATTTTCATTCGACATAAAACTCACATGAATTGGATTTAATCAACCCGAATCCTGAGAATAACTAAATGCACAACTCAAAAATGATATAATTGATTCGAAGTCAATCCGAACCAAAATAATGTGAATTAACGTTAACCTAAAAAAAAAATGACCCGACCCATAGTCTAATCGGACTCGATTCGACCCGCAGCATAACCGATTTGGATCCGAATTGTATTAAGCGAACCCAGTACAAATCCAAACTAAAATGGGTATGACCCGAAACCGAAACCGATCCAGTGAAGTATCAACTCGATATAGACCCGTACTCGATTGGACTCGTAACCGAATCGATCCGATACATAATGCTAAATCACCTGGAAAAAATGGAACCCGAGAATATCCAAACCCGATGAAATCCGACCCAAAACCCGACCGAGTAACCGAATTTACAGCCCTAATCAAGACCTCCAATATTGTCAAATTATTGACATCATCCCTTTTCATCAAAAGATAATAAATTCAAAGAAATTATAAATAACCCAATTACCCATATGTTTTTGTGATAAAATCAATTAAATTAAAATTATAAAATTTTACTATTTAATTAATTAGTTTAATAATAAGTTAGTATTAATAATAATAATAATAATAATAATAATAATAATAGTAATAATAATAATAATAATAATAATAATAATAATAATAATAATAATAATAATAATAATAATAATAATAATTGAAAGCAAGTTGGCCGCCTCTATTGTTGTTGGCACGGTGTGGCGTAGGCTTGTATTCAAGGTGGCCGCCTCTATTGTTGGAAAAACTATTTACGCCTTTTTTGAAGATTTTCAGTTTGGGGTCGGCACGCAGGGGGGTGGTGAGGCAATTCTTCATTCTGTTAACCGACTTATTGAAAGCACAGGCGATGTTGCTGGTTTCTTAATGCTATTGGTAGATTTTCAAAATGCTTTCAATTTAGTTGACAGGAGTGTGATGTTGTCTGAAACGAGGATCCAGTGCCCCTCTATTGCTCCTGGGGTGGAGTTCTATTACTCCCAACCTTCTAGGTTATATTATGGTGACTCTATTCTCTGGTCCTGCCAAGGTGTTCAACAGGGCGACCCCTTAGGCCCTTTGCTCTTCGCCCTTATTTTGCACCCCTTGGTCTTACAAATTCATGAGACTTGTAAGCTTAATCTCCAGGCTTGGTATCGTGATGATGGCACTATCGTTGGGATACCCTTATGGTCGCCAAGGCCTTACGCATTATTCAGGAGGAAGGACCATCTCGTTGCATGTTTCTCAATGTTGAGAAGACTGAACTTTTTTGGCCCAAGGAGGATCCCAGGAGTAGAGAGCAGGGGGTTTTCCCGCCCAACATTTCTCTTCCTTGTACGGGGGTGAAGCTTATTGGTGGTCCAGTGAGTACAGATCAAAACTTTTGTCGAGATTTTTCCTTAAAGAGGGTTTATAAAACCATTGAGCTCATGACGTTTGTCGGGAAGCTCCATGATCAACAATGTGAGCTTCTCCTTCTTTGATACTGTGATGGAGTCGGGAGGCTATTCTATGCGTTGAGGACTTGCCCTCCCCTTTTTTTCGGAGACGCGCAGGTCCAGTTTGATCTTGTTTTGCGCTCTTCTTTAAGAAGATTTTCACAGTTTCTGGGCCGGGTTTTGGAGATTTGTAGTGGCGGTTAGCCACCCTCACCATTACGATGGGTGGGCTTGGCATTTAAGCATTAGGTGATGTTAGTAACTATGGTTTTCTTGCTTCCCGTCTTCAAACCAGTTCGCTCCAAGCTAAGATCTTGGTTAACAATGACCTTCCTTCCATTGGTCCAGCTTTTGAACGTGCACTAGGTCTCTTTCGGGTTCTTTGTGGCTCCAATGCCTTTTCTCTCAATGATGAACCCGTTGCCCCCCATATGATAAAAAAGCTTGCAGGGGCTTATTTTAATGTTGTAGAGAAAAGTCTTATGTCTCGTTACATGCTCACCCCAAGACAAGTTGCCATTCTTAGCTCTACTCGAGAACCACACGCCCAAGACTTTCTGCTTACTCTTCCTATTGAGGGCCGAGGAAAGAAAATGAACCCTCATCAGTATCGGGCTATTTTATGTTATCGGCTCGTTATTCCCTTGTTCGCCGATTGTAGCCTATGCCCGAGCTGCAACAATCTCAAAATGGATAAATGAGGAGATCACGCTGTACATTGCTCAATTGAGATTGGCGTGAAGTTTCGGCACAATTTGGTCCGGGACATGCTTGTAGACATCTGTTGCAAGGCGGGGATTCTAGCTCTTAAGAAGGCACCGATGGGGTTTGTTTCAGAGGCCGAGAAAGCTCTTAGGCCTGCAGATCTCCTTTTGTTTAATTGGCTTCATGGAAAAGACGCATGTGCGGATGTCATTGGTAGCTCGCCTTTTGCTGGGTCCAGGGTCTCCTCATTGGTATCTAGTGATTTTCTTGCCAATGCTGCTGACCGAAAGAGAAAGAAATACACTGCTATGTGCGAGGAAAATGGCTACAAATGCATGCCATTTTCTTTCCCGACCCTTGGGGAGCTAGGTGAAGACGCACTCGACCTATTATCGAGGATTGGATCGTTCTCTTTGAGTAACTCTGGTAGCACCAAGTGTAGGACACATATTTTTCAGAGACTAGCATTTTGTATTCAAAAAGGTGTGGGCGCTTAGCTTGTTGCGCGACTCCTCACCAATTTCTTGTAAAGTCTCTTTCTATGATATGACATATGATTTATAATTATATAAAGGATCATTACCAACTACACCCTCTAAGTTTACTCAATTTCAAATAAACAGCCACAAACTTTTTTTTTACCAACTACAGCCAAAACAGCCAAAAAAAGGGTAAAAAATGGGGTTAAAATTAGGTGTTTTGGCTGTCTCGATGTCATGTTTGTTAAGTTGGAGGCTGTAGTTGGTAATAAACAAAGTTCGCGGCTGTTTATTTGAAATTGAGTAAACTTAAAGGTTGTAGTTGGTAAATGATCCTTATATAAAAATAAAATAATAATAATAATAATAATAATAATAATAATAATAATAATAATAATAACAATAATAATAATAATAATAATAATAATAATGATAATGATAATAATAATAATAATAATAATAATAATAATAATAATAATAATAATAATAATAATAATAATAATAATAATAATAATAATAATAATAATAATAATAATAATAATAATAATAATAATAATAATAATAATAATAATAATAATAGTAATAATAGTAATAATAATAATAAAAATAATAAAAATAATAATCAGAAGCCCTGATGTCAGCCATGCCTGTCACCCATAATGCTCTCCTACCGGCAGCGGTGCTTCAGAATCTGAATAGAACAAATGCGTCTTGTTCAAAAAATTGACAACCCATTGAAGAAGAATGAAGCAGCATCTCAAAATTGGGCTTCAATAGTTAATGGGGTAAGTAAAAATAGTGGTCAAAGAAAGATTGAGGTGGGAAGCAGCCTTAATTTATTGTCCAGAATACATCTATGGATGGCTTTGGTGTTGCTTGAAACAATTGTGAAGAACTCTGAGGAATTCGGTATGGATGCGAAGAAGATGAGTATGGATGCAAAGGAAGATGGGTATGGATGCAAAGGAAGAAGATGGGTATAGAAGCAAAGGAAGAAAATGATGATGAAGAATTAAACAAGGGCAATATTGTAATTTCACAAGTTAATGGCCATTCAAATGTTTTTTAGCCTATATAGTTACGACCGTTAGTTTTATAACAGTTGGGGCTTACCATGTAGAAAAGAAAATAAGATTAGTTAACATAGGAGTTTCCCTTAACCTGGTGCTTACCATCTAGAATTTCCCTATACATCATAGACAATTTAGTCCACAATCAAATATAAACTTCTACATTGGATCAAAAATTATGTTAACCTACAACGAGTCTAAAAAAAAATTATGTTTAGAAACCTATTAACTCAACGAATCTAATGTAAGCATAGTAACTATGGTACCAACGAACGATGCATTTTTAATTGAATTTCTCAACTCAATATGTGTATGTAGTATTTAGACCATAAGTTAGTGCTTCCATAGATGCGTAAAAAAATGAATCAGTCAGGCCGACTATGCAACAATACATGCTTATTCGTTAATTATCTTGACGATAGGATTATAGAACTGTTATATATATCCAGATCTAACATTAGTCAAAAGGTTTTCATTCCAAGGATTATACTCACACCTTCGGATTCCACTAAATCCCAGCCGCTCTTCAGAGAACACACTCTTCCTATGTGTTTGTATTTTAGGATGACGATTGACAAGAGTAACATACAATCACTATCATAGATTGATATATTACTACTTAAGCTTTTTAATTCATGAACAATTTTATATGGCGAGCAGCTTTGGGAATGATTAGCATGAAAGATTTAGAACTTCTTATGCATGACAAGGATGCTCAAGTATGTCAGTTTTTTCTTTTTTTCATCATCATTTGTCTCTCACACACACACACACGCATATATGTGTGTATATATATATATATATATATATATATATATATATATATATATATATATATATATATATATATATATATATATATGTTTAGAGGAGGGATCCATTGAGAAGGGTAAGAAGGACTCTACACCCTTGATTTCACTAAAATAAAAAAAATCTATGGTCACGATTGAGCAAAAAACACATAATTGTAAAAGTAACTATGTTACACAGAAGGGTAACTATGAAATAATTTTTAAAATGTTTTTAATTTATAACATAGTATCCTTTTTTGTATATATAGTAACGCAAAAAAATCAAACGAAAATCCTTCTCACCCTTCTCATTTTAAAATCCTTCTTATTTGATCTTCCATCTATATATATATATATATATATATATATATATATATATATATAATATATATATATATATCATATTATATATATATATATATATACATACATTATATATATCATATATATATATATATATATATATATATATATATATATATATATATATATATATATATATATATATATATATATATATATACATACATATATATTTATATACATATATATTTATATATATATATATATATATATATATATATATATATATATATATATATATATATATATATACTTGCATCATTATTCACATTTTATTATATTATTTTGTCTTAATTATCATACTATTATATTGATTATCATATTTTCGTTGAAAATACAAAATTGATAACGATAATATTAAATTGCATCATTGTTAAAGTATTATATTTAAGTATAGATCAATATAAAGAAATTTGGGCATTGTAAGAATTTATGTAGTTGTTTACTGAAAAGCTCTACTTTATAGACGAGGGCACAAATGCTTTTTACTATCATACACTATACTAAAAGACCCAGATAATTCCGAATAAAAGTCTCTTATTAAATGATTATTTGACAAAAATCTATTTGCTTCTTATGTTGATGTGTTTTATTGAGTGCCAATAAATTTATGACTTGTTTCGGTAATGGATCAAGGAAGTGTAAAAGACACTTAAAAATACCTGGAAATAGATGTAATCGGGGACGATTATTAATATGTTGAAAGTGCTAATGATCCTTCCGCTGATGAGACCTCAAATCCTGCAATACAACGTTAGCCTTGTCCGGGGGTGGTTTCATGGAAAACCCCTCCGACGCTCAAGTCAGATCGGGAAACCGAAAGTAATGAATATACGATAATCAATGAAAACAGGATAACGGATTATAGGATGAGTTCAGATCAATTGAAGGATATTTGATTAAAGTATAGATGCAAGGAAGAAGGTGATGTATTTTTTGTGGAGTATGGTAAGAATATCAAAGCTTAGTATTTTGCAAATGATGTATGTAACATCTATTTATAATGGTAGAATGGAGGTTACATGGTTATTTTTATGTTGCAATAATGGGGTGTTTATTTTTAGGAGGTGACTAAGATTGGTGATAGTAGTGGACAAAAGGGGAAGTTAGAGTTTGACTAAATAAATTACACGTTTATTTATTGACCCTGTAACATTGGCCCCACGCATGAAGAGTGATAGAGGAGGTAATTTAATGTAGTGAGGTTATCAGTCTTTATGCGGAAAACAAACATACCTGTGATGCGAACCAATAATGTTTGGAAGAAACCATACAATTAGATCCGAATAATAAACTTTATACTCTTGCGTCGATAAGTCCATGCTTGGTTGAAGCCCCATGAATAATAAATATGGTAGGCCTTTGGGCTACTTTCGATAATTCCGCCTTAGAGCCCGATATGAATATTCGACATTTGAGCTTGATATGATGATATGGCCTGGTAGTCAATCACCTGGGACTTTGTTAGGAGGCACACTGGATGATTCCTTCGAAAGCATTAATGAATATTCGGATAGAACATAAGTCCGCAGCTAAGGAATATTTGGATCGGACATAAGTCCGCATTGCCCAGTCATCAGTCACCTGGGACTTAGATAAGGAATCATACTAAGTGAATACTTCGAAAGATGAATATTATGATCAGACATAGGTCCGCATTGATGAATATGGATCCGACATAGGTCCACGTTGATGATTATGGATCGGACATAGGTTCGCATTGCTGAATATGGATCGGACATAGGTCCGCATTGATGAATATGGATTGGATATTGGTCCGCATTGATGAATATGGATCGGACATAGGTCCGCATCGATGAATCGTCAATCACCCGGGACATAGATAAGGAATCAAACTAGGTGAATCCTTCAAAACATTGATGAATATTGATCGGACATAGGTCCACTGAATAAGTGATCGAGTTATCAAGCTAGGTGATACTCGCAATGAATACTTTGATAAATACGCCCAAAATTACTCATTTTGGGGCTAAATCAGAGTCCGAGTCATCAAACTAGGTGATACTCGCAAGGACCTACTTTCAAACAAGGTGAAAGTTTGATAATTAAGATGAATACTACGAAAATATCGCCCAAAATCCATCATTTTGGAACTTAAATAATAATATGACATTCAAATTAAGTGAAAGCTTTGATGATTCCATAATATGACAAATAACGCTCACGTTTTGCGACTTCAATAATACTGATGACTTTCATACTAGGTGAAAGATTAGATGATTCCATAATATGATAAATAAAGCCCCCGTTTTGGGACTTTATTAATAATAATAATAATGACTTTCATACTAGATGAAAGCTCGGATGACTTCGTAATATGAATAATAACGCCCACGTTTTGGGACTTCAATAATAACATTACTTTCAAACTAGGTGAAAGCTCGAATGACTTTATACATTTGTCGTTGCCACGTATAAGTAAGACCCAATATAATCAGAATAATAATGGTGAAGTATTGAATTCCCGCGTAGATATAATAAATAATTCTTTTAATATATGTAAATATCATACTTGATCACCTTTCATAATTACCTACGAATGAATATAACAAATACGAAACACCCGATATACGTTGATGAATAAAAGCAAGAATAGCCGTATGATGATCATGAGATTGATACAATATATTCTTCACTTGGAAGTATTAGTAAAAGATTTGCATCCATTATGTAGCATTTCATTACAAGGCAATGGTGATGATTTTGCTCCATGTATCTAGTCACCTAAGAGTGTTTTTTCACGGGTGGATAGTTTGAACCATTATCAGATCATACCCTGGATCCAACCAATACAGTCGATGTAGGTTGTTTTCTAGGGATCCTATGTAGAGAGTTTGAACCACTTTCAGATCATACTTGGATCCAGCCATTACATTGAATGTTGGTAGTTTTCCAGGGATCCGATGTAGATAGTTTGAACCACCGTCAGATCGTACCCGGATCCAGCCAATATAGTCGTCACTGTAGGTGTTTTTCGAGGATCCAATATAGATAGTTTGAACCACTAGCAAATGGTACCTGCATCCAACAATACATTGAATGGGGCAATATGTGGACTAATTTTTTAGACCGAAACCACTTAGTTGTAGTTAGTATGGAAAGATTCTACGGGTCATCAATCCTTTAGATAGTACATCAAACCAAACTTCAAATTTAGGATTGAATCTTTTTAGTCACTTGAAGTTGGTTTGGAAGCGTTCTACGGATCTAATAACCCTTTAGAAGGTGCATCAAACTGACCTTCAAAATTCGAACTAATTAACGTTTTTTTTAAGACATTCCGACATTTATTATAATAAACAATAACCACAACTTAATAATAAATAAAGTCACAATACCATAATGCTGCAGAAAGTTAGGCCCAAATTAGAAAACACGAGTTGGGTCTTCAGCTGACATCCAACACATTTTTGCAAGCCTTAATTACAGTTGTGAGACGTGAGATGCCATTTTCTTTCGGCCTAAATCATAAGGCTTTTGTCTTCACTTGTCAGGTGTGACTTTTTTTAGGATCTGCAAACTATATTTCCCGGTTTCCCATACTTGTTTTGCCCAACAAATCTTCCATCTTCCATCTTACGCGCGAAAGTGACAAAAATCCTTCAAAACACTTAAAAACGCAACTTAACACTTAATTTCAAGCATATGACAATTGTATTCGATTCTAACTACTTCAACACAAAAATATATACCAAATAGTGTTGTGTGCCAAGTTTCGTGCATAACAAACCAAGTTTAAGCTATTTTACGCGCGAATGTGACAAAAATCCTTCAAAACCTTTAAAAACGCAACTTAACACTTAATTTCAAGCATATGACAATTATTTTCGATTCTAACTACTTCAACAGAATAATATATACCAAATAGTGTTGTGTGCCAAGTTTCGTGCATAACAAAACAAGTTTAAGCTATTTTACGCGCAAAAGTGACAAAAATCCTTCAAAACACTTATATGTACCTTTAGTCCTCTCCATTTAAGGTATGTGGCTCTCACAGCAGATCCCATTTCCCCCCACGCATTTACTTCATAACACTAAAACACATGGGGAAAGAATAAATATTTATTTAATACTATTTGTTTGTGTGCCAAGTTTCGTGCATAACAAAACAAGTTTATGTTTATATATAAATATATATATATATATATATATATATATATATATATATATATAAAAATATATATATATATATATATATATATATATATATATATATATATATATATATATATATATATATATAATATATATATATAATATATATATATATATATATATATATATATATATATATATATATATATATATATCTATATATATATATATATATATATATATATATATATATATATATATATATATATAACACTTAAATGAAATTGGTTGACAATTTATAAACTTACGCATTCAACAAAACTTTGAATTTTATGTTGCGAGGCAAGGCTTGTCCTTGATGTAATGAGTCGAAGATGTGCACCGTATTCGTCATAGGACATATGACCAAAGTATCCAATGCACACTACAAAAACCACGATTTTAAATCAACAAGATAGAGAATAGGTGAACATAATTATAAATCAAAATATAAGTTCAATTTCAAAAATAAAACTAATCACCTTTCATAGTATGGGGCCAAAATGAACTGGTGTTTAGATGCAAATGAATGTTTCAGAGCACGTTCAATGTATGCTTTGACGTCATCTGGATCACTCTGACTCATACCACCCGAAATCGACTCAGGATCAAACTATCCAAATTTTATTGGAGGTTCGAGGCAATTCAGCTCCTCGTAAGCCGCCCTAAACTCACAAATAAGAAAATTTTGTCAGTAATTCGATTATTAAAACAATTAAACAATAAAACCTAAATTGTAAGATAAGAACATCACATACATCATGTAGACATGGATAAGGGCGATATTCAACATCTCCCCTCGCAAAAATTGCCCAATGTCACTAGGACCAATAATGACGCTAGGCTCCTCGATAAAGCAGAATTGTTCCGTGCTCAGGGGTAGAATAATTGGGTCCTCCTCACGCATGCGAGATGCACCTTTGTGCAGCCAAAGGCAATCTGGAGAGAGATGTTTAAGCTCCTCATCAGTCAAGATTGGAGTGATTGCCACCGACGATGAGGAACCAATCTCTCTCTTAGAGCCCTTTGAACTCTTTTCCTATTTCAATTTATACAATTAAATTAGATTAATAACCACGCAATTGAAATAATAACAAATAAGATAATACAAAAGATTATTACCTTGGCTATGATTCGGACCCAAGCATATGGCCTTGTGACGAAACTACCTTGGGCGTTCGATAGTTACTCAAGGGTCCATTCTGGCATTGGAACCGGAAGTGAGAAATCTTCGAACCCCTTTACGATAGTTTCTACCGTCACACTAATGTGGCCACTTGTAACAGGCATGGAATGCACTGTTTGACCCTCAAGGGTTGGTTGCGATACACCGTAAGCAACCTCAGTTAAGTCGCCACCACGAGCAATGCCTAACTGAGGCAGCAAAATAGAGCAAGGAGTCGCCTCCTGAAAATTTTGTCGTTTAGTATAATTAACATCATAATAAAATATTAAAACATATTGCAATTTAAATAAATACGCGCTTATATATTTAAAAACTATATGTAGCTTTACCACTGTCGTGGGTGTTGGTTTCGGAACCTGAGCAACGGAGTTCATGATCTCCAGTGTAGGATTTTGTGGCTCGGGTGTGCTAAGGGTATGAATGGGCTGGTGTACTACGGGGGTAACGGGCTCGGGTGATGGCTCCACCTTAGCCTTAGGATCCCCATGTTGACTTTGCTGGTCTTCGGCAATCAAATTTGCCAGGTCAACAATGGGTGCTCCCATCTTCTCCAACAGTGATGCCACCTTGTCGAGAACGTCCTTTGTCACTTGTTCTCTGACATTTGCTGTGACATCGGCTGTGATTTCGGCTATGATTTTTTCCTTGAGTCATTTCTCTACTTTATCAAGTGATGGCATCGTTCTGGATTGAGTAGCAACGCACTCTTTGCCGAATGCCTTCTTCACGCCAACGCGGACGCCTCCTTTGCCGACTACCCGCCCTTGATGGTCTTTCCCTAAGACCATATGCAATGCATCAACATTGCCTCTTGGGGTGAACTCCCCCGTAACTTCTTTTTCCTTCCAGCCCAACTGTTCAAATAAAAACGCTCAATTAGTTTAAGTATATAACAAATCAAGAATATACTTCAATAATATCAAAACTCACCACAGCATCCGCAATCTTCTTCGTTCCCGGATCATGAATGGTAAATTTACCATTTTCATCTCGAGCATGAAGCCCGCAGTACCAATCCCGCACCCGATCTCCAGCAGAAGTATTCACGGATGCGGAGGTAGTCCTAGATGAGTTCGGGGCTGGACTCTGATCGGGGTATAATCCCGCATGCACCCACTCTTTTCGGGCCTCATCGTACGTTCTTGGGCCCATGTGATGGTAAAACTTCCTTTTCTTTGCTGACTCGGAAGCTTTACCACGCTTTTCCTAATTAATCAACAGAAATCAAATGTTTATTAGTTTAATAATTAAATAAAAAGAAGTAAATTAAAATGAAAAGCTATAATATGGAATACTTACAACTTCGTTGAGAGTTGTTTTTTTGGCAACAAACGCCTCCCATTCATTCTTTGATATGTTAGGCGATATCTCATACGGCATCTTTGAAGGTTCTTCTTGTCCACCTTCGTTTCCCCTTTTGACCTTCTTAATGTGACGGTGACTCTTCTTTGTAATCCATCGAGCTACGAGCTTGGATTTGAAATCTCTGAATCTTTTCTTTGTCGTGCTCGATGTGAAAAAGATTCTACAAAAGAAAATTATAATTAATAATTAATGTCAATTCAATTAATTTTAAAATGAAAGTAAATGAATAAAATACTAAAGTTGCTTACCATAGTATCATCCCATTGTGAATTCTTCAAACCCTCTGGAACCTCGTTCCACGCGTGCAATATGGAAATCTTGCAAACAGATAGGCCCACTTGTTTTCCATATTGCCTACGCCACTTTCCGCACGGCTAACCCAATGCGTTGTATTGGAGGTACATGGGGTCTGTGACTTTGAGGTTTTTCGTAGGACCTCGCCCTTTTCGTTTCATAGATGATGTCACTGTTGTAGTAGGAGCAGCTGCGACTATGACCAAATCATTAATTGGAGGAGCATCATGAGCCAATTGCTCGTGTCTAATAAGTGGGTTGTCATCCTCATTGGCATGATCATCATCATTTATGTCCTTTTCCTTCCTCGGATCATAGTCCTTATCCGAATCACTATGAACATCGTCATCCAAAGTCTCAATCTCGGGCAAAATTTCGTCTCTGAAAAGATACATTGTAGATAAAGTACCTGAAAGAATTTGAATAGAAATACATTAGAGCATGTTTGTGCTTCAAAACAGTTAAAAACGCAACATAACACTTAATTTCAAGCATATGACAATTATTTTCGATTCTAACTACTTCAACACAATAATATATACCAAATAGTGTTGTGTGCCAAGTTTCGTGCATAACAAACCAAGTTTAAGCAATTTTACACGCGAAAATGACAAAAATCCTTCAAAACCTTTAAAAACGCAACTTAAAAATTAATTTCAAGCATATGACAATTATTTTCGATTCTAACCACTTCAACACAATAATATATACCAAATAGTGTTGTGTGCCAAGTTTCGTGCATAACAAACCAAGTTTAAGCTATTTTACGCGCGAAAGTGACAAAAATCCTTCAAAACACTTTAAAACGCAACTTAACACTTAGTTTCAAGCATATGAGATTCTAACTACTTCAACACAATAATATATACCAAATAGTGTTGTGTGCCAACTTTTGTGCATAACAAACCAAGTTTAAGCTATTTTACGCGCGAAAGTGACAAAAATCCTTTAAAACACTTAAAAACGCAACTTAACACTTAATTTCAAGCATATGACAATTATTTTCGATTCTAACCATTTCAATACAATAATATATACCAATTAGTGTTGTGTGTCAAGTTTCATGCATAACAAACCATGTTTGAGCTACTTTATGTGCATACACATGAAGATCTGAACACAAATTTCAAAAGAGTAGTTGGGAGTCATAATTCTAGCATGCAATTGGAGAGAAATATTACAAGCATGAAACTTGAACAGTATTTGAGGACTTTCTATTTATAACCAGATATTCAAATGTCAATTTCTAGATGTTAATTACAACAGTTCGCTTCAAAGAAACAACAAAAACAACGAACAAATTTATCTCAAAAAAGCAATTTAAGCAAATTAATGAAACCCACTTTTCAATATGCACACTACTAGTTAGCAATATAAAATTATACACAAATTGAAATTAAAAACAACAAAGAGTAGACATGCTTCTCTAGAGAACATATATTTTTCAAAAGCAACACAAAGTCACTAACATAATACTTCCGCCGTTTCATTATACTTGCTACTAATATTGACAATTTCTCACACAATTTGTCATAATCGAGTGTGAGTGTTTCAGAATAAGGAAGCATAAGCAGAAACACTATTTCTCATGCTCAAACAGTTCTAGCAGAATGTATCACAGCAATTCCTGTGTGTAAAACAAAGCATACATCAATTAGCTGTAGTTTAATTATCTAACCATGAATGTTTATTCCACTAAATACCATAAAATTTGTTTTCTTAATCTAAATGTTTCTCCATTTTGAGGAGAACACTACATATTAAAACTACAGTAAACAAGAACTACATGTAGTACTAAATTGAGGAATCAAAAGTATCAAAATTTAACCCTGAAAAACAAAATTTCCAGAATCTAAGAACAACCCAGATTAAAAAACACACCAAAAACTAAACCCAAGAGAAGAATAAAAAAACCCACATTTTTCTTCTTGGTGATTGCATCACTTGAACTTGAAAATTATCAAACTTATAAACAACTTCACATAAGTAAAATTACCTTATATTTAGATGATAATATTATGCCCACAAAGTGAAGATTAGTTACCTACATGGAGTAATATAGAGATATTAGTTCACAATAATTTTTACAATAAAATGTTAAAATAAACCCTAAAAAATACCCAACAATGGTGTATTAAGAAAAAGGAAAAAACCTAAGTAGTTGAAGCTTAAAGATGAAACAACAAACAACAATGGTTTGAGAAAATTCAAAGCTTGAAGATGAAAAAAATACCCAACAATGGTGAAAAATTAAACTGAAAATGTCGACCCTCTTGAAGTTTGAAGATGAAACAACTAAATTCGAAGCTTTTGAAGTTCAGATGAAGTTTGAGAAAATTCGGAGGAAGAAGAAGAGGAAATGAAACGCACAATGAAACAGTAGGTTTTTTAGTGCAAATATGAACGTTGAAGCAATAAGGCGGAATTTTCTTAATTTTAGAACAGGTTAATGGCTGCGGACATAGATAACAACCGCAGCCTTTGAGTTTATGTTATATTTTTTTAATATATTTAATTTTTAGAAGGACTTATTGGCTGCGGACATACAAAACAACCGCAGCCTTTGTTGAATTTTTTTTTACGTAACTTTTATTGCTCATATTAGCTACGTATTTCTAAAATCGCAACCAATAAGCCACAGCCAATAAGCTTTTTTCCACTAGTGGAGTTGAACAGTTGGACCATGGGGTTCAACAATGGTAACCATGGTGTTCTAGGTAACTGATTGTATTTCAACGCCAATATTAAAGCAAAAATGGTATCATTTTTGATGAGTTTTTATGGGATACATGACCTTTATGTACGTTAATCTCCATAGACGGCGCCAAAGTGTTTCGGTAATGAAACGAGGAACTGTAAAAGACACTTAAAAATACCTGGAAATAGATGTAATTAGAGACGATTATTAATATGCTGAAAGTGCTAAAGATCCTTCCGCTGATGAGACCTCAAATCCTGCAATACAACGTTAGCCTTATCCGGGGGTGGTTTCCCGGAAAACCCCTCCGATGCTCAAGTCAGATCGGGAAACCGAAAGTAATGAATATATGATAATCAATGAAAACAAGATGACGGATTGTAAGATGAGTTTAGATCAATTGAAGGATATTTGATTAAGGTATAGATGCAAGAAAGAAGGTGATGTATTTTTTGTGGAGTATGGTAAGAATATCAAAGCCTAGTTTTTTGCAAATGATGTATGTAACATCTATTTATAATGGTAGAATGGAGGTTACATGGTTATTTTTATGTTGGAATAATGGGGAGTTTATTTTTAAGAGGTGACTAAGATTGGTGATAGTAGTGGACAAAGGGGGAAGTTAGAGTTTGACTAAATAAATTACAGGTTTATTTATTGAGCTCGTAACTTTTTTTTTTTTGAAGATCAAAGCGAGGCTAGGATTAAAAGATTAAATCAGAAGTTACAATGTCTGATATCCATAATGGACCACCATCTACCCAAACATTAGAGCATATACAAGAGGAAGCCCATTTGGCTAATCGATGGGCCACTTTATTAGCCTCCCTAAAACAAAAGGAAAAAGAAATGCTATGAATATCCTCAGCTGCCTCTAGGATATTATCCACCACGACTTGATCATGAAAGCTGCGAGATAACTTGTGTTGGAGAGCATAAACTATGATCTGGGCGTCTCCTTCAATTGAGATCTTATTCCACAGATGGTGCTTAGCAAGGTCCAGAGCCCATCGAAAGGCTTCGAGCTCGGCCCGTTCCACCGAAATGAGCGACCATATCGTCCTTGAAGCTGCAAGAATTACATCTCCAGAGATATTACGAGCCACGACTCCTAAGACAACTCTATCATCCGTCTTGTTGACAGCTGCGTCGACATTGATTTTGATCGTATCAAGAACAGGAGGGCTCCATCGAACATTAGCTCTATTTGTCTTCCCTTGAGAATTGTCCTGAAGCGTAGCTTTCCTGTAATCCAAAAACATATCATTAGCTTTCTTGAAACATAATTTAGGAGAGATAAAAATTTTCTCAAATATGAGATCATTTCTAGCACTCCAGATTTGTCAAGCTATCACTCCGAAAAGCTCAAAGACTTCATGCTTTTGATTTTCCATCATCGAGCCAAACCATTCACGAAACATCATAGCAGTGTAAGGCCGATCACAATCCTTGAAGACATTTTTCCACACATCCCAGGACCAAGCACACTCCCTAAGAACATGCTCATTATCTTCGACCATCCCACAACGCACACAAAATCCCACTTCTCCGACCCCTTTTTTTCCTCAAATTCGAACCATGGGGAAGAATATCCCAAAGAGCTCTCCAGAGAAAAATCTTTGCCTTTGGATGAATGTGCATATTCCAAAGACGCCGCCAAATGGGGTCACTTCCAGTCGAGCTGGAGCCTTCTCTTCTAGCTTTAAGAGCCAAGGAATAAACGTCACGGACACGGAACAACCCATCTTTACTACCAGCCCAAACTCGATCATCAGAACACCCAGACATATCAATCGGAACCTGTAAGACCCGCTCAACATCTATGTGGAAAAGGACCTCTTTGATGATATCATGGCGCCAACAATGATTAACGGGATCTATAAGAGTTTCCACCTTAGTGTTAGACTCCAACATACGAACTTGGGTTATTAGTTTCCCTGTACCATCTCAACCAAGCCAAGCATCGTGCCAGAACCTAATTGATTTACCATTACTAACCTTCCATCGAACCCTAAGATCCAAGAAAGAGCGAGCACCCCAAATACTCCTCCAAGAATAGCTGGGGTGCACTCTCGCCTCCCATACAGTTGAGTTCGGGTAGTAACGAGCCTTCAAAGTTCTTGCGAGAAGAGAGTTTGGAACATAGTGAAGCCTCCATATTTGTTTTGCAAGAAGAGAGTTGTTAAAGAGCTTCTGATCTCTTAAACCCAACCCCCCTTCCTTCTTCGGACAACAGAGATCCTTCCATGCTTTCCAAGGTATCCCCCAATCCGAAGTAGAAATGCCCCACTAGAAATTACGAATAATACGCTCGGCATCATCACAAAAGGAAGTAGGAAGACTAAAGCAACTCATCGCATATGTCGGAATGGAATGGGCAATTGCTTTTATAAGGATCTCCTTCCCTGCCATAGAGAGCAATTTTTCCTTCCAACCCTTCAATTTTTTCCAAATGCAATCCTTTATGCAAGTGAATGAAATCTTCTTGGATCGTTTAAACAATGTAGGAAGTCCTAGATATTTGTCATGACTCGTAACCTCCTTAAAGCCCAGGGAAGAAGAAACTCTGTGACGAATATCACAGGAGAGTTTGCCACCAAATGAGACTTCGCACTTATTCAAGCTAACCATCTGGCCTAAAATGTGCTCATAGTGCTTTAGAATACCAATAATAGCTTCAGCTTCCCGAACATTTGCCCTCGCAAAAACCAAACAATCATCAGTGAAAAATAGATGAGAAATAATGGGAGCATAACGGGTAATCGAAACACCATGAATGATATTGTTAGCGTAAGCCCTATTAATAAGCTTGCCCAAGCCCTCAGCACACAGGAGAAACAAATAAGGAGACAAAGGGTCTTCTTGACGAAGACCCGTGTGAGGAGTCAGAATCTCAGTTGCTTCCCCATTAACTAAAAAAGAATACTTGATCAATCCAAACAGAAGGAAAGCCCATATTAATCATAATACAAGCTATGTAATCCCGCTCGATGCGATCATAGGCCTTACTCATGTTAAGTTTAAGCGCCATAACCCCTCTTTTCTTAGCTTTATTATGATGTATATTGTGGAAAATTTCCGATGATAAAAGAATGTTATCAGTAACGAGATGGCCAGGAACGAATCCACTCTGATTTTCCTCTACAATATCAGGTAAAATGATTTTAAGTCTATTAGCAAGAACTTTGGATATAAGTTTATATGAAACATTGCAAAGACTTATTGGTCGAAGGTCCGTCATTTTGGAAGGATTCTTTACCTTAGGGATAAGGGCAACATGAGTGAAATTTATATCATTAGGAAAGTAGCCATCAACTAGAAAATCAAGCACAACACTACATATATCATCACCAACCATCTCCCAATATTTTTTATAAAAAAGGGCGGGAAGCCCATCAGGCCCCGGTGACTTACAAGGATGCATCTTGGCTAAAGCAGCCTCGACCTCCTCACGAGTGTAAGGGAGTGTAAGGTGATCAATCATATCATCAGATAGTCTATGCTCAATGAAATCAAGATGGTCAACAGTAATTTCCGATCTAGAACTAGTAAAACGAGTGGAAAAGTAATCTAATACAACTTGTTTCATGCCTTCCTTACTAGTATGTTTAATACCATGAGAGTCCATAAGACTTTTAAGCCTATTCCTTCATCTCCTATGAAAAGCTTTCATATGGAAATATGAAGTGTTTTTGTCCCCATCACGAAAGACAAATGGGCGGCATCGTTGCCAAGCAGCCGTCTCTTGATGTTGTCTTAGATGCCTAATCTTTTGCTCGACACTTATATACTCTTCGATCACAGTAGGAGTAGGAACCATTTTGAGAACCTTCTTTAATCTTCTCAAAAGCCAACCCAATCTGTTTTGAGAGACCATATACACCTCTTTGTGCCATTTCTTGATATGAACACCAAAATCCTCAACCATTTTATTCCACTGACCATAGCTCCTTGCCTAAGCAATACTCCAGAAATTTTAATACTAGCATCAAACTCCTCATGATGAAGCCAACGAGCCTCAAACCAGAAAATAGAAGATCCATCAAAACAATTAGACCGACCGTCTAACATAGCACCACTTATTTGAAGAATAATCGGAGAATGATCAGACCCATCCTAAGTAATATTCTCAGAAGTATAAGGGTACCCTAACATATCCAATTTGCTAGGAATCTATCCAATTTTTCTTCAATAAAACCTTCCAATCTATTGTTACGCCAAGTATAAGGGTACCCTAACATATCAATATCTCTAAGGCCGTGAGAATCAAGACAATCCCGAAACGCGCATATGTTATTGAAATCACACTAAGCACCTCCTCGTTTCTTTGACTCCTGGAGCACCGCATTAAAATCTCCCCCCAACAGCCAAGGAGAATCATCATCTCTACCCAAATGATTGATCAAATCCCAAGTGCGATGTTTATGACCATTCTCCGACCATCCGTACACACTAGTCAACCTCCACATCATCCCATCTGACCCCCGAATGCTACAATCAATGAAGTGAGAATCCATCTTAGAAACACTCAGGTCCACCTCCTCATGCCAGAACATCGCTAAACCCCTAGCTCGACCATTAGCCTCCACACATACCGACCTAGCAAACTGCAACCTATCCTTCACACGCCTAATCTTAGAAGCATTACTCTAAGAATCACTTAGGAAAAGAACATCCGGAGAGTATTTTCGCACCAGTGAATGCAATGATTGAATTGACGAAGAATTCCCTAAACCCCGACAATTCCAGAAAATATAAGAATTCATTGAGAACTGATAGCCCATGTCGTGGGGTTTGCCACTTGCTCACAATCGTAAGGAATAGAAACTTCCACTTACATAGGAACCGCTCTTCTCTTAATGTAACCCCTATCAACAGCTTCCTCCATATGTTCATCAAAACAATCACCTGACTTAGACCTCCGTTCACCCACTGGAACAAATAAAGGAGGAACGTCATTTTTCAAAGCATTATCACGAACAAACTTTTTCCACTTTTGAACCCTCTTACAAGTAGCTCTAATATGTTGAGAGACTATAATAGATGGAGAAGCATGTATCTCTGCATTAGTCTCAGCCGTACCACCACTATCTTTGTCAAACCCCATACCATCATTACCCGAAATCAAAACCCCTCCCTCATCCACACCTTTCGAATCAAGATCTCCACATTTAGCATCAAAAGAAGAACGCCCCCGTTCCTCCACCCCATTGTCACTATCGATTGCCACTTTGTCGAAAAGGGAAGTTACTGTATTAATAACACAAGAGGGAACCTCATTGCTCACCTTCGTATAAGACGTCTTGGAGAAGAACAACTTTCTTCCCACATTCTTCACATGAGACTGCTCTTCCATGTCTGTCTCGGTTTTCATAGGTTTCCACGGAGAAGCTCTTAACCATGTCCCATAATGCTTGACCGGAGAACTCTCACCGAAGACCTCCTTACACTCATTGGTTCCATGTCCTAATTTGCCACAGTAGAAACAAATAAGAGGGAATTATTCATACTTTATCGGACATATACCCAATTCACCCCCCCACGAACTTTAGGAGTAACCTGTTTTTTCAAAGAGTTTCTAACATCAATGGAAACCCGTAGCCGAATCGATCTTTCCATCCCAAGACTATCCGTTTTGTGCATAGCAATATTATCCCCTATTTTATTCCCAAGAATGCGAGCATTGTCTTCATTGTAACGCCCTCTGAACGGAACATTATACACTCGTACCCACATTGGGAGAGCAAAAAACTGTAAATCCGATGGTTTTTGTGCATCATCCATTTCTGTCAAAAGAAGGGCGACCTTATCGAAGTGCCATGGCTGACCATTAAGGACCCTCTCTTTGTCTTTCCAATGATAAAATTGAAATTGGAAAGTGTTCTTACCGATCATATTGTTATCAACCCCGTGTTGAATGACCCAGACATTCTTTATAGTAGCTATGAACGCTGTCGGATTAAGGAATCTTTCGGACCACAATTTACCTATCAAACCCAAGGATATCCGCTCCTCTTCTTCCTCATTCCCACCATCCAACCATTCACAAACCTCGTCATCCGCAGTCTTGTCATCTCCAGCATTAGAATTCTTGACCTCTGACACCTTGTCATCATGGCATTTACCAGGATTGAGCCCCTTCTCCACCGGCCTAGACTCAGCCTCATCAGAATTAATCATAGAAATATTCTGACCCCCTTTTAGACTGAAAACAACCCTTGATATTGAATCCATCATGCACAGAACAAAAGAAAAGAAAAAACTTAAGAAAAGAAAAAAGAAAAATAAAAAAGGAAAGGGAAAGAACCGGTAGAGAACTTCAGAGAAGACTCCCTGCCGGAGAAGAAAACTAGTATTCAACTAGACCAACTCTCACGCTTAGAGAGAGAAGGGACTGAAATATATTATATCCAGATGAATTATTTTGACCTTGTAACTTGACTATATAATAAATTTTCTTAATTAAAAAGTTTTTTTGCAAGCTTAATTTATAATTGTCTTTGTTTCGTAGTAAGAGAATCTTTTTTTTTTCACAATTAAAAGAAATAAATTAGCTCCAAGAAAAACCTTTTTTAACATAGACTATGAAAAAAAAAATACACCTCCCTAAACAATAAAGGGAGGCACCAATAAGAACAACCCGCCAACTACGGCAACTGGCAAAAACAAGACAATAAAAATAACATATACAAGATAAAAAACTTCCTAACTATCATAAGCCAATAAGAGCATCATTCATAATTGAAGATCTTTGCATCAATGAAAAGAAAGCTTTTCTTGCAAGCTTTAATTAATATTAATTTTAGTAGTATCTTTTATAAAAGTGAATCTTATTAAAAATAATTTGTTTCATATATCAATCGTACAGGTTTTATTTACACTTTTTCTTTCTCACTTTTCTCTCCTTAAGAATAGTGACTATTTTAATTTTACTTCAGAATTTATCATAATCACACGTTACTACAAATAATTTATTTCTATTATCACATTTTATCCAAACTAGATAATTTATGACGATAATTTATGCACTTAAAAATTAAATTTTATTCATCTATACACTTATACACCAGTGTGCATAGCACGGGTATATATTCTAATATTGTTATAATGCATTCGATCAAAGGCTCACAAACAAGCTAGTTACATAATGATTCTATGTTTTTATCCAAAAAAATAAAAATACAAGAGTCAAAATAATAAAGAAAATTTAATCCATAGATTACCATACTATTCGTAGTATAGAACTTTGGCTATATTGATGTCCGAATAATAAAATGTACTTTTAACACTATATTATTATATCGTTGGTCATCCAATGAACAAAGATAAAAGGAATCAATTTGCTATAAGCTTTTTTTGCTAGATACTCCATTACCATTCCTTTAATTTAAAATGTTGAACGGTGCATAGATAAAAGAAAAGTTTCATCAATATTCTATTTTTAGATTTCTTTGGGTTATCAATGCTGTACTTATATTCTTTAAATACTATTCCCTCCATTCCTAATTGATGTTCATTTGTCATTTTGATTTATTTCATTTAATATTCTCCTAAAAAATCTTTTTATTTATTTTAGAAATTTTGGACACAATAAAGTTGATTTAGCCTAATATTAATATTTTATTATTATTTATGGTCTTCACATATATTTTGCACTAAATTTTTGCCTTTTCATATTGCTTATAATCCCCAAAAATTTCTCAGTAACGTTTTTGAAATATATTTTTTTGAAAAATGCGTTCTTATTTTCTTTTAGTTTTATTTTTTAATAGTTTTTAATATTTGTGGTCGTTACTTTTATGCATTAACTTTAATATTCAATAAATAATTAAATCCGTCAACTTAAAGATTCTACTTTGCTTAATTTAAAAACTTTTAAACAACGAAAATAGTGATAATTAAAGTACATTAGAATAAACGAGAGATAACGTATTCTTTTTGTTGTGTATGTCGATGTCAGTTAATTGATTTCTATGCTTGGTTAACATGGGTGTAAAATGTAAGATGCATGATTTCGGTTTATTTGTAGGTTCCTCTCTTTGAAGACCCTTCTTGAGCCGGGGGAGATGTCGTCTATCTTCGTTCCCCTGACCCTGAACATAGATTGTCTATGAACGAGATACATTGGGTATGAGGAGGAGAATAAACCAGACGAAATACAAATCGCATAAATGCAATACTATTGTTGGACGCATATATATAGGAAGGTGTCCTAATATAGGAAGGATATATTATGCAATTCCATTCATTCATTAGATTTATCTTAATGGCTAAGACTCGATTGGCATTTCCGTAATTTAATTTTTAGCATCTGTAACATCAATGGGAGAGCCTTAATCTAGAAAGATTTGGGTAAGCTACACAAGTCAATATATCAGTTTAAATGGTCTTCCACTTGGATTTTTTTCTTATTTATTTTAATTTTCTACCCTCTCAAAATTGTAAGTCTAGATCCTTTATATCCTTATACTTCAATCCTATCCTTCATGTCATTGTCAGTATTTTCTTTATTCTCTAATTAACTAGTCTGAGTTTCAATTTCAATCTTCCTTCCTTGTTTGCTAATACCCCATCTTTTCAGTTGTCCAAACCATCTTAACAATTTTCTTTCACGTTTTTTGCATATATTTGCAATGCTAAACCCTTTTTTTTTTTTCCTGATGAATTATATCCCTCAAGATATGTCTATTCATCCATCGAAGACTTTGCATTTTCACTCTTCCCATCTTTCTACTATGATCCTTTTTAAAATTCCAACACACCAATCCGTATTATAGCGTTGTCTGATGACCGTTCGATATAGCTTTCATTTAAGCTTTGAGGGCCCACCTCAATCACATAATATTTAGGCCGCCACTCTTTAGTTTTGCCACCCATACATAATGCTATGGGTCAATGTTGTTGGTTGTTCCCACAACTCTAAAATATGAACCCAAGGATTTTAAGCATCCATGTGAAGCAATTTCTTTTATCTTCTATCTTTATGTTTCTCGTTATCTCGTTTGTTCTAAAGTAACACTATATGACTGTGTCATACATCAACTGAATTTGAAACCTCGTGACTCCAACTTTCCTCTCTATCCTGTCGCTAGCCATATCTACTAAAAATATCTTTACTATACAACATATATCAATGCATGTCTCCTTGTATCAATCTTGTTATCACGTACATCTAGCACCAATGCAAAAAGATGAGGCTTAAGGTCGAGCATTAATAAGGCCAATTGTGATCGAAAACCCGCTATTTTTCTTCTACTTGTTTTCTTATTTTTGATTCATATCTTACACCAAAGTACTTATCTTGATTATATTAACATATTGTTTGAAAAAAAATCATTTTTATCATCACCCACCAAAGTACTTATCTTTATTATATTAATGTAATTTAACTTATTTTGTTTTTGACTGGTCTTGCAAACTTTATTTAGCTGGATCCTAAATATTCCTCTTTCTGTTGACGAAAATTAAAGGAGAGAAAGGATTAGAAAAATACATAATAATTAATATGCTTTCTAATTTTAGACTAATATGTATGCTGGCATGACATTCGAGCAATTAGACTAGTAAAGTGTAAACTAATATAGAAACTCGTATAATTTACAAATTTATTGATATAGAATATATAAAAATAAAACTTTAAATAATTTGCAAATATATATATTATAGTGAATTAATTTACCGAATACATGATTTTTAAAACAAAAGAAAATTACTAATTTTCTAGAAAATTATTTATTAATACCTCACGTTTTCATTCATATCAAATTTTTGTCTGAGCATATATAATTACTATAATAAATCATATAAATAAATCTATTTTAGCTCCAATTTAAAAAAAATCAAATTTTAAATTAGGTAAATATTTTCATATAATTAATTATTATCCACTAAAATAATTTCATATTTATCAAGGCCATCTAAGAATGAGATTTATTATTTTTGGAAATTTTTATAGTATGTATATAAAGATATGAGTATATTGTTGATATTGATTATACTGTTCTAAGTTTTATTTAACGGGTATAATCATGTTTTGTTGACTTTCATCATGGGGATATTAATCCGTTCGATGATGAAAGTCAGAACATTAAAATATGGAAGGATTTTGTAGTCTTAATGGTGAATAAACTTGGCATATGTTTGTAAACTTGATTTTCGGATATAATTAGTTGCTTGCCTTGTTGCTTATTCTAATATGTTTTAGTCTAAAATTAGTATAGAAATTTGTGCAATGCACGAAGTTATGAGCATAAAAGTATACATATTACCAGTGTAAAGTTATAATATATTTATTATAAAATAGATAGATGATTTTAGAATATATAGTGCCTTAGATGAAATAAAATTGATTGTTAATATAAATATTGATTAAAGTTCTCGCACTTTTTAAGGAAAATTTGGATAATCTTCTAACGATATTATCATAATGATTCTTTATTATTCTTAAAATAATTTTGGATTATCATGTAATTTTGTTTCTTAATGAAATATTTTAGAATTTAAAATTTTAATACTGAAACTTTATTAATTAAAATATTTCAACATAAAAAAAGCAAATATATGTTCAAAGAAACTAATTGAAAATCTTATGTAACTTTTAAATTCAAAAATAACTTATTTCAAGAAAATTTTAAAAAATGTATTTTATTGTGATATACTACTCATATTAAGGAATAAGTTGATGTTAATTTTGGTAAGAATCATTCCTTATGGCAAATCACTCCAAGCATGTCATGTGGAATTTTACATTCGTTTTACTAGATTGTATGATATGATTTTTCCTTATGCTTGTGACTTTTGATACTTATTATTGGCAAGAATCTTAGACTGCTATATTGGTTCTTATGGTGATATTGACACACATTTATTTTAAAATTTTGAATCTCCAATGATAATCAAGCTGCTATATTCATCAAGTTAGCTATTGTTCTAGAACAACGAATGGGAGACTTGCCGAAAAGAAGAAGGTAACCAATGACGAAGCGTCGAGTATCAATGCAAGTGCCCCAATTGAAATCCGAAAAAGCTTGTGAAGACAAAGAGTAAGCAGCATGTAAAATAATGCCTTGCCCAGCAGTATGATAGACATAATTGAGAGTATGTTGTAAAGCCTGAAAATGAGCCTCAGAAGACTGTTGCATATATTGACTAAGAGTCTGGACAGTATTAGCCAAATAAGGCCGAGTATGAGCCAAAAAATTGAGCTTGTCCACTAGAGAATGGTACAACTGTGGATCAAAAAATGGTGTGGAGAAATCACGCTAAAGTTTTAAGTTGAGAGGCAAAGGCGTGACGGCTGGCTTGAAAGCAGTAATCCCACTGTCACGAAGTAATTTTACGTGAACTTCTGTTGAGTTATAGTAATGCCCTTGGAAATATAACCAATCTGAATGCCAAGAAAATAATGCAAACGACAAAAATCCTTGATTCTTAAAACCTTATGAAGATGTTGTTTAAGATTATTAATAGTGGGAATATGATTGTGCTGAACATTTAGTGTCTAGTATTCCTAAGTCTATAATCACTAAATTCTACTAAAGTAGTGGACAATATGTATTAATTTACGTGGTCCAAAAGAAGTTCAAAGGATAGGACAAAACGAATATAAGGAAAACCAAGTCAGCACAAAAAGCCGACTCGGCTTTCCTTGTGATGGACCTAAAGCCGACTCGGGTTTAGGTTCTGAAAAACAGAATTTGTCCAGAAGGAAAAGCCGAGTCGACTTTTGTCCCTGATATGACCGTTGGGTCTCTTCTTGATCCTTGAATTGATTGCATTGGATTCCTTTTCTTAATTCACTCTTATTCAGAGGTTACAAGGGATTAAAAAGGTGAATATTGCTTATGAATGCCATAGATTAATGGTATTGAATTGTATGATCATCAATATGATCATTATAGTGTTTAATTGGGTCATCACCCTTAGGTTATACTCATGTAGTATAAATAGGGCTTGATGATGAGTGGAATGATAGACCTTTTTCTGAATTCTTACTCTTATATTCTCATTTGCTTGTGTTCTTTCCAAGAGAGTAATTAACTCTTGTTTAGAGCTTCATTTCTTATAATTCCCAAACACATTGTTGTTAAGTAATATACTCTAAGTACTAAGAGTATATTGTGTTGTTTGTATTTCATTGTGAATTTCCAAATATCAACCCAAGTACCTTTGTGGGGGAAATATCACAAAACGAAAGTGATCACACGCCTACAAGAAGTATCGGGTTTCCGGGTAACGGTTGTCGTTACAAAGCAATTTTCAAGTAAATTAGTTTTGTTATTTGTAATTTCAATTTTGTCATTAACAAAAGGTTAAATAAAAATTCCCTTTTGTGATTTTTATTTTGCATTATTAAGTTTTTAATAATCTTTTGCGATATATTTCTTCGGGATGGCAACTATTAAGGACTTTACATCTAACTTTGCTAAGTCGGATAAGTTTGTCGATGTCGATTTTCGACGTTGGCAAAAGAAGATGTTGTTCCTCCTAACTACTTTAAGCCTGAATTACGTGATAAGTACACCTAAACCGGAGGAGACGGAAAATGAGACTCTTGAGCAAACAAGGAGGAGAAGTAAGTGGGAAAATGATGATTTCATTTGTCGGGGCCATATTCTCAAGGGAATGCAAGATTTGCTATTTGATATCTAACAATACCATGAGTCCTTTAAGAAATTATGGGACGCCTTGGAGAACAAATACATGGCGGAGGATGCAAGCTCCATAAAGTTTTTTGTAAGTAATTTTAATTCTTATAAGATGGTAGAAAATCGCCCTATAATTGATCAATTTTATGAGTTGCAAAGAATGCATGCTAACGTAAAATTACATAAAATTGAGATAGATGAAGTTTTTCTTGTTTCAAGCATTATAGACAAGTTGCCTCCCTAATGGAGGGATGCTAGACATGATTCAAAGCATAAAAGACAGGAGATTACACTCTCTGATCTTGGACAACATATTGTTGTTGAGTCTAGCATAAGGATTCAAGAGAATCAGAAGGATGAAAATCCTAATGCTGGAACCATCAACATGGTTGCGGAAGGGAGACCATCCTATTCCGGAGAGAAAAGAAAGAAAATTGATTCTTCAAAGGGGAAGGCCATTGTCTCAAATATCGAAAAGGTATGTTGGGAATGTGGTAAGCCCGGACACCGAAAGAAAAATTGCTTTGTTTTCAAGAACAAGCAAAAGAAGGCAAAGGGGAATGGTCAAGCTTCTATAAGCAAAGACGTTTCCAATCAAGGTAATCATGCAATTTTGAATGAAAATTCATCTTTGAATTCTTCTTCAATGAATACTAATTTAAGTGTTGTGCAGGATGATTCTTTGTCTTGGTGGATCGATTCGGGGGCTTCGAGACATGTGTGCAATTCTACAAAATGGTTCAAAACCTTTCACAAGGTGGTTGATGGGGAGCATCTCTTTATGGGAAAAAACGCACCTATCATGGTCCAAGGCAAAGGACAAGTTGAGCTATTGTTTACTTCGGGGAATCTCTTAGTTTTAAGGGATGTTTATTATGCACCCGAAATTATTAGAACTCCTGTCTCGGGTCCGATCTTGAATCGATTGGGCTACAAATTAGTATTTGAAGCCGATAGGTGTATTATCTCTAAGAATAACTTGTTTGTAGGACATGCTTTCTTATGTTATAGTTTGTTTAAATTGTCTTTGGATTTAAATAAGAACTCAATATGTAATATGTTAAGCATGAATGATAAGGATGATTTACATTACTTGTGGCATGTTAGATTAGGACATGTGAACTTTCATAAAGTCTCTTTTATGTCTAAGCATGATTTAATTCTTATGTGTGTTAAATTGTCTAAAAACTGCAAAATGTGCATGTTAAATAAGATCACAAGAACACCTTTTCAAAGTGTTGAACGGAAATCCGAAATATTTGAATTAATCCATAGTGATCTTTGTGACTTTCATAGTACACCATCATTGGGAAATTAGAAATATGTCGTAACTTTCATAGTAGATTTACAAGCAACCCGGGTCCCCATCATTGGATGGCGATAAGACGAGTATTAAGATACTTGTTGCGTACAAAGGATTATGGTATAGCTTATAGCGGTGAACCTTCTGGTTTAGAAGGTTATACCGATGCTAGTTGTATCACTAATGAAGAGGATAATTCTTCTACAAGTGGTTGGGTATTTGTTTATAGGGGAGGTGCCATTTCATGGTCTTCTAAGAAACAAACATGTATAGCTGATTCTACTATGTCAGCAGAGTTCATAGCTCTTGCTTCAGCTTCTAGTGAAGCAGAGTGGTTGAGGAATCTCATGTTTGAGATACCTTTGTTACCTAAGCCAATATCACCGGTGGCGATTCATGCGGATTGCATGACGACTTTAGGTAGGGCTTATAGTCAAGTGTATAATGGTAAGTATCGTCATATTGCTCTTAGGCATAGCTTAGTGAAGGACTTATCACTAATGGAGTCATAACTTTTGACTATGTGAACAATAAGTTCAATGTGGCGAATTCGTTTAGGAAAGCCTTAAGTAGGGATTCAATTGAACAAGCGTCAATTGAAATCGGTTTATGTCAATCAGAATCATTTGGAAAAGCTCAATTCACACATGAGTAACATCATGTCTTGAATTCAATGTGGTAAAGTCCTTTTGATTTTTGTAAGCAACAAGCATAATGACCCATCGTTGCTTTGGATCGTGATGAATGAGGTAGTCTTCCATTGAAAGTTCTCAAGATCAAGAGTTGAAGAACTCTTGGTGTTGTATCCGGATCACGAGGATATGTTTTATACGTATTGAGAACCTACCTATACAAGTTTGAAGTGCGGCCGCTTCAAGTAGTCAAGATTGGCATACTGACTATGATAAACTTATGAATAAGATACGTGCACGGCCTTATAATGTGTCAGGTTAATAAATTTGTGTTATTTCTTTCATGTGTACTTCATCTTCAAGTGGTTGGAAGGGTCATTTGATTCAAATCCGTATGGAAATCAATTCCGGCTCGATCACTTGTGAAGTGTGTTGTACTAGGTGTTAATTCAAACCCAAGGGATATTAGCGTTGAAGCATGAAATGTATTATAAGTTTTGTTCTGTAAATAAGACGATTTTATACCCTAAATGGGGGAGGATTGTTGAACATTTTGTGTCTAATATTCTTAAGTCTATAATCACTAAGTATTACTAAAGTAGTGGGACAATATGTATTAATTTACGTGGTCCAAAAGAAGTTCAAATGATAGGACAAAACGGATATAAGGAAAACCAAGTCAGCACAAAAAGCCGACTCGGCTTTAGGTTCTGGAAAAAAGAAATTGTCCAGAAGGAAAAGCCGAGTCGGCTTTCCTTGATAGGGGTCATACAGCCGACTCGGCTTTTGTCCCTGATATGACCGTTGAGTCTCTTCTTGATCCTTGAATTGATTGCATTGGATTCCTTTACTTAATTCACTCTTATTTAGAGGTTACAAGGGATTAAGAATGTGAATATTGCTCATGAATGCCATAGATTAATGGTATTGAATTGTATGATCATCAATATGATCATTATAGTGATTAATTGGGTCATGACCCTTAGGTTATACTCATGTAGTATAAATAGGGCTTGATGATGAGTGGAATGATAGACATTTTTCTGAATTGTTACTCTTATATTCTCATTTGCTTGTGTTCTTTCCAAGAGAGTAATTAACTCTTGTTTAGAGCTTCATTTCTTATAATTCTCAAACACATTGTTGTTAAGTGATATATTCCATGTACTAAGAGTATATTGTGTTGTTTGTATCTCGTTTTGAATTTCCAAATATCAACCCAAGTACCTTTGCGGGGGAAATATCACAAAAGGAAAGTGATCACACGCCTACAACAAGTATCGGGTTTCCGAGTAACGGTTGTCGTTACAAAGTAATCTTCAAGTAAATTAGTTTTGTTATTTGTAATTTTAATTTTGTCATCAACAAAGGGTTAAATACAAATTCCTTTTGTAATTTGTAATTTGCATTATTAAGCTTTTAATAGATTGCCGTTAAGAATAATATCATCGACATGCATAGCTGCGAGAGTAATACAACCATTAGAACGGTGGATGAACAAGAAGTGATCATATTGAGATTGTTGGAAACCTTGTTGTTTGAGTTGAAAATGATGGTTGGCAAACCATTGGCGAGAAGCTTGTTTGAGGCCATAAAGGGACTTTTTAAGTCGACATACCAAGTTTGGAGAACATTGAAGACCATGAGGAGGAGCCATATAAACCTCTTCATGGAGGTCACAATGTAAAAACACATTATTCACATCCAGCTGAAATAAAGGCCATCGTTTGGAAGCAGTGACAGAGAGAATGCAACGAATGGTAGGCATTTTAATGACTGGAGAAAACGTTTCTTGATAGTCATTACCGTATTCTTGGGTATACCATTTGGCAACCAAACAAGCTTTATAGCGTTCAATAGTGCCATCAGATTTAAGTTTGATGCGATAAACCCATTTACAACCAATAGATTTTTTACCATGAGGTAAAAGAACAAGGTCCCATGTATTATTTTTGTCAAGAGCAAGGAGTTCAGATTGCATGGCCTGAACCTAGAAAGGATTAGTAATAGCAGCTTTATAATTCTTAGGTTCTATATGCAAGGAATTAGCAACAAATAAGGCTTTATGAGAAGTAGGAAGTGTATCAAAAGAGACAAGATTACACTAATGTGTAGTATTAGTGTTACAGATATAGTCGTGGAGATAAGAAGGGGGCTTATAGGGTCTAGTTGATTGACATGTGGGGATAGGGCAATGGACAAGAGAAGTAGGGTGTTGAGATGGGTGAAAAGAAGATACATCAACAATTAAAGAAGGATTAATAGTAGTGTCAGGAGACAAAGAATTGGAATGTGAGATGGTGGGAATAGGAGGGGTATTAGTACAGTGGGTATTGGCATGAGATGAAGAAGTAGGAGTAGGGGTAGGTTATGATGTAGGAGAATAAAACAAAGAAGAATGGGAAAAATCATTAGAAGATTGAGGTGGACAAGTGGGAAAAAGGGAAGGACATGTGTTAGGTATTGAGGAAGGGGTAACGTATGAGAGGGTTAGGGTAGATGTAGGGTTGTCTTGGGTAGGTGGAAAGGAATCTTAGGAAGATAAAAAGTGATTCTTCGAAGAAGAAGGATGTTGGGTGTCATGGAAAAAGGTAGTGGTGGGGTCAGAAATAGGAAGATAGATGGGTAAATTTGTAGGATTTAATTTAGTATGAAAGGGAAAATAGTGTTCATGAAATATAATGTCCTGAGAAATTAAAACTTTATTAGTGGTTAGGTTAAAAACTTTATAGGCCTTTTGAGCAAAGGGGTAGCCTAAGAAAACACAAAGGTCAGCTCGGGGTTGAAATTTAGTGCGTCCTTGTTTAAGAGTGGAAACGTAACAGAAACAACAAAAGGTACGAATATGATCACTATTACGAGCATAACCATATAATTTCTCGAATGGAGAAACAAAATTTAGAATCGAAAGTGGCATACGGTTAATTAATAACAAGCACTTAAAACCCAATCACCCCAAAATTGTAAAGGAACATGGGATTGAAAATATAGCGCACGAGCGGTTTCAAGGAGATGTTTGTGTTTGCGCTCTATAACGCCATTTTGTTGCAGAGTACCAACACAACACTTTTGATGAACAATGCCTTGGTCAGGATAAAGTTGAAGAATAGGACCTTCACTAAGTTGTTTGGCATTATCGGACCTAATAAATTGGACTTTTGTTTGAAAATGGGTCGCAACATAATCAATAAAGTGTCGAATATGATTGACAGATTCAGATTTATATTGCATCAAAAATATCCATATGCACCGAGTAAAATCCTTTACGATAGTAAGAAAATAGGTACAAGAATTATATGTTTTCATTGAATAAGGTCCCCATACATCTACATGAAGTAACTGAAAAACCACATGTGACTTGATAAAGCTAGATTGAAAAGGAAGCCTAGGTTGCCTAGCCTTAGGACAAATAGTACAAATGGATTGGTTAAGTGTCTTGATATCAATGGAAGGACACAACAATTTTAAAGTTTTATTGGAAGTATGTCCATGTTTGAGATGCCACAATTTTAAAGTTTTATATAAGAGGGTGTGCAATACAAGCCATGATAAAGTCTACCAAGAACCAATAGCCTTTTCATCAAAGGGCCCTGGAGCAAACAATGAGAATGAGTAAACAATATGGTGAGATTGCTGTCAGCACAAAGTCTTGGAACAGAAATAAGATTAAATTGAAAATGAGGCACATATAGAACATCCTTGAGAACAATATCATTAAATAAAGGAATATCGCCAATCATACTCACAGAAACTTTGCGACCATCAGGTATAGTAATTTGATGATTAGGGCTAGATATAGGTTTGAGATTGATAAAAGAGACAAGAGAATGACACACATGATCAGTAGCTCCACTATCTATTATCAAACCATTAGAACCATGCTGAGAAAGTAGACAGAAAGTACCTACCATAGGCGAAGTAATAGACGGTGGCGTAGGAACTTCAGTAGAAATAACAATGTGCTTGCAATTGAGAGAAATGAGATGATTAAATTGAGATGGAGTAAGACCATTATAGTCTATGGACCCATTATCACCAGAAACATGAGATTAAACAACAGCAGCAAAACGTTTCCCAGATTTGCTAAGAGGCGGATATCCATGAATTTTAAAACATCGTTCAACCGAATGGCCACTTATCTTGCAGTGGTCACAAAAATAACGGAAAGGACGCTTGGAACCAGTTGTGGGAGGACAGTCTTGAGACTTAGTGTAGCGAGAATGATAGGATTGTCGATCAGAAATGAAAGCCATGGAATCGGGAAGCGGAGAGGCTTGCTTGACAAGTTCTTTATGCCTTTGTTCTTGAAGAAGAAGGCGATAGGCCTAAGATACAGTAGGTAATGGTTCCATCATTAGAATATTAGTGCGAACTTGATGAAAATCATCATTAACGTGCATAAGAAAATGCTTAGTCCGTTGTTCTTGTTGTAGCTTAAGAATCTGTTTAGTTAGAGAGCATTTACATCCAAAACATGTATAAGAAGAAAGAGGATTAAGATGATCTAGTTCATCCAAAATGGTCTTCATCTTAGTGAAATAATCAACAATATGTTGATTAGGTTGATGAGTGAGATTAGAAAGCTCTTTTTGTAGAGAAAATAGTTGTGCCATGGAAGGTTGACCAAAACGTTCTTCAAGATTGAACCAAATTTCAGAGGTTGTGTTATAGTGCATGATACTCTTAGCAATCAAACGGTCCATAGAAGCAATGAGCCAACCAATAACCATATTGTTACAGCGAGTCCAAGCTTTGAAAGCACAAGAATCAGAAGATGGTTGAGGAAGAGTACCATCAACAGATGGCTTCTTGTTTTTAGCAGTTAAGCTAATAATCATTGAACGCCTCCAATCATTATTACCAGTACCTTTAAAAGAATTAGAGACTAACTTGGAACCGACATGATCGGACGGATGAAGGTAGTAGAAGCTGGACGAATTTTGAGTAAGATCAGAGGTGGAGGAATCAGCAGCCATTGTTGCAAAGAAAAAGACGTGAAGATGATGAACCATAAAATTAGGGGTTTAGTAAAAAAACGAAGAAAAAGAAACAAAGAAAGATAAAAAAAATGGAGAAAGTTGCGGAAGCAGTGAGAAAGGATCAAATATTTAGGCTGATACCATGCAAATTGTTGCTGGTTCAGTTTAGTGAAAATTCCATTAATGGATCTTGAATTTGTAGGTGAAAGAAACAAGAACTTAGATAGAGAAAATGTACAAAAGTGTTCTTTTTTTTCTGATTTTTTATTAATTAACTGACTCATTACAAAATGATGGAGCCCACATTTATACTAAAGGCTAAGAGGAAAAAACTAACAGAAGGAAAATAAGAAGCATTTTTACAAAGACTAAAAATACTACATGATATAATATCAACATGAAAAAAGTTTTACTCGCCCAAAAACTTCTTACACTGATATGGTTTTAGACGCTTTGAAGCGTGAGTAAAGTAAATATTAGATGCTAATAAGATTAAATAACGCCAAATATTTTAGACGCTTTAATGTAACACACCGAGATTTTAACAACGTGATTATTTAATAATTTAAGGATTTTAGAGATTTTATAATTATATTACTTTAATTTTGAAGTAGTTTTAATAAATTCCTTTCATATACGAATTTAAATATCAACCTATATTTACATTAAAAATACAATTACGAGTTCTAAAATAAAAAGGTTCGAATCAAATTATTTTATTAAATGTGTGAGCACATGAAGGTGAGCCTCCAAGGTGGATCTCGCAAGAAAATTAATCCAGAAAATAATAATAATAATAATAATAATAATAATAATAATAATAATAATAATAATAAAAACGCGTGTTTTAGCTTTAGAGAGAGAAATATAGAGGGAGAAGGGCTAGTTTTTGGATCTGTTACGATTCTTGGTATCAATCCATGGCGAGAACCCGTAAGTCTTCTCAAAATGCTTCACCAATCAAATTGTCTTCTCAAGATTCATCGGGTCAATTCAAAGATTCGTCTTCTTCCCCAATTTCGCCTAAGAACGCGAATTCAGAGATGGAGTTGCAGCAAGAGGTGCATCGGTTGAAATCCCTTTTAGAGTCTTTTCATCGTAAGAACGCGCTTGTTGTTGCTATGGGTGGTAATGAAGGGCCTCCAGATGCGGTGGGTGGTAGCGGAGGGCCTCCTGGAGTTGCAGCATGAGGTAGGAGAGCCATCAACGTCTGGTAGGGCTGTTTTTAATCCCTCCTCAGGTATGGCTCTTCAATTTGTTGCTCCATGTGTGAATAATGGTGTTGTTAAGGCTGTTGTTGATGTAGATGAAATTAGGGCTTCGAAGGCTAAATGGGATTTTACTGTGGCTATGTTCATTATGACTTGTCAACCCAATTTCTTTACTTTAATCGCTTTGTGAGTAAGAACTGGCCTAGTCTTGTGAATTTTAATACTGTTGTGCATCAAGATGGCTATTACCTTGTTCAATGTGCTTCTGCTGATGATGCTAATATGATTGTTCATGGAGGAAATGTCATGATGGGTAAGCGGCCCGTGTTGATTAGGAGATGGGATAAGGATTTTGATTTTAGGAGAAATATCCTTTGGTTGATCCCGGTTTGGATTAGACTTTTGAAGCTTCCTATGCATTTGTGGGGATGAGTAATCTTAGTAGGATTGGGAGTCTTTTTTGGGTGCCTATAGCTGCTGATGGTCCTACTTCTAATCAGTTTAGGGTGCAATATGCCCGTATTTTGGTTGAAATTGATGTGTCCAAACCTTTTCCTAAGGAAGTGCTCGTGGAGGATGAGGATGGGCAGGTGTTTAGTCAAGCGTATTATGCTGAGTGGGGTCCTCATTTCTGTCCTAAATGTCAAACAGTGGGGCACATATGTATGCAGGCTAAACCTGTGACTAGTAGGAGGATGGGTAGTGGTGTTGGCCCGATAGCTAAACAAGGTGGGATTAAGGTACAGCAATCTATGACTGTCCAGCAGGTAGTGATGGCCAAGGTCCGGGTTGGCCCGCTACCGAACCGGTCCCCAACCGCTTGAAACCAGTCTCGGAACCGGAACGTTCGCGACAGGTTCCGAACCGCGAAACCTTGAACCCGTCGGAAAAAAATTGTCGGAACCGTGGAACCGCCGGAAAAAACCGCTTGAACCAGACCAAAGAACCGCGGGCCGGTTCACCCGGTCCGAACCGGTTCCAAGGAACCGGACCGGTCCGGTTCAACCGGCCCAACGGTTCCAAGGAACCGGACCCGGAACCGCACGGTTCCATTGGCCCAACGGTTCTTTGGAACCGATCAAACTAGCCGTTTTTTTTGGGTCAAACTAGCCGTTACTATTCCTTCTATAAATACCCATCACTTTCAATCCTTCCAATTCACAACTCATCCCTTCTCCTACTCTCTCTACTTATTCTCTCTACTTAATTTCTTAATTACGCAATTATTCTCTTAATTACATAATTAGTCTTCTAATTATTTCTTAATTACATAATTATTCTTTAATTATTTCTTAATTAAATAATTATTTTTTTAATCATTTATTAATTTCTTTATTACATATTTACATTACATTACATTATTATTACAATTTAATCATGTCTTCATTCTTGAAAAAAGCTACTAAAAAAGTCACTAAAGTGGCAAAATCTTTGGGAGGTTCTTCTAGCTCCAAAAGAAAGGCCACTTCAACTCCATCGATATCAACAACACCTTCGGTTAGTAACTATGAACCGAATTATCCAGAAGGGTACGAGCCATACGACCAAGATTTACATGAGTATGCAGAACAAGTGGAAAGAGAAATACAAATTGAAGATGAAGAAGAAACACAAGAAGAAGATGAAGAAGAAGAAGAAGAACCAACGACCCCTATCGGGATACTTAGATCTCGACAATCATCAACAAGATCAATTGAAGAAGCACAACAACAACAAAGACAAGCTCGTGGTAAACGAATCAATTTCCAATGTATCGATTAGTTTTGTAATCTTATTCTTCAAATTGATTGAATTTTAAATTAATATTTATTTATATATAGTTTCAAATTTTAATAATGTTTTTATATATATATTTAGATGAAAATGTACCAGTAAGACAACCTTTTCCGGCAATGCCATCTCCTAGTGGTAGAGCTATTTCACATGTTTGGTCGTATTTTACAAATGAACCAACCGACATTCCGGATGTTTTCTTATGCACTTGTCAAGTTTGTGATAGTCAAGGAGTAAAGCCCTTGGTTTCTTACAATTTTACCAAAGGTAAATACTTTTTAAGTTTTTATACATGATATTTATATTTTGTACATCAAAAATGTTAGAATGTATTAAATATTCATTTATTGTGTTTTGTGAATACGTGTTAGGTGGTGGTACGGGATCTTTCAACAAACATTTGGCAAAAAAACATGGAATCACAAAAGAAACGCATGGAGCAAGCGGCAGCGGGACCACAAGTCGAAGCGGACAACAATGGGCAACGGACTTCCCCGGCGGACCCGGAGGTACGCCTTTTAAATACAATCGTAATGAAATGATTGATGAATGTTCGAAATATGTAATTGGTGATGAGTTGCCTTTTAACCACGGTGAAAGTCAGAGATACGAATATTTCAATAGAAAATGTTTACAACCACAATATAGAGCAATCACTAGGAATACCCTTAAACGACGAACCTTAAATTATATGAATCAAAACGATATGAATTAGCACAAATGTTTAAATCTTTTAATGGTAGAGTTAGCTTAACAACCGACATTTGGTAAGCTCCCCCACATTTAGAGCCTTATATGTGTGTAACAGCACATTGGATAGACCGTAATTAGTGTATTCAAAAAAGAATAATTGCATTTGAGTTAATGCCTGAAAAATATACGGCTGAAAACATAAAATATAGACTAATGGAAATATGTAGAGAATGGAACTTACTAGATAAGATATTTAGTTGTTCTACCGATAATGCATCCGCAAATATTCAATGCATCGAACTTTTATATAATGAACCCGCTTTTACTTGTATCCTAGGAGGTAGTTTGTTACATATACGTTGTTGTGCTCATATTGTTAATTTGTCTTGTCAAGTAGGTATTAAAAACCTAAGTGATTTATTAGGTCCCATTAGAGAGATAGTGAAATGGCTTAGATTAGGACAAGTAAAAAGAAGATATAAACAGTTATGTGCCCAATATGAACTAAAAAAAGTATATTGGGCTTTAGACACTCCTACACATTGGGGTTCGACCCATGATTTATTAAAGAAGGCGATTGCTTATCGTCCGGTTATAACACAATTGTATAGTGAGTTTACGGATAGCCGTATAAGTGATGAAATTCGGGAACTAGCGATAGGCGTACAAAAAATATTAGAAGCGTATGACCACGCAACTAAGAGTTTTTCATATGTTTACCAACCAAACATTCACTTAGTGATAAGTGAATGTGTTACTATTTTTTATCATCTTCTTACATATTCTCATGATGATACTAACGTTTATTTAAAGCCGATTCTTGCAGAAATGATGGAAAAGTGGAAGGCATATTTTACAGATTTCCCTTATATTTATGGAATTGCGACAATATTAGATCCGTGTTTTAGGACGGAAGCCCTAAGTAAAATTATAGGATTTTACTACCAAGCATTAGATCGCCCGCCTACTGATGTACATAATTATGTAGGAAATTGTAAAAACCTTTTAGCGGACCTTTATGATCATTATTCTAATATATTTAACCCGAGTCGCGATACGTCTAGGCGTGCTAGCGTCTCGGCACGTCCCGATTATTATAATCCCATAATAGCTAACATAATAAGTCGAGATGATAGTTTTGTAGGATCATCTTCTTCCGCTTCATATTTAGAATTAGATAATTATCTAAAACATCACATTGAAATCGACCAAAGTAATTATGATATTTTAGAATGGTGGAAAGAAAAATCAATAAAATACCCAATATTATCGAGAATTGCAAAGGATATCCTTGCAATTCCTGCTTCTACTGTTGCGTCGGAGTCTGCTTTTAGTGCAGGTAAAAGAGTTTTGGACGAAAAGAGATCCCGTCTTGCTCCACATAGTATTCAAATATGTGTTTGCAAAACAGATTGGGGTCAAGCGGAGGTCCGAATGCAAGGACTCAAGAACGATGATGATCAAGAGGAAGATGATCCATGGATGATGATGGATACGTCTGCATCATCGTCGGGAGGAGAGTCGGCGAAAGCATCCAACCAACCAAATGATGACGATGACGAATAGGATCACAAATACGGAATATCGGACCACGACATTAAGCAATTAAATATAAAAGGTACGAAAATGAACTACGTGGGATTTGATTCCTTCGGGATACGTAGGCAGCTTAGTATTTCTTCGGGATACTAGGTTCAAGTCCATTCTCTCCCCCTTTTTTTATTATTCATCTTTATCTTTGATTCGTTTCTTATTAATTTATTTTTTTGGTTTTTTTTTAATAAATATTTTTAACGATTACAAGCATTGAATTTCGATAATAATCAAGTAATCGACGAAGTCGAAGGTACGTCCGCATTATTATAGTATTTTTATATTAAAATTAAAGGAAAAATAAGAATGGAACCGATGGTCCGACCCACCCGACCCGGGTATTGGAACCGCCGGAACCGCCTCATGAACCGCCAAGGAACCGTTTGGAACCGTCCGGAACCGGAAACGTTCGGGTTAGGTTCCAAATGGAACCGGAACCGGATGGAACCGGAACGGAACCGGCCCAACCCGGACCGTGGCCATCACTACCAAAAGGCATCTAGTGAAGGCCAACAGGTTGTGGTTCCCAATGTTCAGCAACAGTCTCAGCAGTTTAGTATGTCAGGGGTTTTGACTAGTCAAGGAGAATCAAAGCTTATTGTTGGGGTGTCTGAGTTGGAGGGTAATGTGAGGTTTGGCCAGCCTGAGAGTGAATGGACACTTGTTTCTCATAAAACATGCTGCTAAAAGAATTTCTGCTTTGGAAGGTGCTGGGATACCTAATCCCATCAGTGAATCATGAATTGTCTTGCTTGGAATGTGCGTGGCCTTGGATTCCCTTCCACGGCCAAGGAGGTGGATAAGTTTCTGCTTACTCATAAAGTTTCTTTGGTTGGTATTTTTGAGACTAGAGTTAAGAAGGAGTTAATTGAGAATTCTCAAAATCTTATTGCTCCGTCTTGGAAGTGGGTCGATAACTTTGTGCATTGGCATAAGGTCCGAATTATGGTTAGTTGGGATGAGTCTAAGTTTCGTGTGACTGTTGTGGGTGATCACCGGCAATATATTCATTGTAAAGTATAGTTTGTTGGTTGTGCTAAGGTTTGCTGGATTACTTTTGTTTATGGGTTGAATATCATTGCTGATAGGAGACCTTTATGGCATGAGCTTCAGCAGCTAGGGGGCTCCCTTTAAGGGCCTTGGCTTGTTATGGGGAACTTTAATGCGGTGTATGACCCCTCTCATGGGGGGCATGGTAGGAAAGTCTTTAACTATTAGATGAAAGACTTTTTGGATTGTATTTCTACTTCTGGCTGGCTGCACCCTAATTCTGTTGGGCATTGGTTTTCTTGGAACAATAAAGGTGTAGACTCTGATGGCAGGGCTTCTAGGATTGATCATTGTTTCATTAATGAAGAGTGGATTCACTAGGATTTTAGCTCGTCTGTGCATTATTTGAACCCTCACATTTCTGATCATTGTCCCTTATTAGTGTCCTTTGAGCAGTTTTCCCCTGGGGGTGGTAGACCGTTCCGATACTTTTCTTATCTGTCTGCTCATCCTGATTTTCGCTCTCTAGTTCAGCAGGCTTGGTGTTCTACGCGTAAGGGTCATGGGCTTTGTTAGCTACATTTTATTCATACTTTATCCCCATTGTTTAATTGAATTATACTGAGATTTGATGCAACGATGCTTGTTTTATATAAGATTTTACGCTTGGTTTGGTGTTTTGGTGTTTTGTTGAATTTCAGGTAAAACTCAAGCACTTTTGACGCATACGTTGCTCATTCAGCTCCGAAAACTTAAAGAAGCAAGGCCTCGATGAGCCAAGTCAAGAAGATAAGTCGAAACGAGAGCCAAAATAGGCCATTTCAAAGCCACTCGACCAAATCTGGGTCGAGCCAAGGTGGCTCGAGCATCCTGGGACCCACACTTGAGATCAGAAGCTGATTAAAGCCATCCTGAAGTCCGCGCGACCAGGTCGAGCGAGATGGCTCGAGTCGAGCGAAAGTACTATTCACTTCCAGTAGCTTTAGAATGTCGACAGAAGCATTTTTGATGGGTCGAGCGGAGCTATTTCTTGGTGACTGTTCTGTTTTTGAAGATTTTGACCTGTGTACCTGATGCTCGCTCGACCAGGTCGAGCGGACTTGCTCGGGTCGAGCGAGATGGGCGGCAGCAGCTTTTCGCGATTCTTTTAAAAAGCATTTGGGTCCAATTAAATTCATTTGCTTCTTAGCTCTGCTGCCAAGCCTCCCTTGCCACCCTACCCTATCTTTAGGGGTGGCACCTCCCTCCTACACCTTAGGGGTGGTGGAGCAATCATGAAACCACCACCCCCACATGCCTTGAAGCTTATAAATAGAGAAGAGGAAGAAGGAGTTGGGCATCTCAGTTTTCATCTCAATTTAGATCTCAGTTTTCATCTCAAGTTTGCATCTCAGATTTCATCATCGTAATTTTATGTATTCTTAGTTTTCTTTCATTTCAAACAAGAATTGTTGTTTAGCATTAGTTTCTCTTTCAATTAAACACTTTCAATTTCAATTACAAACTTAATTCCATCACCTATTGTAATACTTTGCAATTTGGATTCTTCAATCATTGGTGTATTATATTGAAGCTTTTGGAAGGAATTACCTTGAATCATTCATTCATCTTGTTCATCAAAGAGTAACTTCTATCCTTGCTTCTATTGCTTTCAATTCATGATTGTTGCTTTTGGTTTCACATGTTCATGTTTGTTGTTTTTCAACTTATTGCACTCATCTTGTTAGAATATTCTAGTTTAATTTATTCATCCATGCTTCTTAACTTATTTGCAATCCATAAATTCAATATGAGTATGAGTGAGTAATTTGTTTTGGCTTAGGTTAGGCATGATCACCATGTATATAGTTTGAATTGCTATCTTTACCTTTGGCATTGGTTGTGTTGTTTATGGTTTAACATAGGTTTTGCTATATTGTTTAGTGTCGTTAAATTAAGGGCGAGAGTCGATTTTTAACGATAATCTATGCTTAAAAGTTGAATCATCTCCATGAGAATAGGTAGATGTTTTGATTGGAAATAATGAATGTGTGCTCCATGTCTTAATCTATGCTTAGCTCCATGAGAATAGGTGGTTAAGTATGTTTTAGGAAGCTAATGTTGCTCGAGAGAGAACATTAGTATTTAAGATACGTTCTTCCTCATAACAACCCATAACCATGACCTTAGGTTTAAGTTAGTAAAGACTACCATGGTGAGAAAGCCTAGCCTATGCCTATTTAGCTAATTGATTGCTTTGTCTTTGCCTTAGTTCATTGTGTTCTTAATTACTTTTATGTTTCGCTTTTCATTCCGTTCTTTTTAATTACTTGCTTTATTTAGTTCTACCTTCAAACACCATTTTATATGTTTTTGAGCTCACTAATTGATTGAGAAGCCATTGACATAACCCCCACTCCCTGTGGATTCGACCCGTACTTGCCGTCGTACTAAGCTACGCCGTGCACTTGCGGTATTACATTTGAAGGACGTAAAGTCCTGATCAGGCTTGAATTGGTCTGGCATAAATTGAGGGCTGTGAAAAGGGCCTTGAAGTCCCTTCATCTTACTCATTTTAAGAACCTTCAAGAGAAGGTTTGTTTTTGGAGGTCTGAGTTGGATCTTGTCCAAGTGGCTCTTCAGCAATCCCCTTTTTTTGTGGCTCTTCATCGGCAAGAGACCCATGCTAGTGATATTCTTCGTAAATGGCTCCGTATTGAGGAGAGTGGTTGGCGTTAGAAGGCTTGGATTGCTGGGCTTCATGAGGGGGATTCCAATTTTAAGTATTTCCATAGTATTGTGAAGGAGAGAACTAAGAAGAATCGTATTGATGCTTTAGTTGATGACTATGGGGAGATACCATTAGAAGTTCTTTTTCTCTATTCTATCAAAATCTGTTGGGGAAGGCTGCTGGTCCTCAGCTTTGTAGGGCTCAGGCTCAGACTCTTAATCAACCAGTTAGCCGGGCGGAGATTGATGATGCTCTTAGGGACATCGACGAGTCTAAGAGCCCTGGTCTTGATGGCTTTAGTTCTCATTTCTTTAATGTAGCTTGGGATATTATTAAAGAGGATGTATATCAGGTTGTCTCTCAATTCTTCAATGATGGTGCTTTGTACAATCCTATCAACATTACGGCTATCACTCTTGTTCCGAAGATCTGTAATGCGTCTCAGCCGAAGGATTTTCGGCCTATCTCTTGCTGTTTTGTTCTTTACAAAATCATTGCGAAGATTCTCACGGCTAGACTCCAGAGAGTTGTTGCTCATCTTGTTAATCCGGCTCACCCTGGATTTATCCCTGGGAGACAAATTTGTGATAACATTTTGCTTGCTACTAATCTTATTCGTGGTTACAATAAGGCTAATGTTAGTCCTCGCTGTATGCTTAAATTTGATATGGCAAAGGCCTATGACTCTGTTGAGTGGTCGTTTCTTAGAAGTGTTATGCAGGAGATGAGCTTCCCTTCGCAATTTATTGATTGGATCATGTGCTGTGTGTCTTCTGTCTTGTATTCTATCTTGATTAATGGTATACCTAGTCCCCCCTTTAGAGCTCAGAAGGGCCTTCGCCAAAGGGACCCCATGTCTCCTTTTCTGTTTGCTCTTGCTATGGAATATTTCAGTCGGTGTTTGAACAGTTAGAAGGGTCATTTGATTAAGTTCCATCCTAAGTGTAAATGCTCGGAGGTTATGGAGCTGTTATTTGCTGATGATCTTCTGGTTTTTCTTAAAGCTGATGTTCCTTCTATGCAGGCTTTAACCTTTGTTCTAGAAGATTTATCGTTGACTTCTAGCCTCTCTATTAATAAAGCTAAGAGTACTCTTTACGTTACGGGTGTTAGTGAGGAGTTGAGTCTTAGGCTTGTCCATGCTAGTCAGGTTCCCAAGGGTTCTCTTCCTTTTCGATATTTAGGGGTTCCCTTATCTGCTAAGAGGCTTGGTATTCCGGATTATTTAGTGCTGGTGGAGAAAATCACAAGTAGGATTCTCACTGGGCTACTAGGAATCTCTCTTTAGCAGGTAGAATCCAGTTGATTCGTAGTGTGATTCAGAGTATGCATTTCTATTGGGCTCAGATCTTTATTCTTCCCTCTAAAATCATTCAGATGGTTGAAGCTGCTTGTAATAAGTTCCTTTGGAGTGGTGGGCGTGACTCTAAAGCTAAACCTCTTTATAGCTTGGAGTTCTGTTTGTCTTCCCAAGTCTTGTGGTGGTCTTAATTTGAGTCGTTTAGATCTTTGGAATAAGGTTGCTATGTTGAAAAATTTATGGTCCTTTGCTCATAAAAAGGACAGGCTTTGGATTCGGTGGATTAATGATTATTATCTCAAGCATTCTGATATCTTTAACTACGATGTGCCCAGTACTGCCTCTTGGATGCTTGCGAAGATTTTTGATAGTAGGTCTTTGGTTGATAATCTTCAGGACTTAAACGCTTGTGCTCCTCATGCTCGTTTTAGTATGAAGATTGCTTACAAGAAGCTTTTAGGGGTTCATCCTAAGGTTCCTTGGAGGGCTATTTGGTGTAATAACAGGGCGACTCCAAGAAGAGTAGTGTGTATGTGGCAAGCTATCCTTAATCGGCTTCCTACTATTGATAGATTGCGTAAGTGGGGTATGTCTTGGGATCCTAAGTGTATGTTGTGTAGTAGAGCTCCAGAGACTAGGGATCATCTTTTTGGGGATTGTGAGTATATTCGAAAGGTTAAAGCCTTTGTTTGTAGTGATTTTGTGTGGCCTTCTTCCTTTGACAAGGAGGTTCGTCTCATGAATCAGTTGAGTAAGAAGATGCGTAATACGAAGGCTCTTGTTGTTACTATATTCGAAAGGTTAAAGCCTTTGTTTGTAGTGATTTTGTGTGGCCTTCTATGTCTGGTACGAGTATGGATGAGCACCAACTGAGGCGGCTGGTGATCTACAATGTTGCAGCTAGGCTTTCTAATGAACATAAACAGTTTCTCCTTGTATAATTGTTTTCTGTTTTCGTTGATGTTTTGTTTGGTGTAAGTTTGACTTTCCCCTTGTGTGGGTTTTGTTACTTCCCTCTCAGCGTTTGGGGAGTGTGCTTTTTGGTAATAATAGTTTTAATTGCCAAAAATAATAATAATAATAATAATAATAATAATAATAATAATAATAATAATAATAAGAAGAAGAAGAAGAAGAAGAAGAAGAAGAAGAAGAAGTATAAAAACCCTTATTTTGCTCAAGACTCACTAGCCGTCATTACTATCTTCCCTCTTTCTCTTTTTTGCCTCTCCTCCCCTATAAAATACCCATCCCTCACAGCACCACCGCCGGCCAGCAGCAGCCAGCAGCATCACCCAAGGATGCGTTCCTTTCCCACGGCAGCAGCAACCGGTTTTTGCCCCTCCCCCGGCCGGTTTTAGGTCTTGTGCACCACCACTACAACCTCCACCCACTTCTTCGCCCTCTTGCTAGTTTTATTTTTGTGAGCCATCTCCTTTCTCCTATTTGATTTCATCTTGTTTTGCAATTGAAATTTATAAAGTTTATGAGTAAAGTGTTGAAGTTTATATTATTTTCGTTGAATCTTGTTATGGGTATGAATTTTATTGATGATTTGAATGTACTTATGAATTAGGTTTTTGAAATATGAATGAAAGTGTTGAACTTTATATTATTTTCATGGAATCTAAGAGTTTAAGTGATGATTTGAATATGTTCACAAATTAGGGTCACAGTATGAATGAAAATGATGATCATGGTACTACTTTTTAGTTGAAAATGTTTTTGTAAATTGAATAGAATGGTATAAACTTTGAATAGGTGATTATATGGTGAATGGTGATGATAGTATTTAAAAATTGCTAGGATTTTTATTTAATTGCTAAAAGTGGTTGCGAATTGTCACTTGCTTCATAAAGATGATGGTGGATATTTTCATATATTAGTGTCATTATTAGTTAGTTGTGGTATCATCATAGTCATTAGGGTGGATGTTGTCGTGTTAAGAATGTTTGACATGGTTGATTCGTTAGTTATTGTAAGCGGTGTAATTGTAGCTAAACTATATGTTGTTGTTAATGTTTGTGACACGAGTAAGTGTTAGTACTTTACGACTTTTCATGGTAATGAGGTTTTATAACTTGAGTCTCGTAGTTTATAGAAATGGTCATAACATTCATTTTGTTCTTGTGATAACACCCTCTAAATTAAGTCCGTACTACTGAAAGATATTTTTGTTTATTAAAAACAAAGTTTTAACTTAGAGAGTGTTATTGGATACAAAACGACGCAAAAAGATCGTAATAAGATCATTTAAATTAAAGCGGAAGACAAAATATCAAGTTACAATTTGATAGAAAGTTAAAAAAAAAAAAAACAAAGACATTAAAATAAAATACGATAGACTTTAAAAAAATTTCTAGGTGTTCTTATTCTGAGCATCCTCACTAAAAAATTCCCCTGATTAATCTGCAAAAATAAGAAGGAAACAAGAAAGACAAAATAAACAAAAATCAGTTAAACTGAGTAATTCGACTCCATTCCGTAAACTTTATTAACAAATAATTTAAAATATAAATCGACTTGATGAGTAAAACAATTTAAATAATTTATCATATTCAAATTTGTCGGGCATAAGAAAGATCAAAAATAATTTAGAGGAGAAATGTGAACGCTAGTAGGCCGGGACTAATCCCTGTTAACCGCCTACTTCAACAAAGGTCGTCACTCTAATAATAATGGCCAATCAAAAGAGTCCCTAGTGTGCACACCCCTTCTACTTGGATCACAACAAATAGAAGGAAGACAACAGAATATAATATGAAATATAAATAATATGGTTTGTGGGTAGCTATACTAACCCAACAAAACACACTGTTCAACACCCTTACGGGTTACATTTTCCTCGTAATATTAGTTTAGATATTATCGTTAATTTTATATCGACCCAAAATTAACCATCGTGAAACTTATAATAACACAATTTAATTTACTCGTTATAATACTTTAAAATTTATCATTATTTTAAATTTCGACTATAGATAATCATAGTCGGTTACTAGGTTAAAATAAAATAAGGCAAACAAGACAATGAATAAAAGATTTCAAATCAAGTTGTATAACATATGAACAAGAATATTATTCGTATAAGTAAAATTAGTTTATATTTTATAAAGGTATATTTTATGGTTATCTCGGGTAACGGATAGGAGTTTAATGGACATCGAAATTACCTCGAGTAGTGCAAAAGGTGTCGAAGGTTATGAAAAACTAATAATAATACGTCGCTTCTACGGCTCTTCCGGAATCTCCGTCTACAATTTAGGTGGAAAGGAAGGTTATAAGATAATCTAATTGTAATACCCCTTTAAAGAAATAAAATAAAATTTAGCTTTAAGATTAAATGTTTAAATAAATCAAAATTTGACAAAAGACATACATTAAAATAAATTACGAGTATAATCTTATTTCTAAAATTGTTAATATTGAAATAAAAGATATAAGGAATAATAGGTTAAAATAATTTTAAAAGTAAAAGAGATTTATAAGAAAACAAGAAAACAGGTTTATTTAATCAATGGAATAAAACTTAAATAAAATAAATAAAATAAATAAATAAAAGCAAAAGAAGGAAAAGAACAGTAAAAAGAAAGAGAATTAGTTACTAAAATAAGGGAAAGGTTCACGTGGAACCAAAGGAAGTAAAGGAAGATACAAAAATTAAAAAAAAATAAAAGAGAAGGTTTAAAAAAGAAAACACATGAAATAATAAAAAAAAGGGTTTTCACAAAACAGAAAAGGGAAAGAGAGTGAGAGAACCAAAGAACAAAATAGCCATGGAAATGGCATCTAGAAACTCGAAGGAAGAAGAAGAAGAAGAAGGAAGAAGAGGGGAATTTCGTCTACCAAGCATTCAAGGTAGGTATCTTAGTCATCTTCTTTACCATTCTTAATTATCTTCTTGACCTTCATACCTTCTGGATGAAAAAAACGAAAACTAGAGTTTTTTCAAAATACTAAGAACAAGGCTAGGGTTTTTGGTTTCTTACCAAGAGTTAGAAAGGGAGTTGAATTGTGAGTCTCTAGGGTTCAGAATGCCCAATTTATAGGCCAAATTTCTAGTCTAATTGAGGAAGGTGAATAAATTTGATTGAGTGAATTATGCAAAATGATTCTGATGGGTAATTAGGGCAGAGAATAATTAGAGAATAATTATGCTAATTTGAATTTCAAATTTCAAAAATATTTCTGTTATAATTTGGTTTAACCTCTCCTTAAGACAAAAGTTCGTCCTCGAACTTACACATAAAGTCTAGAACAATAAAGAACTAACAAAGGTACGAAAGAAGCGTAAGTTTAAGGAATGTCACATTCTTCCTCTGTTTAAAGGGGTTTCGTCCTCGAAACAAGGTCTTACCTGGTCGAAAAGTTCAGCGTAAAGTTGTTTTATGGCATCCTCATTCTCCCATGTCGCTTCTTCTCGCTTCTAGTTTGACCATAATACTTTGATCAGTTTGATGGTTTTATTGCGTGTTTTCCTGGTCTTTGTGTCTAGGATTTTAATCGGACGCTCCTCAACGGTGAGGTTTTGGTCTAGCTCAACAGCTTCAGGTTGGATGATATGAGATGGATCATGAACATATTTGCGTAGCTGGGATACATGAAACACGTTATGGACCTTGGCTAGATCCATAGGTAAAGCTAGCCTATATGCCACTTCACCAACTCTCTCCAATATCTCATATGGTCCTATGTATCGTGGGCTTAGTTTTCCTTTTCTCCTAAATCGCATCACCTCCTTTGTTGGTGATACTTTTAGCAACACTTTTTCTCCAACTTCGAATTCTAACTCCCTTCTTCTTGAGTCTTTATATGACTTTTGTCGATCTTGAGCTGCTTTTATTCGTTCTTGAACAAGTTTCACCTTCTTTGTAGTTTCTTCTATCATTTCGGGCCCTAAATTTAACGACTTGTTGACATCGTCCCAATAAATAGGGCTGCTACACTTTCTCCCGTATAATGCCTCATATGGTGCCATCCCTATGCTCGCATGATAGCTATTATTGTATGAAAACTCGATGTACATAAGGTGTTCATCCCATGCTCCACCGAAATCCATCACACAAGCTCTTAACATATCCTCGAGGGTTTGAATGGTTCTTTCTATTTGTCCATCTATTGCAGGTGGATGGTTGTGCTAAACTTAAGTATAGTTCCCATGGCTTCTTGAAGCTTTTTCCAAAAATTTTACAACAACCTTGAATCGTTATCTGAAACAATATCCTTTGGAACTCCATGTAGTCTTATCACTTCATTAAGATAGGCGTTTTCCAATTGTTGCATTGACCAAGTATCCTTCATTGCCACAAACCTTGCGGTTTTTGTTAACTGGTCCACTATAACCCAAATTGCATTATTTCCAGTTTTTGTTCTTGGTAAACCCATGATAAAATCCATTGATATAGATTCCCATTTCCATCCAGGTACTGATAGAGGTTGAAGTTTTCCACCCGGTTTCATATGTTGAATTTTAACCTTTTGATAGGTTAAGCATTTTGCAACAAAGTTTACCACATCTTGTTTCATCCTAGGCCACCAAAAATATTCTTTAAGGTCCTTGTAAAGCTTATCTCCACCAGGGTGTATTGAGTAGTTTGAGTTGTGTGCTTCCTTCAATATCTTCTCCTTAAGGTTCTCGTCATTAGGCACACACCAACGTTTCTTGTATTTTATGGTTCCATTTTCATCCACCTTAAATTCTGGCGCTTAGCCTGACTCTTTCATTCCTCTTAACTTTGTTAACCAAGTATCCGATAACTGCTTTTGTCTGATTTCCTCGAATATGTCAGGTTCCACCGTGACGCTATTTAAGTATAGGTCGACAAAGCTGTGTTCCACAATTTCCAGATTCATCCTCTTTAGATCCTCGCATATTTCATCTGCTATAATCATCACACTCAATGTATGACTGCTCTTCCGACTTAGTGCGTCAGCCACTTTGTTTGCCTTTCCTTCGTGGTATACAATATCTAAATCGTAATCACTTATGAATTCCAACCACCGTCTTTGCCTCATGTTGAGGTCTTTTTGTGTGTATAGAAAACTCAAACTCTTATGGTCTGTCCGCATGGTACACTGTACTCCATACAAATAGTGCCTCCAAATCTTAAGTGCAAAAACAATTGCCCCTAACTCCAAATCATGTGTTGGATAGTTTTGCTCATATGGCTTGATTTGTCTTGATGCATAGGCTACTACCTTTCCATGTTGCATTAGCACACATCCAAATCCATGCTTCGAGGCGTCACTAAAGACTTCAAACCCATCAATTCCAGATGGTAAGTTTCAAATTGGTGCCGTTATGTGTGGCTTCTTCAATTCTTGGAATGCCTCCTCACACATGCCATCCCACTTAAACCTATTAGTTTTCTTCATCAGATTTGTGAGGGGTTGAGCGATCTTTGAGAAACCCTCTACAAATCTTCTGTAGTACCCAGTGAGTCCTAGAAAAATCCTTATTTCTGTGACATTTGTTGGGGTTGACCAATCCGTGATCGCTTCTATTTTTGAGGGGTCAACAGAGACTCCATCCCTTGACACTACATGTCCCAAAAATGCAATTTTCTCAAGCCAAAATTCACACTTGGAGTATTTTGCATAAAGCTTCTTTTCTCGAAGAATTCCCAAAACAATCCTTAAATGTTCTTCATGCTCCTCTCTATCCTTTGAGAATACCAATATGTCATCGATGAATACAATCACAAACTTATCCAGGTATGGTTTGAAGGTTCTATTCATGAGATCCTTGAAGGCTGCAGGTGCATTAGTGAGTCCGAACGGCATGACTGTGAACTTATAATGACCATATCTAGTTCGAAAAGCCGTTTTGGGTATATCATCCTCTGAAATTCGTAGTTGATGATACCTTAACCTCAGATCAATTTTGGAGAATATGGAAGCTCCCTTCAATTGATCAAATAAGTCTTTGATTCTAGGCAAAGGGTACCTATTCTTGATGGTCACGTTGTTTAGTTCTCTGTAATCAATGCATAACCTCAAAGAGTCATCCTTCTTTTTAACAAACAGTACCGGTGCTCCCCACGGAGAGACGCTCGGTCTTATCTAACCTTTCTCTAACAATTCTTCTAATTGAACCTCCAATTCCTTCAATTCTGCTGGTGCCATTCTATAAGGTGCTTTGGAAATAGGGCATGTCCTTGGGATTAAATCGATCTTAAAGCTAACCTCCCTCTCGAGTGGCATCTCTAAGATCTCTTCGGGGAAGACATCTGCGAACTCTCGCACAATTGGGATTTGTGCTATATCGTCGTCCTCCTTTCTCACATCCTTCATGTTGCATAAGTAAATGGTATGCCCCTTCTTAAGGTGGTTGCGAAGTTTCAGGGCTGAGATGATCTTTATTCCAGGTTTAGATGAGCGGTTTTGGTATGATATTCTAATCCCCAAAGGTCCTCTTAAGATGAATTTTTGCTTATGGCACTCAATCTTTGCATGATACTTACATAACCAATCCATTCCCAAGATTATGTCAAAATCCTCTAAAGAGAATAGGTAAAGATTACTAGGGAGGTGGATTCCGGCAATAGTGATGGGAATGTTCTGAAAAATACTATTAGAAGGAACACTCTCTCCCGTGGACATAGTTATATTTTCTAAACATGCGGCTTTGGATTTCAAAGCATGTTTCTCAACGAAAGTTTTTGAGATGAAAGAATGTGACGCTCCAGAGTCAAAAAGTATAAAAGCAAGATAAGAGTTTACAAGAAAAGTACCGGTTACGACGTCTGTGCTACTGGTTTCCGAACGGCTCATAACATGAATCTTGCCATTGGTTGGTCGTGCTCCATTTCCATTTCCATTGTTATTGTTATTGGAGTTAGTTCCAGTAGGACCCCCATTATTGTTTTGTCCTTGATTATTGTTGTGGGGCACCTGATGGTTCCGTGTTCCACCTCCGTTGCCATTATGGCTTCCACTGTTGTTGTAGCCCCGATTTTGGCCCTTGTGGTTGCCAGACCCCTTTGGACACTGATTGGACTTGTGCCCTGGTTCACCACACCCATAACACCTTATCCTTTCTCCTTGACAATTAAACCCTAGGTGACTCTTATTGCACCGCTTGCAGATAAAAGGTTTCTTGTTGGCATCACCTTGGCGAGCGTGGTTGTTGTTGTTGTTATTGTTGCGCATGTTTTGGTGGTTTCCTCCAGTATTGTAGCGAACCCTTTTGTCTTGACCGTGGATTTGAGAATTCCCTCCATGGTCTTTCCTTTTGTTTCTTCCCAAGATTTCCTCCTCTCTCTTTAAAATTCTTTCCATGTTACTTGCCTTTGCATAGGCTTCTAAAAGAGTTGAGGAGGTACCGCCAAGTTTCTTTTGAATTTTAAAGCTTAGCCCATCTTCATACTTTTTGGCCATGGTAGCATCATCCGGAGCTATATTAGGGCACAACCTAGCATACTCCATGAATTTTTGAGTGTACTCTTCCACACTCATACTAGGTCTTTGAGTAAACCTAGTGAACACACTGCATTTTTGTCTTCTAAAGTGGTCGGGAAAGAAACGGTCGCTCATGGCAACCTTAAAATCCGCCCAATTGAAGATGGGTTTTTCACGGATCGTTGGTCCTTGAGTTTCCCACCAACGATCAGCATCCTCTCGAAGGTAAAAGGTTGCTTGATCAACCTTCTGATTCTCAGGCGTACCGGTAGTGGTAAAAATCTTCTCCATATCACGTAACCAATTTTCCAAAGTTGCGGGATCTTCCCGCCCAACGAAGATTGGCGGTTTCAAATTGGAGATCATTTTCGCCATCATTCCTTGTTGATCTTCCCCTCCTTGATTGTTGTTAAGTTGATGATAACGGGTTTTTAACGCGTCGTTATACGCTAAGAACCTTGGTCAATCAAACACATTTATAATCACCCAAAATAGAACTACAACGAGTGTAGTGGTAAGTCGGGGGTCGAACCACAAGGAACAAGGGAAGATAGACTAAAGAGTTGGTGTGTGAAAGGTTGGATGGTTGGTAGGAAGGTGGGTGAACTAATCTAAAGACAAAAGCAAACAAAGAGAACGGGCTTAGGCTAGGTCCACCCTAGGTAGGTCTATTGGAGATAAAGATAGGTTAGGTCGAAGGAGATTGAACGAAGGTCAATCGAGACACTCTAAATGACATGGGGAAGTTGATGACCTATAGTCAACACCCTAGGTAGGTCTATTGGAGATATGTATTGAACATCAAGCAATCAAACCAACATCATCCCTCGATCATCTTCCTAAACATTAAACACAAGACCAAACCCTAGGTTTCTCTACCAAACCTAAAATCTACTCAGCATGTTGAAGCAAAAACAAGAAGATAGAAAGACATCAAAACTATTCTAGAAAGCATTAAAGAAGTGAAAGACATGAAAACATTAAAGAAGCATAAGAGAAAGAAATGAAGAACAACAAAACCAATCAAAGAGATAACATGAAAGCATGAATCTAAACTACAAAACATAAATGAAAGCAATAAATGAAAGCATAAGGGAAAGCAATAAAGATAGATAAGCAATAAATGAAGAGAACTTACATAAATGAAGAAAGAAAAGAAACATTAAATGAAGAACAATCTAAAGTTAGGGAAAAGAAATCAAAGAGAAAAGCATTAAATTGATGAACAAGAAAGGGAGGGTTTCTCCCAGATCAAAGTCTGGGGTTTTTGTCCCTAAGGCGCCTTTTATAGGCTCAAGAAGTGGGAAATAACCCTAAAAGATCCTATTGGAAGCCTCGAAGAAATCGTGAGCTCTATTTGGAAATTGCTTAGATTAAGCTGAAGCTAGGGTGGATTACGGATTGGCCGGATTGAGTCGATCCAAATTCCTGGAATGGATGTTCTTGAATTTGCGACTTGGGTACAAATTGTAGATGTCGACCAGAATCTTAGGGGGATTCAGACCAGAATGGGCAAGGTTCGGCCGAATGGGAGGGCTTCACCGGGGTTTCCGGTGACTTCGAAGCTTCCTTTGGGTATCGCACACCCATTAGTAGATTGGTCATGGGTTACAGAATCTTGCTCACTTGGTCACTTTAAGGTTTCAAACCATGCTCCAATGATTCCCGACCTTGCGATATCTTGAGGATGACCTGAGACACTTGTAGGGACCTCGAGAAGCGCGTGCATTTCCTTCGACTTTGATATCTAAGCCATGAACTCAACTCGAATCACCGAAATCTCCGAAAACACACGAAATGATCTCTAAACAACATGGAGGCAAGAAAAAGTAAAATAGGTGTATAGAGCATAAAACCAATGTAAAACATGCGGGACTTCGACACCAAAAGTAGGGCTATAAATGTGCTATCATCGGGCACATCACGACCAACAACTTTTGCTGGTCTCGCTAAAGAAACTAGGTAGGGAGAACATGAAAGCACAAGGGCACCCCGGACAACTAACTACAAAAAAACAAAACAAAACTACACTAGAAGCAATAAAACCTAAAACTCACTTTACATGTGAATCGCAGTCATAGCACGTCGACAAGCCCTTTAAACCTCAGGTCTCCCCGAAGAGGACGAGTAAGGTCTCGTGAGGGGTTTTGAGAAGGAGACCACAAATCCTATCGATACAAATGCAAGGATGAAAACTATATGAAACTAAAGACTACAATGCAAAGTTCAATATGATGCGATGCAGGTGGCGGAAATCAAAAACACTTGGCTATTAGCCACAAGCAAAACTCTTCCAGCCATAGGCTTGCAAGTACAATGGTCTCAAAAGGCGAATCAAAGAAGAATGACCAATTCCACAAACTTGAGATCACTAGGGTAAGCTACATCACGGGCTATGCCACCCACTACCTAGAGGGTCACAAGTCCAGCTCCCGGGTAATTTCTCAAAAGATGTAGAAATATACAATGCGCTCATGTGTTTGATTTTGGTTAGGTTTTAAGCTCAACATCTTCCGACTAAAAGATGAGTGGGAATCAAACACCTAATAAGGGAGAATCATGGGGTTAGTATCATCTAACTCCGAGTCTGAGAACAAACTATATGGACCAATGTCGACAGGGTTAAGCTGCAAGGGTTGTAACGTTTGCTTAGGGTTTATGTGTGATACATTTGGGATTGTGGAGCTAAGTAGAGGATAGCAAGTGACCCTTAACAAAACACCAACATTCATCTCATGACAAATCAACAAATACTATATCCAACAACCAACAAACAATAACATGTAAGCACAATGATCACATCATCAAACACTATCAAAACATATAAAATCTATAGAAACACAAAAGTGTTTTCAAGCTCATCTCCCAATAATATAACAACCTTCTCACTCCACACGAATATGTATGTGTATAAAACTCAATGAAAAACAAGAGAGGTCTCCTCAAAACATAGAATGTGTATGAATAATAACAATGAAAGCACTAGAGGAAATAGGAGGAAGTAGTATGGTGGAAATGAAATAGGTAGAGTCATGAAAACCAACAACCAAAAACATAACCAATAACCCACAAATCAACGTAACACACAGCAAAACCCCACCATCACTAAACCCCCTCAGGTAAGAAAGGGAACAATTTTTGGCTCATGTGGGAAAAGTATGGCTCAAGAAAGGAAGAAAAACTTGGCTTATCCAATGTCAATGCGTTCAAGGTAGGCTATTTGGCTATGTGGCTCCAATTCTAGCAAGGTGTTATCATCCTACGGTCTCAAGAAAAGCCTATCTTGGAGAAGAACCAGACACAATACTTAGATCCCCTAAAATAGCCTCACAATGAATGGAACTCAGGGGAGTCAAAAGAAGGCTCAATCCTTACAGTATCGAATGATACTCTAAAGGTAGTCATCCCAAAAGCCTCCAACCAAGAAAGCCAGATTCCCCAAGCTATACGGAAAATAGGTCGGACTCTGGTCCCAAAGAGCGCAGGGGCTAGGAAATATGAGGTTTGCATAAGGTAAGACCAGAAGTACACACGGAAGCGAAGCATGCGGTTCCACAACTCAACCATCTTTTGAAAACTAAAGCATAGCAAATGGAATATATACACCTATGTATGAATGCAAGATGAATATCGAAAAATATACAAAATAACAAATTAAGACTAAACACTTGGGTATAAGAAACTAAAGACAAAAATGGGTAGGAAACAATGGGTTTTACCATCCCCCCAACAGGCTTTGCTAGCCTCCAGCAAAAAAAGGAGAAAGAAAGATGGCCCATTTAAAAAAAGCGGTTACAAGATTTGGCCATGAACCCCCAAACACAAACTGGCAAAATAAAGAGAGGAAAGAAGGTTTATACCAGGGCTGGGAGGGCCTTCCCCCTTTCTCACTATTGAGGTGGTTCAGGGCTCCCTCCCTCCCGAAAAATGGAGGCATGAAACCCAGAAGCTGGGGAATTGCCTCCCCAGGTAGGGTGAAGCTATAGTCTTCATTTTTTGGCTCCTCACGGCTCTTGAGCCTTCTTTTTTCCCTTTCACCCCCCTTTGGGGCCGTGCATTGGCCACTCTAAAAACCTCAAATAAAAACCCCAAACAAACTTGGGAATTGAAAATTTTAATAGTCGTTTGGGGTTTTCCGAAATACTAACAAAAACAACCCACAAACCCTGGGGCTGACTTAAAAAAAAATCAATGAATGGAAAACAACAAAAAAAAAAACAAAAACCAATACAAGTTGGGTTTTCCTCCCCAAGGCTTTTTGGCTTCCGGGCCCGGCTCACTCGGGTGGCGGGGAAATTCCTAAGTGGGGGTTTATCCCCTTTCCTCCCACAATTGGAGAGTTGGGGGGTGAAAGGAGAGAAGAAAAGAAAGGGAAACACAAAATGCGACTTTCCACGACATGAGTGAAAATTCGGGGGAGAGTCATGGAGGGAGGGAGGGAGGGAAGCAAGGGCAACTTACAAGCATCAAAGCAAGCATGAACATGGAGCGGCCAGGGAGCTTCTATGACAAAAGAGGTGTAAGGTGAGGCTCCGAGAAGGCCCAAGGGTATGCACTTGAGACTCCCCAATAAGGAGGCGAGTCTACCTCCAGGTCGCCCGGTTCCTAGCCCCAGATGATGGTGCACATATGTGAGGGGTGCATCACATTGGAAGTGCGCAAAGGAACCTCATGCTGAACACTCTGGTGAGTGATGCATCAACACAAAGGACATTGACCATCTAGAGGGAAGGGGAGCTAATGATAGGGTGAGGGAGTCTAGGTGGCCGTGTGGGACTCAGATCAGCCTCGAAGACCACCCTAATGATTGGCAGCTCCATGTTCTCTCTAGGCTCGTCCCACTTCAACCCAAGGGTCACTAGAAGGGAAGGTGGGGGTGGAATCTCAAGGAGGGAGACAAGGGTACTCTTTCTATAGAAATGCTTGGCCATGCGCTTTAAAGGAATCAACAAATCAGGGGGTTTGGTGAGAAAAATTTATGGTGATACTCATCTGAGTTCCACCCCAGTCTCACTATTCAAACCTCAGTAAAGATGATGACATTTGCCCACATTTAACATTATACATGGGAGGAAGAAAGTCTATACCTAGAAAAAGCTCCAAAAGGTTCATGCTTCGGGTTGATAAATGTGGCAATCCATGAAAAACAAAACAAAAATAACAAAAACAAGAACTATTCTACAAAACACCCCAAAAGCTAAAATCTAAACAAGCGCCTTGTTCCCAACGAAGCCATTTTGATAACGGGTTTTTACGCTTGCTGTTATCGCTTCAGAACCTTGATCAATCAAACACATTTATAATCACCCAAATAGAACTCAGCAACGCGAGGTGTAGTGGTAAGAATGGAAATTGAACCACAAGGAACAAGGGAAGATAGACTAAAGGTTGGTGTGTGAAAGGTTGGATGGTTGGTAGGAAGGTGGGTGAACTAATCAAAAGACAAAGCAAACAAAGAGAAAGCGGGCTTAGGCTAGGTCCACCTAGGTAGGTCATTGGAGATAAAGATAGGTTGGTCGAAGGGAGTTGAGCGAGAGGTCAGTGAGACACTCTAAATGACATGGGGAAGTTATGACCTATAGTGCATCTGAGCGACCCATAATGCCCATATGTCTCACAAGGGAGTGGCAGGACAAAGATATGTATTGAACATCAAGCAATCAAACCAACATCATCCCTAATCATCTTCCTAAACATTAAACCAAGACCAAAACCCTAGGATTTCTCAACCCAAAACCCAAAATCTACTCTAGCATATTGGAAGCAAAAACAAGAAGATAGAAAGACATCAAAACTATTCTAGAAAGCATTAAAAAGTGAAAGACATGAAAACATTAAAAGAGAAGCATAGAGAAGAAATGAAAAGAACAACAAAACCCAAATCGAAGAGATAACATGAAACAAATGAATCTAAACTACAAAAACATAAATGAAAGCAATAAATGAAGCATAAGGGAAAGCAATAAAGATAGATAAGCAATAAATGAAGAGAACTTACATAAATGAAGAAGAAAGAAACATTAAATGAAGAACAATCTAAAAGTTAGGGCAAAGAAATCAAAAAGAAAAGCATTAAATTGATGAACAAAGAAAGGGAGGGTTTCTCCCGATCAAGTCATGGGGTTTTGTCCCTAAGGCTGCCTTTTTATAGGCTACAAGAGTGGGGGAAATAACCTAAAAAGATCCTCTGGAAGCCTCGAGAAAATGGCCTACTTATTTGGAAATTGCTTAGATTACGAAGCTAGGGTAGGATTACCTTATTGGCGTGGTCAATGAATCCGGTCCAAATTCCTTGAATGGATGTCTTTGAATTCTTGACTTGGGGAAATTGTAGATTCGACCGAATCTTAGGGGGATTCGACCGAATGGGCAAGGTTCGAGCGAATGGGAGCCAATTCGGGGTTTCCAGTGACTTGCAAGCTTCCTTTGGGTCATCAGCACACCCATTCGACCGAATTGGTCATGGGTTCGACCGAATCTTGCTCACTTGGTCACTTTAAGGTTTCAAACCATGCTCAAATGATTCCCGACCTTCGCGATATCTTCGGGGATGACCCGAGACACTTGTGGGAGCCTCGAAACGCGTGCATTTCCTTCGACTTTGATATCTAAGCCATGAACTCAACTCGAATCACCTCGAAATCTCCCGAAAACACCTGAAATGATCTCTAAACAACATGGAGGCAAGAACAAGGTAAAATCGAGTGTATAGAGCATAAAACCAATGTAAAACATCGAGACTCGACACCAAAGTAGGGCTATAAATGTGCTCTAAATCGAGCACATCAGTTGACTTTGGAGGAGAAGGCCAAAGTTTTGGGACAATTGTTCCATGCCCTTAGACCAGTTGCCAACTGATCGAGTGTTTCAGCCATGTTTTTGGTTTGACGTCTGCGTGAGCGAGTATATACAAGACAGGTTATAAGTCACCTATACCAAGGATAATGGTAATATTACCATCTAATAAACAATTTTAAGAAAACTTAGCATAGAATATATATATATATATATATATATATATATATATATATATATATATATATATATATATATATATATATATATATATATATATAATATATATATATATATATATATATATATATATATATATATATATATATATATATATATATAGGTTTAGGATCAAATAAGAAGGGGTGTGAAAATAGGAAGGATAGGAAGGAATTTCATCCATTAGATCTTAGATCAATGGTCCATCTTGCACGCGTTTGAGAACAGGAAGGATAGGGGTGTGATGCTTTCTTAATTATTATGTGATACTTTCTGTATAAACATGTGTCACTTGAAAGTGTGATGTTTTCTAAATTAATGTGTGATGCTTTCTTCATAAATATGTGTTACTAGATCTGCTGCTATGACAAATGTTTTTCGACCGTTAGATCTTAATCAATCAACGGTAGTTACTCCTTCCTATCCTTCCTATTTTCACACCCCTTCTCATTGGATCCCTCCCCTATATATATATATATATATATATATATATATATATATATATATATATATATATAAGACAAAGCAAACATATATAATTTTTGTATAAACCACTTAATTTTAATAACGTTTCACACTCAAAATCATAAGTTCATGGTTTTAGACCTTATTACAAACGAAAAGGTACGAAAGAAAAACAAAATGAAAATAATAAGTTATTCTGCGGGTTCTTGCGGGTCTTCCTCGTCTTCCCGAGGGTCTTCATTATCGGTCGCGGGAGTGTAGGACGTATGACTGCCCGAGCTTCTTTCACTTTCTTGGTCTTCGTTGTAGTTCCATTCTTCAACGGCGTCGATCGTATCCAGTTTCAGAAATTCAAGGGTTAAGAACCACTTTCCCGCATGCGTATATCTACTTCGGTTCGGTCTATCATTGATCATTACGTCGCTATACTTTTTCCGTATAGCTGCCAATGGACCCCTAGAAAGTAAAGTATACAGCAAGATATGAGCTTGACGCTCGAGGTCGTCGTAATCAGACTGACCCATTCTATCATTCATGTGATAGCTAAGAATAGCAAGCAATAAACGGTGGACGTAATGACAAACGTCCTCTCCATATCTCATACGGATTGAGTATGGGAGTTATCATTAGATCCGGTGTTTTTCCTTATGGTACGTTTTCTTGCGGTTAGTCTCGCCATCTAAAACAAAATAATATGAAAACATAAGAAATCAAACAAATCCTATCAAATAGACAAGTAAATTCAATCTATTTACCCCACTCTCAAATTTACATCAATTTAACTTAAGTTATTAGTATAGTTTCATATTGATTAATTCAAATTACGTCAAGATATGGAGGTCTTAACGCTATATTTAAATTTGGCTCTGATACCATTTGTAACACCCTCTAAATTAAGTCCGTACAACTTATAGATATTTTTGTTTATTAAAAACAAAGCTTTAACTTAGAGAGTGTTATTGGATACAAAACGACGCAAAAAGATCGTAATAAGATCATTTAAATTAAAGCGGAAGACAAAATATCAAGTTACCATTTGATAGAAAGTTTTAAAAAAAACAAAGAATTTAAAATAAAATACTATAGAATTTAATTAAATTTCTAGGCGTTCGTATTCTAAGCATCCTCACTCAAAAATTCCCCTAGATTAACCTGCCAAAATAAGAAGGAAACAAGAAAGACAAAATAAACAAAAATCAGTTAAACTGAGTAATTCGACTCCATTCCGTAAAATTTATTAACAAATAATTTAAATTATAAATCGACTTGATGAGTAAAACAATTTAAATAATTTATCATATTCAAATTTGTCAGGAATAAGAAAGATAAAAAATAATTTAGAGGAGAAATGTGAACGCTAGTAGGCCGGGACTAATCCCTGTTAACCGCCTACTTCAACAAAGGTCGTCACCTTAATAATAATGGCCAATCACAAGAGTCCCTAGTGGGCACACCCCTTCTACTTGGATCACAACAAATAGAAGGAAGACAACAGAATATAATATGAAATATAAATAATATGGTTTGTGGGTAGCTATACTAACCCAACAAAACACACTGTTCAACACCCTTACGGGTACATTTTCCTCGTAATATTAGTTGAGCTATTATCGTTAATTTTATATCGACCCAAAATTAACCGTCGTGAAAACTTATAATAACACAATTTAATTTACTCGTTATAATACTTTAAAATTTATCATTATTTTAAATTTCGACTATAGATAATCATAGTCGGTTATTAGGTTAAAATAAAATAAGGCAAACAAGACAATGAATAAAAGATTTCAAATCAAGATGTATAACATATGAACAAGAATATTATTCGTATAAGTAAAATTAGTTTATATTTTATAAAGGTATATTTTATGGTTATCTCGGGTAACGGATAGGAGTTTAATGGACATCGAAATTACCTCGAGTAGTGCAAAAGGTGTCGAAGGTTATGAAAAACTAATAATAATACGTCGCTTCTACGGCTCTTCCGGAATCTCCGTCTACAATTTAGGTTGAAAGGAAGGTTATAAGATAATCTAATTGTAATACCCCTTTAAAGGAATAAAATAAAATTTAGCTTTAAGATTAAATGTTTAAATAAATCGAAATTTGACAAAAGACATACTTTAAAATAAATTACGAGTATAATCGTATTTCTAAAATTGTTAATATCGAAATAAAAGATATAAGGAATAATAGGTTAAAATAATTTTAAAAGTAAAAGAGATTTATAAGAAAACAAGAAAACAGGTTTATTTAATCAATGGAATAAAACTTAAATAAAATAAATAAAATAAATAAATAAAAGCAAAAGAAGGAAAAGAACAGTAAAAAGAAAGAGAATTAGTTACTAAAAAAAAGGGAAAGGTTCACGTGGAACCAAAGGAAGTAAAGGAAGATACAAAAATTTTAAAAAAATAAAAGCGAAGGTTTAAAAAAGAAAACACGTGAAATATTAAAAAAAAAAAAGGGTTTTCACAAAACAGAAGAGGGAAAGAGAGAGAGAGAACCAAAGAACAAAACAGCCATGGAAATGGTGTCCAGAAACTCGAAGGAAGAAGAAGAAGAAGGAAGAAGAGGCGAATTTCGTCTACCAAGCATTCGAGGTAGGTATCTCAGTCATCTTCTTTACCATTCTTAATTATCTTCTTGACCTTCATACCTTCTGGATGAAAAAAACGAAAACTAGGGTTTTTTCAAAATACTAAGAATAGGGCTAGGGTTTTTTGTTTCTTACCAAGAGTTAGAAAGGGTGTTGAATTGTGAATCTCTAGTCTTCAGAATGCCCAATTTATAGGCATATTTTCTGGTTTAATTGAGGAAGGTGAATAAATTTGATTGAGTGAATTATGCAAAATGATTCTAATGGGTAATTAGGGCAGGAAATAATTAGAGAATAATTATGCTAATTTGAATTTCAAATTTCAAAAATATTTCTATTATAATTTGGTTTAACTTGATTTTATTTTTATTCTAATTAATAATTTTGAATTATTTTGTTCTGAAAATATTGGGGTATTACATCTACCTCTCCTTAAGACAAAACTTCGTCCTCGAACTTACAGATAAAGTCTAGAACAATAAAGAACTAAAAAAGGTACGAAAGAAGCGTAAATTTAAGGACTGTCACATTCTTCCTCCGTTTAAAGGGGTTTCGTCCTCGAAACTAGGTCTTACCTGGTCGAAAAGTTCAGGTTAAAGTTGTTTTATGGCATCCTTATTCTCCCATGTTGCTTCTTCTCGCTTCTGGTCTGACCATAATACTTTGCTCAGTTTGATGGTTTTGTGGCGTGTTTTCCTGGTCTTTGTGTCTAAGATTTTAATCGGACACTCCTCAATGGTGAGGTTTTGGTCTAGCTCAACAGCTTCAGGTTGGATGATATGAGATGGATCATGAACATATTTGCGTAGCTGGGATACATGAAACACGTTATGGACCTTGGCTAGATCCATAGGTAAAGCTAGCCTATATGCCACTTCTCCAACTCTCTCCAATATCTCATATGGTTCCCAAGGGTTCTCTTCTTTTTCGATATTTAGGGGTTCCCTTATTTGCTAAGAGGCTTGGTATTCAGGATTGTTTAGTGCTGGTGGAGAAAATCACAAGTAGGATTTCTCACTGGGCTACTAGGAATCTCTCTTTGGCAGGTAGAATCCAGTTGGTTCGTAGTGTGAATCAGAGCATGCATTTCTATTGGGCTCAGATCTTTATTCTTCCCTCTAAAATCATTCAGATGGTTGAAGTTGCCTGTAATAAGTTCCTTTGGAGTGGTGGGCGTGACTCTAAAGCTAATCCTCTTTATAGCTTGGAGTTCTGTTTGTCTTCCCAAGTCTTGTGGTGGTCTTAATTTGAGTCGTTTAGATCTTTGGAATAAGGTTGCTATGTTGAAAATTTTATGTTCCTTTTCTCATAAAAAGGACAGGCTTTGGATTCGGTGGATTAATGATTATTATCTCAAGCATTCTGATATCTTTAGCTACGATGTGCCCAGTACTGCCTCTTAGATGCTTGCGAAGATTTTTGATAGTAGGTCTTTGGTTGATAATCTTCAGGACTTAAACGCTTGTGCTCCTCATGCTCGTTTTAGTATGAAGATTGCTTACAAGAAGCTTTTAGGGGTTCATCCTAAGGTTCCTTGGAGGGCTATTTGGTGTAATAACAGGGCGACTCCAAGAAGTGTAGTGTGTATGTGGCAAGCTATCCTTAATCGACTTCCTACTATTAATAGATTGCGTAAGTGGGGTATGTCTTGGGATCCTAAGTGTAGGTTGTGTAATGGAGCTCCAGAGATTAGGGATCATCTGTTTGGGGATTGTGAGTATATTCGAAAGGTTAAACATTTGTTTGTAGTGATTTTGTGTGGCCTTCTTCCTTTGACAAAGAGGTTCATCTCATGAATCAGTTGAGTAAGATGAAGCGTAATACGAAGGCTCTTGTTGTTACTATGTCGTGGGCTAAGATCATCTTCTATGTCTGGTTTCAAAGGAAGGTCAAAATCTTTGATGGTACAAGTATGGATGAGCACCAACTGAGGCGGCTGGTGATCTACAATGTTGCAGCTAGGCTTTCTGATGAACAGAAACAGTTTCTTCTTGTATAATTGTTTTCTGTTTTCGTTGATGTTTTGTTTGGTGTATGTTTGACTTTCCCCTTGTGTGGGTTTTGTTACTCCCTTCTCAGCGTTTAGGCAGTGTGCTTTTTGGTGATAATAGTTTTAATTGCCAAAACAAATAATAATAAGAAGAAGAAAAAGAAGAAGAAGAAGAAGAAGAAGTATAAAAACCCTTATTTTGCTCAAGACTCACTAGCCGTCATTACCATCTTTCCACTTTCTCTTTTTTGCCTCTCCTCCCCTATAAAAGACCCATCCCTCACAGCACCACCGCCGGCCAGCAGCAGCCAGCAGCATCACCCAGGGATGCGTTCCTTTCCCACGGCAGCAGCAACCGGTTTTCGCCCCTATCCCGGCCGGTTTTAGGTCTTGCGCACCACCACTACAACCTCTACCCACTTCTTCGCCCTCTTGCTAGTTTTATTTTTGTGAGCCATCTCCTTTTTCCTATTTGATTTCATCTTGTTTTGCAATTGAAATTTATAAAGTTTATGAGTTAATTGTAGAAGTTTCTATTATTTTCGTTGAATCTTGTTATTAGTATGAATTTTATTGATGATTTGAATGTACTTATGAATTAGGTTTTTGAAATATGAATGAAAGTGTTGAACTTTATATTATTTTCATGGAATCTAAGAGCTTAAGTGATGATTTGAATATGTTCACAAATTAGGGTCACAGTATGAAAGAAAATGATGAACATGGTACTACTTTTTAGTTGAAAATGTTTTTGTAAATTGAATAGAATGGTATAAACTTTGAATAGGTGATTATATGGTGAATCGTGATGATAGTATTTATAAATTGCTAGGATTTTTATTTAGTTGCTAAAAGTGGTTGCGAATTGTCACTTACTTCATAAAGATGATGGTGGATATTTTCATATATTAGTTAGTGTCATTATTCGTTAGTTGTGGTATCATCATAGTCATTAGGGTGGATGTTGTCGTGTTAAGAATGTTTGACATGGTTGATTCGTTAGTTATTGTAAGCGGTGTAATTGTAGCTAAACTATACGTTGCTGTTAATGTTTGTGACACGAGTAAGTGTTAGTACTTTACGACTTTTCATGGTAATGAGGTTTTATAACTTAAGTCTCGTAGTTTATAGAAATGGTCATAACATTCATTTTGTTCTTGTGAAAGCCTATTTGATTATTGACTTAATTTCATAACTTAGGAATAACTATAGATTGAGTATGTGAATTGGTTTAGTATGCATTAGAATAAGTAGAAGTTGCTTTAGATGGTGAATGATAACTTGTTCTAGCAATTAGATGCTTTTAAGTGGAGACAAATAGGCTTATTAGGTCTACTCCAAACTTGTATAGGTTCCCAATTCATAAGAGGAAGGTGGAACATTAGTTGGGTGATTATTGTGATTTGTGTCGTGTAGTGATGCTTATAGGTACGTACATGCAGTAATTAACTCTTGGATGCATTTTGCATTGTATATTGAACGATATTGAATTGTTTTAAAATATAATATACACTATCTATGAATCATCGTCGAATGAAATATAAAAATTATTGATTATATGATTTTCAAGTTTACTAGTAGAGAACGATGATAGTATGCTAAAATATTTGGTAATGATTAAGAATGAGAACGATTCCCTTGTTATTGAGGTTGGTTATTATTTGTTTGAAAGGGAGCGAGTCCCTTATTAATAATATTGTTTATTGTTACTTGGGAATATGAATGGTTTCCTATTGTTGTTATTGATTATTGCTAGTTGAATGGAAATGATTACCTTATTGATGAGTTTCACTTACGTGTTAGTTAAATGGAAATGACTCCTTTGTTATTGAAAATGGTAGTTCAATGGGGAGTGATCACCTTATTAATGTGGTTGAGGTATGTTTTATGAATGGGAAGGAAGCCCTTAGTGATGGAGTAAGGAAGGGTTTGGACAAGGTGAGATGGAATGAGAATACATCCCTTAGTGATGCAAATTTGTTCGAATATTGTAGCTCCCCTCGTTAGGGTACCCAAGTGGGTATAGATCCCGGAGGTGGGACCATTTATATATGGTCACTGTACGGAGGAATATTCATACTTTACCATTGGGCGCCGGTATGGCCCCTCAACGCCCTTGGTTGAGGTGTTGTCATGTGGGCCTTGGAAACCCTATGGTGGCCTCTAGTCACATACACTTAGGTATGCTGGCTCCACTGGTTTGGTACCCCAGTGGCTTTAGTTCCCGGAGGTAGGATCATCTATATGTGGTCATTGTACTGGGGTATGTGGTCGTTGTACTGGGGTATGATCATACTTTACCATTAGGCGCCGGTATGGCCCGTTACCGCCCTTTGGTTGAGGTGTGGCCATGTGGGTCTTGCAAACCCCAATATGGTGGCCTCTAGTCACATATATATAGATATTTGAAAGTGGTTAAGCTCTTGGTTCAAGTGATACCGAAAAGTTATGAAGTCGAAAAAAAGTGAAAAAAATGGAATTGACAGTGAGAAGTAGGAACTGATGTTAAGGGGTTATGATTGGCACTTGGAGTGTTGTGAAATCACCGTCATATTATGACATACTTTATTGATGCTAAATATGCCTTTTTATGATATGATGTTGAATACTGACGTGTACTGTTTGTTTTCTTTGTTGATGGCTTGTCCTTGATGGCCCTGCTATGGCCCGTTGGTCTATGATCTTACGTTGAGCAGCGGGGACATCATAGATAGACTTTACAGGTGATGGAGCTTCAACGGTTTGCATACGGGGGGGGTGGGGGATGAGTGAGAACATTGAAGCGTGCAATGTTATATTTATTTTTGACGCTACATGTAGTTTCTTTTTCTGTAATATGTTTATGTTTTTGGTTTGAGGCATATGTCGTCCTTTTTGTATATTCTATCTCCGCTGCGTCGTTTATAAGTTGTATGGTTGTAAAGAGTCTAGTCAGTCTAAAACGCAAGCGCTGACACAAGAACCACGATTCATACTTGGCATGTTGATTTGAGAAGCCGGCGATGAATCATTCTGCCGTGATATAATTTTGATATGCCGTCGATGCCTGTTCTGTATTAGATTTTAAATATCTTATGTTTTTCTACAAAAGGCGCACAGTTTTAGGGTAGATGCTGCCAAATTTTCACTCACCTCTTTAAAGTTAATCTTTAAGATTTATCAAAATTCTTTTGCTGTTTCTTTTATGTAACACCCGAATTCCCTCCCGTCCTTTACGGTTTTGGTTTCGTACAAGGGGTCAAGGGGTCGGAAATTCAGGGGTGTTACATTCAATGTGTAGAAAAAGCTAAATACCTTATACGCTCTTATACATCTAAAATAAAAATTTATGTCATAGTTACTTTTCTTTGTAACATAGTTATTTTTTCAAATATGTGTTTTTGGCTCAATCGTGACCATATCATGTTTTTAGTTAAGTGAAATCAGATGTGTAGAATCCTACTTACCCTTGTCATTTTCAACACCCTTCTCATTGGATCCCTTATATATATATATATATGTGTGTGTGTGTGTGTGTGTGTGTGTGTGTGTGTGTGTGTGTGTGTGTGTGTTTGTGTGTGTGTGTGTGTGTGTTTGTTTGTGTGTTTTTGTGTGTGTGTGTGTGTGTGTGTTTGTGTGTGTGTGTGGGGGGGGGGGGGGGGGAGGGGTCAACTGTTTAAAGATGTCAAACCGAATATTTCCTATTTTTGTGTGTTTAGATGTAGATGTTTTATTCATATTAATGGAAAACGTAATATAGGAAAGTTTGATGAAAGAATTGATGAAACAGTATTTCTTGGCTATTCATCTCAAAGTAAAACGTATAGAGTATATAATAAGAGAACTATGTGTGTTGAAGAATCTGTTCACATTATTTTTTATGAAACTAACTTTATGACAAGTGAACAAGATACAGGTAATTTTAAAATAGGTCTTGCTAATTGGGAAGATGATGAAGATATACATAGAGAGAAAGATCCTAGAAACATAGGAAAACAACAACTTCAAGAAGAAATAGAAGAGCCTAAGCAAGAACAGGAACAGCCGGGGAACCAGGACCAGCAAGGTGTTCCCAATCCAATTGTTCCCATAAATGAACCGAATGAGCCAACTGAAGGAGAACAAAATGTCATTCAAATCAATGAGCATGTTTCCACAAATGTTCCTATAAGAGAATTTGTGCCAAAGCCGTGGAAACATTAAAAGTCACATCTACTTAACTTGACCATAAGTGACTTAAACAAGGGCACACATACCAGATCCCACCTAAGAAACTTTTGTGCTTAATTTGCATTTGTCTCAACATTGGAACCCAAGAATCACGAAGCATTACAAGATTTAGATTGGGTTGTGGCTATGCAAGATGAATCAAATGAATTTGAAAGAAATAAAGTGTGGAACTTAGAACCGAAACCCAAGAACAAAAAGATAATTGGTCTAAAGTGGGTTTTTAGGAACAAGCTGGACGAGCATGAAATCATAGTAAGAAACAAAGCAAGGCTCGTGGTTAAAGGATACAATTAACAAGAAGGGATTCATTATACATATACATTTGCTCTACTAGGAATATTAGAGGCTATCGTAATTCAAATTTCTTTTGCTGCTTTTATGAATTTTAAGTTAGACCAAATGGATGTGAAATGTGCTTTCTTGAATGGTTTTCTAGATGAAGTCTTTGTGGAATAGCCGCCTGGCTTCAAAAATCTATCCTTTCTAGATCATGTCTATAATCTTGATAAAGCTCTTTATGGGCACAAAGAAGCTCCTAGGCAATGGTATGAAAGATTGTCTAAGTTTTTGATTGAACATGATTTTATCAGAGGCAAAATTGATAAAACCTTATTCTTTAAAAATTGAGGTTCTGATATTTTAGTTGTACAAATTTATGTTCATGATATTTTTTTTGGGGCCACTAATGAATCACTATGTAAAGAATTTACTAACCTTATGAGTGCTGAATTTGAAATGAGTATGATAGGAGCATTAAATTTCTTCCATGGTTTGCAAATTAAACAAACACCTAATGGTATTTTCATTCATCAACAAAAATACATTAAAGAACTTCTAAAGAAATATGGTTTAGATAATGCTAAAACAAACCACACATCTATTGCTACTAATTTAAGACTAGATGAAGATTCAAATGGTACTAATGTTAACGAAACTATGTATAGAGGTATGATATGATCTTTATTATATTTAACTGCTAGTAGACCAGATAATTCGTTTAGTGTTGGTTTATGTGCTAGATTTCAATCAAATCCCAAAGAATCACATCACACCGCAGTGAAAAGTATTACGAGATATTAAAAGGGAACAAATGACTTGTCCCTATATTATCCTAAAAGTGATGTCTATGATTTGAAAGGTTATAGTGATGCAGATTATGCATGAGATCTTGTTAACAGGGAAAGAACTTCAGGTATGGTACAATTTCTTGGCTCATGTTTAGTATCTTGGTTAACTAAGAAACATAACACCGTTGTACTATCCACCGCTGACGCAAATATGTGGCAGCAACAGCTTGTTGTTCCCAAATGCTTTGGATAAAACAGTAGCTAAGAGATTTTGGTATTAAATCTGAACATGTTCCTATTTATTGTGATAATACTAGTGCTATATGCATATCTAAAGATCTCGTGCATGATCCTAGAGTTAAGATACATATACGACATCATTTACTTAAGGATAATGTTGAGCATAAAAATATAACTGTTAAACATGTCAATACAAATGAACAAGTTGTAGATATTATGACTAAACCACTTCCAAGGGAACAATATGAAAAGATGAGGTTGGAACTTGGAATGATCAAGCTCCACTAAAGTTTAATGCAAGCTCTCCAACTCGAAGCAACATGAAAAATTGGAAAGGTTAAAATCATGCACAAAAATCATGATTGAGAAATCAATTATTGCAAGGTACATGTACGCAAATATTTAAAGTACGTGCCATGAATGCTTTCTTGATTCGATGTTTAAATTGATTAGATAAAAGTAGCATGTGTTTGTCTTATGTGTTATTGTCCTCATATTAAAAACAAAAAAATGAGGAATTGATAATTTTATTTCTTATTCTCAATATTTTCTTTATTTTTTATTTTCCTCAAATTTCAGCATTTTATTCTATTTCTTTCTTTTCGGATGGTCAACTTAAAATTATAGTGGGAGTCAGATCATCGTGGTATTTCGAAAAATCGCTATTAACCACCAAATTCAACGTATATACCCACAAACTTTTCGTTACACTTCTTGTTCACACATAATAAATTAAACAAATGGGGTTGTTACAAACCTTTTAGTAACCGTCCCTCCATGACTTTATAACCCACTCCCTCATGTCACATCACTCACTCACACACTCTAACAATCACTCAAATCAAGTACACTACTCATTACTCCCTAACCCAAACCGTCAACCTCACCATCACTTCTCCTTCTTCATCTTATTAAACCACCATGAAACCTTCAAAGTCTCCATCCTCAAGCAAAACCGCAAAGAAGAAGACCCCAAAATCTTCACAACCCAAACATTACAACGGATTTATCCTTCAATCGACGCAGCACCATCTTCATCCCAAGAACGAAAGAAATCAAGCACACCCATTTCTACCACCATGCATGCCGGAACAAAAAGACCCATTTCCACCCCAAAAGGTGTTCCTTTGTCCAGACGAACAAAACGGACCAAGCAAGCTGATCTTGACAGTGACGAAGAAGTTTCCAAAGAAATGTTAGTAGGGTCCGGTCTAGTCAAGTATTGGTATGAATCTATTCCATTTCCTCAATTTCACGCAATTTTACAAAACCAGGGTTGGGAAAATTTGATGTTTGATTTTTCTTGCAACCCAATTTATCCTAATTTGATACGTGAGTTCATAAAAAATTTCACAATTGAGAATGGAGTTTGTTCCAGTACAGTAAAAGAAATTGAAATCGAGTTTAATAGTTTGATGTTGGGCGAATGGTTTGATGTTCCTGTAGTAGGGTTCGATACATATTATGTCGGTTCCAAGATAGTCTTTTCGAGAATTAATGAAAAAATGGTGTTAAAATTTCTAGGGATAAATGATAAAAGACGATTTAGCCATAATTCTCTGTCACCACTCCACAAATTGTTATACAAGATTGCACGCAGATTTATTTTGCCTCGCACCTCTAAGCGGAGCGAATTGAATCTTCGTGATACCATAGAGAAGGGATGTATGGTTGGGTATGAAGCATTGTTAACTTGTGTTTTTAAGAAGTTTGTTGTACCTTTAGATAGTCTATTGTTCCCCATAAGCGCTAACAATAAAATAGGTGCAAAATGTCTTAATAATTTGCACCTTAAATTAAATGATAAGGGGATACTGGAAGACTTTGTTGAGGAGGTAGAAGAAGTAAGTTTGGATGATGAGAAGGATGAGGAAGAGAAGGAAGTAGAGGGACAAGAAGAAAAAGAAGAGGAAAGGGTTGAAAAGGAGACAAAGGATCATGAGACTGTTCCTTCTGCCCACGCTGAAAAGGCAGAAGAGGTACAGGAACATGGGGAAGCTATGAGTGAGGGGGAAGCCTCAAGAAAGGGGGAAGGTGAGGAACTTGAGGAAAATGATTCCGATGAAAGTTCAACTGATGAGGAGATACCTATGCCAGGGAAGAACGAACCAATGCTCACTCCAACAAAGAGTAGTAGGTTAGCTTCTAAGCCTCAGTTGGAATCGATGAAGAAATGACCTCACACTCCACCAAAGAGCCTACCAATGCCCCTCCTTCACCAAAACCAGCTACACCTCCACCACACTATATTCGATCTCCACTACCATTCACTACACAGGTTTCATCTCCACGCACTTCACCTAGTTTTGATGCATCTGCTAACCCCTTTACTGTTCATACTGCTACCCTAGACCTTGTTCTCTCAAAATTCAATGATTTTCAGTCTCAGTTCTTTGCTTTTCAAGATGAAATTTGTGTCTCACTTGCGTCACTCACTGATCAGCTATCCTAGATGGAGTCCCATCTTGGAGCCAAGCTTGATACTGTTAAAGTGCAGACCGAGTTTGTTGATGAATAGACTGCTGCTTGATCCCTTCTTCTGCTCCACTAATATATTTATGTTTGGTTGCTATCCGTCTGTCTTTCTAATTAATCAAACAATATTTTCTTTGTCTTTTTAAAGTACAAGCTGGGGTACAAAGTTTGTAATTTTCTTTTGTTGAACTATGCTACTACTGTTTCTATTCCTATCTTATTTTGCACTTGGTCTATGATGATTACTCGTTTCATATCTTGATCGTTTTTACGGTATTGGCTCTGAAGATTGCTGCTTGTTATCCTTCTTTGGCTATTATTAATAGCGTTGTAGTTTGATTAAGTCTCTCCTTTTCGATTGATGTCAAAAGGGGGAAGAATGCAACAAACTTAAGAGGACTTGTGAATGCCATAGTATCTAATGCTTAAGTTGCTCTGATAATGTTTAAATATTTGCTCTGATTTATAGGCTCTGATTTAGATATGTTTAAATAGTTATGATGTTGTCCAGTAAAGTTTTATGATGTTATTTTTTAAAGTTTATGTGTTTTAAGTATGTTCTTTTTGAATTACTCAATCGTATCATGTTCATGTTCTACTAAGCATATTTAAAGATTCTTAAAGCTCTGATTTTACAATTACTGTTTTATTTATGATTACTTCCATTGTTCTCATGTAAGCCTAAGTTTAACACACAGTAATTGATTTTAGATAATCTTAGTAGTTTATGTTAACTATTTTTAAATGTTAAATTTAGAGTACATTGTTTTATCTTGAATGCTTGGTGAATTATATTGTAACGAGTTGATTTGTTAAGTGTTATATAGTGTTGTTTTAATCTCTAACATTCTCTATGAATTTCGTTTTACTTTATTTTACTTAAGTTTGTTTATAAGTTCATCATCATCAAAAGGGGGAATTTGTTGGCCCTATTAGGTTTTGATGATGACTTCACTTTAAATAAACAAATATGTTTTAGAGATTGTTTTGCAGGTAATATATTCGGTTTGTGAAATCATTGATGGAACCTAACAGACTTGGTCAAAGAATATTGTACGAGTCAAAGTTGTCAAAAGAGTCAGATATTGAAGATCACTTAGGACGTCTAAAGTAGATAGAAGTTCTACTGTTCCAAGTTTAATGGTCTAATGAAAATCGCTGATGGAGACAGTACAATGTTCTCAAGACGCAGGTCTAGAGAAATGCATCAGCTAAATTACGTAGGAATTATTTTCTATTTTTATTTGATATGTACGGTTAGAAATTAAGTTATTGCATAATTTGTTAATTGCCAAAAATTAAATAACCACCTAAAAATAACCTAGGGCTAATTAAAAGGATGAGAATAAGTTTCCTTATATCTCTCCATTAAAATAAGATGTTAATTAGGTTTTAATCTAATTAATCCGAATTAACTTTTTTTAGCTAATTTCACCTAAAAGTAATCGTGGCCTTTTTCTCATAACTACGAATCTTATTTTTCCACTTTCCTACATTTTAGGAATATGGGAAATATGGGGAGTTAGGTATTTGATAACCTACGTTTGGTCCCATATAAAATAGAGACCTTTTCAACCGGTTATTTTGTGGTGTGCCAAATCGAATAAATAAAGAGATCACTAAAAGTAATAAAAATATTTATTCTTTCATTTGCCAATTAACTTAGAATATTTTTCTTATGCAATATCTTAGTTTTTATCCTTTTAAAGAAATTATTTTTGTATGGGTTTTTGAGAGATTGTTGTAACTAAACTTAAGGGAAGTCTAGGGGAGAAATGAAGTTTCCATTGAAGCGTGAGAAAGAGAAAGAGAAAGAGAATGAGAAAGAGAAAGAGAAAGAGAAAGAGAAGAGAAGTGGCTTAGTTGAGAATTGTTTTATGTAATTGTAATTGATTGCCTGAAACTTAGTAAGAGAAGTTTAAAATCCTGAGTGGTCGTGGTTTTCCTTCTATTAGGCCTAGACGATTTCCACGTAAAATTATTGTCTCCATTTATCTTTCTTGCTTTAAGTTTAAGTTTTTGTTATTCATTTTATATTCCACAAAAATAGGGCTAAAATACTTATACGTACAATACAACAATTCACCCCTCCTCTTGTTGCATTTGTCATCTCTAAGTGTTTTTACAATTCTCTTCCGACCCGTAGGATTCAACGCCTTTTATTAAAGAACTAATTTAAGGAAATTCGAAGATCACTGAATCTTCACTCACCACGTTTACAAGTTCCCTCAAAAAAAGGAAAATCCCAAATCTCATAATAGAGACAATAGATCGAACACTTTAGAAAGTATTTTAGACTTAGGCGTATAAAGGAATTTTCTAACTCATTTTAACTCTAGGAACCTATTACAAATGTAAGAGTTAGATGACTAACTTACTACAACACTTTATGAATGCTTGAACTTCTTTCAAGATATTCTTTTACAAAACATAATAGTTGAAGTCAAATAGGTGTTAATTTAAACCTTAAAACTTAAAAAAGAACAAATACGTTTAAAAATTAGTTATTTAAAACATATTAATGCATATTTGTAGGATCACACGATCCTACGATCTGATTCTACCGATTTCGATCCTACCCCCTCAACGATCTTACGTAGAATCCCGATCCTAACAACTTTGTTCAAATTACACGTATTATATTTAAACATGAAACGTTCAACATGTATAAAACATTTTAAACATACGTTTAATATAATTGACCTATTGAAATATTTCAAATGCCAATATTAATTACGAAAATAACCTTACGTAAGAAAAATTATCTTAAGTCATTTAAACTTATCTCAAACTTATTTTGGACTTAGATTATTCATCAAATTAACCATTTAAACTTAATTTATACTGAATATGTACTTAATATGATTTTGGACCAACTTAAACAACTAAATGTAATTACTTAATTCATTTTATATTTTAATATGTGTTTTGAATTATTTTCACATAAAAGAGAGTTGAGTCTTCAAATACTATTAAGGGATGTAAAGCCCCGATTAAGTTTTTGGCGCCGTTGCCGGCGAGTGGCGACTTTGTTACTTGTTTTTCTTGATTAGTTAGTTCATTCTTCTTGACCATTTTGAGCTGCTTTCATTGTTCTTGACCATTTTAGTGTGTAGCGTATGCAAACTAGGTCTCTAGGATAAGAAAAGTTTGTACCTATAAATCCTGAAATCGGGAGAAGAAGAAGAACAAAGAGAAGGAGACGACAAAAAATGGCGAAAGAACACCCAAAATCCCTTCGGGAGTATGCCATGCCCGTTGGAAGACTAGGGTCGAGTATTGTTCAACCAACCATCACAGTCGCAAATTATGAGATCAAACCAGTTTCCTTTCAATTCATTACTCACAATCAATTTGTTGGCACTGAGATGGAGAATCTAAACGACCACCTAGATGAGTTTGTAAATAAGTGTGGCACTGTGAAAGATCAAGGGATTTCTGATGAGCTAATGAAGTTGATTTGTTTTCCCTACTCACTCTGTGGTAAAGAAAGAGATTGGTAAAAATTTGAAGGGCTAAACAAGTATCGCACTTGGGAGGCATTATCCAAAGCTTTTCTTGCTCAATTCTTTTCACCGGCCAAAACTGGTAAACTACGTAATGACATCACTTCATTTGGTCAAGAACATGGTGAAGCATTGTATGAGGCTTGGGAAAGATATAAGGGGTTGCAAAGAAAGTGCCCATATGCCACTATAGGCTATAGTGACAATTACATATGCCACTAAAGACCAAATTAAGTGTCGCTAAATCACTTTATAGTGGCACTTAAAATAAAAGGCAATAATTATTACACTAAAATATATGAATCAGTGGCATTTTTCTAATGCCACTAAATCCAATGTCGCAAAAAGCTAAATTTGTTGTAGTGAAATTGAATAAAGCAACCCGTAAAGATCATTTCCCTTTGCCTTTTATAGATGCGATGTTGGAACATTTGGAAAACCATTCATATTTTTTCTATTTGGATGGATACTCTTGATTTTTCCAGACCCTATTCATCCATATTTTCAGGAAAAGACCACTTTTACTTGTCCCTATAAAACCTTTGCATATCGAAGGATGATGTTCGGTCTCTGCAATGTGCCCGCCACGTTCCAACGATGCATGATTTCATGGGAATATTGAAGTTTTTGATGTATGTCAAAGAATAGGGAATATTTCAAGAAGAAATGAAATGCCGCTCAACAACATCCTCGAAATTGAAGTTTTTGATGTATGGTGGGTGGATTTCATAGGACCATTCCCATCCTCCTATGGGAATAAGTATGTCTTGCTAGTAGTTGATTAATGTGTCAAAGTAGGTAGAGGCTTTTACATCTTCTACCAATGATGCGCGCGTGGTTACTAAGCTCTTCAAGAAACACATTTTTCCACATTTCGGCACGCTAAGGGTAATGATAAGTGATGCAGGGCAACATTTTTTGGAAAAGAGATTTGAGGGTGTATTAAGGAAATATGGGGTTTATCATAAGGTTAGTATAGGCTATCATTCGTAAACTAGTGGCCAAGTTGAAATTTGCAACCGGTTTGGAAAAGGCGGTTGCAAGGTGAAATAGCCCAAACCAGCATAAACAGTAATAATACTGTCTATAAAGCACAGCGGAAGACTTATAGAAGTTTGGGTTGAATTCCACTTGTGGTTCGATAGCCATAACAAACCAATATCAGAGTATTTGAAACTTTTTACATTAAATAAATGAGTACTATTTACAAAACGTTATAAAATATTACAATTTAATATACAAATGTTTAATTTACATTATGACTTTCAAAAACAAGTCCTCGGCACGCACTTAACACATAACAAAAGTAGGCATTGTCTCCACAGCAGAGCTAACCTGAAAATGGATCTATCCCCCGTAAAGGATGGTCCCCATCAAGGACTGTCAACAATTGAATTGTTGAGTAATCAAACAGACAAAAATCTCCACTTCAATCTTTGCTTATTCGGTAACTCCTTATAAAACATTAGCTTGTCAAAACCCAAACTCTTTTAAAAGACCGTTTGGTATCGACATAAATACGACTAAGAACCTTTGGTTCATAGTGAAATAAAAATACGGCTATAACTTTACAAGTTAATAGCGAAATCAAAATACGGCTATTACTTTACAAGTAAATAGCGAAAGTCAAAATACGACAAATGAAACATATGAATTCATTTGCGAAACAAACAAAACTTTATATACCAAACGTATTTATTCAAAACTCATATTAAAACAATAATATAACAATACTTTAAAACGTGGGAATATATGGACCGTCAGGAAGTAGGCTTGATCTAAATCCTGAGAATACGGGTAATCATCATCACTGAAATACGGTTCTTGCAAGAACGAAACGGGATCGGGGGCTCGAGACCGATCCGAAAAGCATTACCTATTATCAAGCTATAGGATTTCACAATAGTCCAGATATAAATATCCGTAGCCAATTCCCAAAAACGAACATGTTTCAATGTCGAACATTTCAATATAAAACGAATCAATAAATCACTTGATCTTCTTTAAAATTAATAATCATAACTCATTTTCATAGTGCAATATTGAAAAGATCATATTTATAAAACTATGAACATACAAAACATAATTTTGATCAAGGGTTAAAAGTACGGTCAAACAAAGTCTAATTCCAAAGATTCGAACACCAAAAATTATACGATTTTGCTCAAATAACATTACCAGTAATACAACAAATTATAAAACATAACTTGAACTTTGAAATACTTAAATTAAATTTAAAAGATAATAGTGTTTGTAAGATTACCTTCCTACTCCATGAATACCAATCGATAATTAAAATACCAATCAATTCATCATCAACCATCAACATTTAAAAGCTTAAGGGACCATCAAAGAAGTTTAACCAATTTTACACCAATCATAAATCCCAATTATTCAACTTATATCATACCCATCTTATATTTTACCCAAATAATATCATCTAATCAAATACCCAATTGATTACTTATGTTCCCAAATTTGATACTAGAACAAAATACTCATATTAATCAAATAAGAACTCGTAACTCAACCATACCATTGAATAAATGCAATTGAAGGATAAATATTAACCCTAAATACTTGATAAAAAGAGTACTCAAATTGAAATCCAACTTTAGTTATGAACAAGTAAACCCAAAATGCTATTTTCGGATTTTCAAGACATTCTGTTAGTACTCTGGTCATAACTCTCTCATACAAACTCATTTTTGGGCGATTCAAGTACCCACGCGACCACGGCTCGGAGCTCTACAATTCTTATGAAAACTTCAGAACCCAAAAATTTCCATAACTAGCTCAAAAATGGTCATGAACACACGGCAGAAACCTTGTTTTAGAGCATAATTATTTTAATTTTGTTTCTTCAAAAATGAAGATATGAAATGATGAATAAATATAATTTTTCTTCAATCCTTTTAAACCTTAATAAATGGGTGATGAGTCATAAGCAAATGACACTCAATCACCTACACATGACACATCATGACTTAGGTGTCATGACACTCTATATTTTAATCATTTTTCTTTTACCCGATTTTCATCGTATAATATATTTTTTTCCCAAATTTAATACGACTGATATTCTTAAATAATAAAATATTATTCTAAGTCCTAATAAAATAACTTCATTAATCACTATTAATTAAGCTGCTAAAATAGGGGCTGTCTCACAAGGTCGAGGAAATATTGGACAAATAAGTTGGATGAATCTTTTTTGGCCTATAGAACAACATTCAACACCCCCATTGGAACTACACCATACAAATTGTTCTATGGGATGTTGATGTGCTCGTTTTAGAGCAAATTTATCTCCTCATTTTAATGTCGAGTCTCGCAATTTATATTGTATTTTACGTAATTTACGCATGATTTTACCTTGCTCTTGTTTCCATGGTGTTTTTGAGGTATTTTTCGATGTTTTGAGGAGATTTTCAGGTATTTTCGTTGCATACGAAACTTAGACACTTCAATCGAAGATGAGACAGACATCTCAAAGCATTATCGAACATTTCGAGTTATCCCCGAGAGCCTCGGAGAGTTCCAAAACCTTTCGACGCTTCAAGGATAAGTTTTGAGGAAGAAAAAGGGTCATTCGACCACCCATTCGGTCGAATAGGTGCTTGCTCGGGTGAATGTGTACGCTCATTAGGGCGAATGCACCACGAAACTCAAAAAAATTCGCTCAAAGCTCCTGGATACCATGAGTGCACCTCCATTCGGGCAAATGGGTTGTCATTCGGGCGAATGGCTTGTTCCATTCGTTCTGGCTTGTTCCATTCGAAAAAATGGAGAAGGAACTTCGTGGATTGATGCTCAAAGTTTTTGGAAACACCGAATGGAACACATTCGGACAATGAGCGTCCATTCGGTCGAAAGTGCTTTTGATTCGGTCGAATGCAGCATAGAAACAAAACGTTTTTATTGTCGCAAGTTTATTTTCGTAGGCTTTTTAGGGATTTTTGTTTCCCATTAGTGTAGCCTATATAAACCCCCAAAATCATATTGTATCCCTCATGCCTAGCTTGAGTGCCTTTGTCCTTCATTCTAGAACATCAACCCCTTTGATTCTTTCTCGTTTTTGCCCTAATGTAGATTTGTTCATCATTTATGTTTTCTTCTTCATTCTAGCACCTTTATTTATGTAAGTTTACTTTCATGTATTTCTTTAATGTCTTTATTTCTTTCTTTATTGCTTTCCTTTAATGCTTTCAGAGTGCAGATTTATTGATTTCTTGTTCTTCATTTCATTTAATGCCTTCTTTATTGCTTTTATGTCTTTAATCCCTTTAATGCTTTCTAGAGTAGATTTAATGTTTTCTTTGCTTATTGCTTTTGCCTTCAATATGGTATAGTAGTTCTTTTAGGTTTTTAGATTAGAGATACCCTAGGTTTGGTCTAGTGTTCAATATCTAGGATTAGGGTTAAGGTTGATGATGCTTGTTAATAGATGTTCGATTCGAATCTTGTCCTCCTATTCCTAGAGAGATATAGGGCGATTATGGGTCGTTCGCATGGCTATATGTCACCAACTTCCCCTCGATATCAAGAGTGTGTTGATTGATTGTCTTTCGATCTCCCTTGACCTAGCCTATCTCTATTTCCAATAAACTATCTTAGACCTAGTCTAATCCCCGTATTTCTTTCATTGCTTTATTCTCGTACTTAGTATAGTTCACCCACCATCTTACCTCCCATACAACTTTCCCACACATAGTCTTTAGTCTAATATCCCTTCTCCTTGTGGTTCAACCCCCAACATACCATTACACTCGTTGTACAGTATTAGAGTAATTATAAGTATTGTTTGTGTAGCCTTGGTTCTAAGTATTAACGACATGCTAGAAACCCGGTTATCAAAATGGCGCCATTGCCGAGGACAAGGCGTTTGTTTAGATTTTAGTTTTGGTGTGGTTTGTGAATACGTTTTTGTTTTTATTATTTTTGTTTTTCTTTGTCAAATATGGGAAGTTCTTCCTTTTTGGGCACTATGTTGAAAGATGGCCAATTTGTCATCACGTTTATAAGGGATTGAATGGTGATACTTGGGAGTTCGTGGATGATTTTTGCAGTGATGTGTTCCTCGACCAAACCCTAGTGATTTATTTGAATTTCTTTAAACGGATGGCCAAGAACGAGTTTAGGAAAGAATATCCTAGTTTCCCTCCCCTTGAGGTTCCACCAGCATAACCCTGACCAGTTACGATTGGATACAAGAGGGGACGGAGTTGGAGATAACGTGGAGCGTTAACTAATTTCAAAGGGCTTTCGTGGATGATTTTTACAATGACGGATAATTTAGGGGAACCTTCATTCCCAACCCTCTTGCATCATGACTCTCCCGTCCCTTGTGTTGATGCACCACCTACTGGTGAGGTTCATGTTGAGGTTCCTTGTGCACCCCACCATGATGAACCCCTCATATATGTGCATGATCATCCAGCTAGTGAACCCAATGACGTAGAGGTAGATATGCCCGTTATTGAGGAGTCATAAGTGCATACCCTTAGTGTGTTTTCTATTGAGTCTCACCCTACAACTCTTCGTCATTGCGAAAAGCTCCCGATCGTTCTCGTTCATGCTGATATTGATGCTTGTGGTACTATTCTGCTTGCTTCCCTACCCCTCCCTTTGTATGTTCTTCTCCCAACTTTTCATCTCATTATGAAAAGTCGGTCTTTGTTGTATTTCGTTCTTTTTTCTTTCTTCTCTCCCTCTTCCACTCCCCAACTTCTGCTGTTGTGGGGAGTGATTTTGACAAACTCCTTCGGAGTTTGATTTACTATATAGTGAGTCAAGTCTAGCTAATTACCTTAAAGAAGCGCTTGTTAGGAGGCAACCCAACTATACATATTGGTTTTGATTCATTTTCGCTTTCCTTCATTGTATTACATTTTTGCTACTCAGTGCTTACGTTTGGTTATTAGTATTGTTTGTTAGAACTTGCAGATCTAAATGACCATTAGAGTTAACCCTTATAAAGGTTTGCTTATGTGTGATTCGATGGTATTGAGAGGGTCAATGCTAACGTTGTAATAGACTCGAAATTCCTAATCTTAATCGTTTGATTAATGATTTTTTATTGTTTCTTAATTGCTTCAATTTTATTCATAATTCTTAATTAGTAAGCTCCAACTTTATTTAATTCCTAAAATTTTGTAGTCCAACTAATCATATTTTTATTTCTTGACTTTATTCTTTGATAATTTCCAATTTGATTTTCAAGTTTTTTTTTACTTATTTAATTTCTTTAAAACTCTAATACTTGCCCGATTTCTAAGATTATTCAGAATATGAAACTTTAAATATTTATTATTTCTAAATATTTTTTTCCTTTTGATCCCAAAAGTTTTGATTATTAGATTGTATTCCCAAAATTTCAAAATCGTTTAATTTTAGTCTTCGGTTTGCTAAAACCTTACGTTTAAAATTCTTATTTCTTAATTAATTACGTTAACGATAATTTTTTACTACTTTAACACTATTATTTAAACGATTATAAGGTAGTGTATTTTTATAATAACTTTAATTTATGTTTTTAAGCTTGTTTGTAACCTAAACTAATTCTTTAATCACCTAAACCGATTAGGTCAAAACCTACCCTAATATTTTAAGTTTCTACGCTTACATAAGTTAAACAAATGGACTAAAATTCAACACCCCTCCCCTCCCCTATGTTCGATGGGTATGGCTTATAGATATGAACCTAGATTTAAGCAAACTTCTTTAATCCAAAGCCTTAACTTTTTGTCCCTAAAATATATATATATATATATATATATATATATATATATATATATATATATATATATATATATATATATATATAATATATATATATATATATATATATATATATATATATATATATATATATATATATATATATATATATATATATATATAGGGGTGGGATCCAATGAGAAGGGCGTTGAAAATGACAAGGGTGAGAATGACTCTACACCCTTGATTTCACTACAATAAAAAAATCTATGGTCACGATTGAGCCAAAAACACATAATTGTAAAAGTAACTATGTTACACAGAAAAGTAACTATGACATAAATTTTAAAGTGTTCTTTTTTTGTAACATAGTATCTTTTTTGTATATATAGTAACTAAAAAAAATCAAACAAAATCCTTCTCATCCTTCTCATTATTATTTTTCAACTTGGTATAAACAAATTTAGAGCAAAACACCTCTTAATGAAGCACTTCAAACCATGCACTATCAAAGCCTCAAGATTTTTTTCCCATCTTCTTCCTAATTTTACGTTACAAAACAACACATGTATTCATCTCATTTTGTTTTATGGTTAGGGAAACTCAACATAATGGAGCTTTGAACACTGACTTAAATGATCCTTATTTTTGGGGTTGGAAAAATATTTTGAGACCTTATAAAGAAAAAAAAAAGATCAGTTTTGGAGCATCGGAGCTTGGAGGACCTTACTTATTATTTTCCTAACTAGTACTTAGTACTAATCTTTGGTGCTAATATGGTATAACTTTTTACCCTACTCTTTACGTGGAATTTTGCATTATATTTACTTTATAATATGCAAAGTATGAAATATATTGAGTATGTATAAGTAGGAAGTTAGTTTAAGTAAATTATGATTAACGTTACATTTTGTGTAATTATGCTACAAATATTATTAGTATGTTAATTTATAATATTTGGATATGTTTAGGAAGTTGGGTTAACTATTATATACTAATGATATTAATGGTGATTATAGCTGCTACATTATTGTTAATTATTTTATTATTTTATAATGGTGATAATATATACAATTATTATTAAAACAAAAAAAATGAAAAAAATTATACTTATAGCCTGCGGACATAGGACAAACCACAGCCTATAGGGTGCCCAAAATTTGCAAGAAAAATACAGTCAATGGCGGCGTTTTGCCTATGTCCACAGCCTATAATATTTATTCTTGCTGCGGTTTTAAACCGCTGTCTTTCTTTCAAGCTATCAGCTGCCACCACAAGTGCTTGGGTCCAAAATCGCAGCCTTTAATGGCACAAAACCCGCAGCCAATGACGTTTTTTCCACTAGTGTATGTTTCTGATTTATGTAGGAATGTAGTTATATTATGAATGACTATGTTAGAATTATTGTTAATATATATATATGTGTAAGCCTTTTAATTAGTGTATAAAGTTGTGTGTTATTTCATGAACATTTTTTTTATTTAGTATGTTTATGCTAAGGATGTTGTCATTATACTTTATCTTTTATATTAAAGCTTATCCTTATTGTTATATTAAATATTAAGTTATTGTGTAAAAGTTTTTGTTAATGTAGTTTTTATACTAGTTAAATAAAATTAGAATTTACTGTGATAAATTAATTAAATTAAGTTGTTTTAAGTGAAAAAGACCAACAAATACTCATAGGAAATTCAACCACTATCATATAAAAAAGTTGTTATTTACATATTTAAATTATCACAAACTATTTTTATGATAATATTAAAAATAACAAGTTAAAAAAAAAAGAAAATATATTTGGAAATTTTTTTCAGGTTATTTATATTAAAGTGTTTTCTTAAATTCATGATATTTTATAATAAAAAGAAACTATTGCGATATTAAATAGCTAGTTAGTACAAAATATATCTTTATTTTACTTGAAATGATGTAAAGTTACATTTTTTGATATAAATTTGTCCTTTTTGAAATTTTGTGTGAAATCTCGATTTTATGAAAATATTAAAAGAATAAAGTTTTTACTTGTTTTATAAGAAGAGTTTTATAAAAAGATTTAATGAAATGATGTAAAAAATTTTTGTGAAATTTTTACTTGTTTTATTACTAGAAGTATTGATTTTTGTGAGCTTATAAATTGTTACTTGTTTTATAATTAGAAATATTAATTTCGTAGAATAATAAGTTATATCTGTTTTATAATAAGAATATTGATTTTGGTGAACTTGATAACTCTTACTTATTTTTCAACTTGGAATATTGATTTTTGGTGAATTTGTTGAATTTTGAAAATTTATCTGTAGAATATAGTTTTACTCGAGTTATAATAAAAATATTTATTTTTGCTAAAAGAATTAAAATATTTATTTGTTTTAAAGTTAGAAATATTGATTATTGAAATTTATTTCAAGAGAAATAAAATTTAGTAGCTACTTGTGAAAATATTAATCTAAAGTCTATTAGTAGAATATTAAGTTATTAGTGCAAATTTATTTAACAAATGAACTATTAATAATAAAGTTTTAAATAAAGTTTAATGAGTAAAACTTTAGTATTGAACTTAGAAGGGCATAACATCTAAGTTGGTCAAAGTCAAAGCACCTTGTAGTAGTAAAAATATGATGTGCTTGTGTGAAATTATTTATGTATTGATTGAATGACCCTGATAGTAAGGAAATGTCGACCCATGGATCGACATCTAAAATCCCAGCGCCAGTATTGGCCGACACGTAAAATGCGGTGTTACATAGAAGGTTAGCTACCTATCCTGTAGAAACTCGAGCATAAACATTGGCGGGGTGACGACCCCCACCACAGTTAGATATATGGCTTTGGCCCTAATCTAGCCCGACCCTTACATATATCAGGTGTCATATTGTTGTGCTTGTTGATCAGTCATAAACTTGATTACTATCGATGCTATGAGGCATGATACGATTATGAGTATTAACCAACTTAACTTGCTTAAGTATTAAGATTACCGAATTGTATAAGTGGCAGTAACGTACTTCTGCTAGGATTCAGAATGGTATCTTAATGACTTAATAGTATGGAACAGTAAAAGAATGTGCATTATTTTCGTGGTAAAAGTATACAGTGCTGTCAACTAATTGTAAGTTCGTACTCTAATTATTAATTAGTAAATGTAGTGTATTATTTTCGTATTTTGAGCCGGATAGGGAGTTATGCTCGGCGTTAAGCGTTGACCGATTCAATCAGTTGTCAACCGTATTATGGATGGCAGCATGTTGCAGGATTTAGTCTCAGGTTTCGATCCAGACCGCAACCACAATTTATTTATAGTATTGAGGACTTAGCTGGAAATTTTTTTATACTTCATGTTTTATGATTCTAACGTATTTAATTTTAACTATTGTGTATTTTTGAAAGGAACGATATGTATTTTTATTTTCCTACTTTTAGGCAATATTTATCATTTCAAATAAATATTTTTTAAATATTAAAGTTTTTTAGCAGATCGGCATTTTCAATCTTCCGCATTATTTTGTAAATATATTCATTAATTTTAATTACCTATCGAATTTGTCGATCCTGCTACGAACGGTCCCACAAGGCTGAGAAAGAGAAGATAGAAGGCTCAAAAGAGCATTGCATCAAAAATGAAGAATATAGCTTAACCTTAGCTTGGGGGAGGCTATCTCTCTAGCCTTGCGCTTCTTGCCTCCACTTCTTTCGAGGAGCAGAGAGTTCTTAGACCACTTTGAGGGTGGTGATGGTGGTGCTAGGAGTGAAAGCCCTTCTAGCCTTTGTATGACTTTCTTCACTCATTATTATTAACTAGTATGTGTCTGTATTGGGTATTATGACAATCTTGTTGGCAATGGTCTCAGACGATTCATCTTTAACTTCTCTCTCCTTCTTTGCTAGAATCTAGCAAAGGATTTGCTTGGTGGATAGTTGGTCAACACTATTGTCACTTTTACCCATTTGTTTGTGCATTTTGTTTCATGTCGCTTTAGCTTAGTTCATTGCATATATTATTTTGTATATATCTTGCATATTTACCTTGCATTCATGACATGCTGTATATATTGCATATTCATGTCTTGTCTGTGCTTTCAATAAAATGGTTGAGTTGTGAAACTAGCATGCAAGCTTCTGGTGTTTACATCTGTGGTCCTATGCATACTCGTATTTTCCTAGCCCTGTTCCTGTTTTGGGACTTAGAGTCTGACTATTTTCCACATAGCTTAGAGGATCTGGGTTTTCTTGGTTGGTGGCTTGGAAGACTACCTTTTGCGGCGCATTTCGACTAGACTATGAGTGTTGAGCTTTCTTGGACTCCTTGCGAGTTCCACTCATATTCAGTGTTAGTTAGGGGATTTAAGTATTGTGTCGGTTCTTCTCCAGTACAGTCGGCTTTTCCTAGGACCATGGATGATAACACGTTTGCTAAAATTAAGCTACATAGCCAAATAGCCTACCCTTGACGCAATTTGACTTTAGGGTAATCCAAGTTTTTGCCTTTTCCTTTTTTTTTGTAGCCACATTATTTGACCTTCACATAAGCCAAATGTTCCCTCTTTTTACCTAGAGGATAGCTTAGTGATGTTGCTGTTGTTGTGTGTTATAGTAATTTGTGGGCTTTTGGTTGTGATATTAGTTGTTGGTTTTGTATGACTCTATTCATTCATATTCGGTTCTTCTCCCTTCATCCTCTTGCGCTTATTGTCGTGATTATTCATACATTTTGATTGAGGAGACCTCTCTTTAGTTCTTCATTGAGTTTTACACATATATATTCATTTAAGTGAGGATGTCAATTTTTCATTTGGGAGATGAGCTTGGAAACACATGTTATTATGAGATTTCAAATTTATGATGGTGTTTGATGATGAAGATTATTGTGCTTACATGAGATTATTGGCTTATTATGGTTGTTTGATATGATGTTTATCAGTTTATCATGAGATGTTTGTGGTTGTTTTGTTTAGGGTCACTTGCTATCCGATACCTAGCTCTACATTCCCAAATACATCCCATCTTAATCCTAAGCCAACCTTACAACCCTTCGCTAACCTATTCGACTTGGTCTGATAAGTTTGTTATGTGCTTGAGTTAGATATAAAACAATCCCGATGATTTGCCCTTAATAGGTGTTTGATCCCGACTCATCTTTAGTCAGAAGATTATGAGCGAAACATGAACCATAATCAAACACATGAGCGTCATTCAACATTTCTCACATCTTTTGAGAAGTAATCCGAGGAGCATAGACTTGTGACCTCTCTAGGTAGTGGGTGGCATAGCCTGTGTTGTAGGTTACCCTAGTGATCTCGAGTCTGTGCCACCGTTCATTCTTCTTGGTATTCCGCTCTTTTAAGACCATTGTACTTGCACGCCTATGGCTAGGAAAGAGTTTTTCTTGTGCACAACTTGCTTGTCTTGATTTTCGCTCACCTCGCGTTGCATCACGTTACTTTTTTATTGTAGTTTTTAGATGCATATAGGTTGCATCCTTACATTTGCATTTCATTTGATCTGTGGGTCTCCCTCTGAAAACCCTCACGACACGTTACTCGTCCCATTTTGGAGACATTGATGTTTAAAGGGCTTGTCGTACGTGCTAAGTGCGACTGTGATTCCTACGAAAGTGAGTCTTAGGTTTTATTGCTTTTGGTAGTTTAGTTGCGTTTTTGTAGCTGAGTTATGCTTTTGGGTGCCCCGTGCTTTCATGTCTTCCCACCTAGTTTAGCAATGGTTTAGCTTGGGGGAGTTGATGTGCTCGTTTTAACACACATTTATCTGATAATTTTTAGTGTCGAGTCACGCGACTTATATTGGTTTTTACATATTTTATGCATGATTTTACCTTGCTCTTGTCTCCATGGTGTTTTGAGGTATTTTCGTTGTGTACGAGACTTAGATACTTTAATCGAAGATGAGACACGCATATTGAAGCATTCCCGAGCATTTCGAGTCATCCCCAAGAGCCTAGCATAGTTTAAAAATCTTTCGACGCTTCAAGGATAGGTTTCGAGGAAGAAAAAGGGCCATTCGACCACCCATTTGGTCGAATGGGTGCTGGCTCGGGCGAGTGTATACCCCATTAGGGCGAATGCAGAAGGAAGTTCGTGGATTAATGCTCAAAGTCTCCGGAAACACTCCTTCGGGCGAATGAGTCTCCATTCAGTCGAATGTGCTTTGATTCAGTCGCATGCGGCATGGAATCATCACGTGATTTATTTTCGCAAGTTTATTTCCATAGGCTTTTTAGGGATTTTTCTTTCCCACTTGTATAGCCTATATAAACCCCCAAAATCATATTGTATCCCTCATGCCTAGCATGAGTGCCTTTGTGCCTCATTCTATAACATCAACTCCTTTGATTCTTTCTCAAGTTTTTACCCTAGTATAGATTTGTTCTTCATTTATGTTTTCTTCTTCATTATAGCACCTTGATTTATAGAAGTTTACTTTTTTTTATTGGTTGGATATCTTTAGTGCTTTCTTTACTGCTTTCCTTTAATGCTTTCATAGTGTAGATTTATTGCTTTCTTGTTCTTGATTTCATTTAATGCTTTCTTTATTGCTTTTATGTCTTTAATCCCTTTAATGCTTTCTAGAGTAGATTTAATGTTTTCTTTGCTTATTGCTTTTGCCTTCAATATGATATAGTAGTTCTTTTGGGGTTTTAGATTAGAGATACCCTAGGTTTGGTCTAGTGTTCAATGTTTAGGATTAGGGTTGAGGTTGATGATGGTTTTTGATAGATGTTCGATTCAAATCTTGTCCTGCCAAACCTAGAGAGACATTGGGCGATTATGGGTCGTTTGCATGGCTATATGTCACCAACTTCCCCTCGATATCAAGAGTGTGTTGATTAATTGTCTTTCGATCTCCCTTGACCTAGCCTATCTCTATTTCCAATACACTATCTTAGGGTGCACCTAGTCTAATCCCCGTTTTTCTTTCATTGCTTTATTCTCGTTCTTACTATAGTTCACCCACTAACCTACCTCCTTTACAACTTTCCCACACCTAGTCTTTTGTCTAATATTCCTTATCCTTGTGGTTCGACCCCCGACTTACCATTACACTCGTTGTATAGTTTTAGAGTGATTATAATTATTGTTTGTGTAGTCTTGGTTCTTAGTATTAACGACGTGCTAGAAAACTGGTTATCAGAAGTCGTGTCATCTACTAGTAGAACTTGAACATAGGGAATTTTGGGCAAGCAAAGCCCTTAATTACGATCTACTGCATGCTGGTGAGAAAAGAATGTTGGATATCAACGAACTTGATGAAATTCACTTGGATGCGTACGAGAGTTCGAGGCTATAATAGGAAAGACCAAGCGATGGCACTACAACGGTCTTATCAGAAGGAGTTTTAAGGCTGAACAGTTGGTGTTACTGTGCAACTCCCGTTTGAGTCTATTTCCGGGAAAACTGAAGTCGCGTTGGACGGGTCCATTCATGATCACATGGGTATTCACCTACTGTTCACTTGAGATATCAAATGCAAAAGGGGAAACATTCAAGGTGAATGGTTAATATGTCAAACACTATCGCGCAGGTGAGCCTTTAGCGAGGCCAGTAGTAATGTCGCTTGAGCCCCCATGTGTTCTAAATGAATAATGCGCGACGGTCAAGCTAACGACATTAAAAAAGCGCTTTTTGGGAGGCAACCCAATTTGCTATGTTTTTGTGTATAATCACTTCTATTTCTTGTTTTTATTTTTCTTTATGTATCATATTTTGTATAGCATGCTTGCACTAAGTTAATGGATGCAGGATTTGGTTGTTGAGTTGTTCATTGAGTGTGTGAAACTGAGAAATTTGCAGAACTGGTGCTACAAGGTCGAGCAAAAGGGTATTTTGAATATGGCATTGTACTATAGATGTTCCGAATAAGTTTTTAGCAGAAAAGTACCTCGCTCGACCAGTCGAGCAAGATTGGCTCGGGTCAAACAAGCAACAGGTACCAGGCAATGTACCAGGGCACTTGCTCGACCAGTCGAGCAACCCTTGTATACCACGCTCAATCAGTCGAGCAATATTGCAAAACTTTCCAGAAGCTCAGTAACAAAACAGAATGCAAAGGAACAGGTTCTAGACTTCGCTTAACAGTTCGAGCGATCCGTCGAGCGAGATGCAGTTTTGTTAGATTTTCACTTTTAAAAACAGATCTGCACGACCCATCGCTCATTTCACTCAAGCAACTCTTATTTTTCTCACTTTCTCCAACTAAAAACCCAAACCCTAACTCTTAATTATATCTAATTCTTCTATCTTCTTCAACATTTCTTTTCAATTCTTCAAATTTGTTACTTTCTTATCATTTTCTTCAAATTTGTCTCGCACCATTATCACCATTTTCATTCAAAGCTTCAAGAATTTGGGTTTCTACACTTTCAAGGTAATTTTTTTTGGTTTTTAGGTTTTATATTTGCTTCTCCTAAAACATTTCTACATTTTAATAGAAATCTTTTGTTTGTGGCTTGTCTTTGTTATTTATTTGTAGGAATCTCATAAAAATGGCACCAATGAGACAAAGGAGGAGGGAAAGGAGTCCATCACCACAACGCATTGAACCGTATGAGGACTATCCCAACATCGTCTTTAAGGATGAAGACCAAAGAGATAAGTTTCAATATCTTATGGAAAGGTCTATTATTCCTACTAGGTTCATATGTGCTAATGTACTTAGAAACCTAGGCATATTTGAATACCCTATGCATTTCTTTAGGGCCATAGGCATGGCATTTATGTTCAATATGTATGGGAGACATACCCTGGGTTAGTCCTAGAATTATTGATGTTCTTAACCATAACACAAAACGACTATGGGGAAACCTCTTTGTATTTTAGGATATATGGAATTGAGCGACAACTCGCCACGTTGGAGCTTGCTGATTTATTTGGTCTGGATGACACGGGAGGGGGATTAGATTATGAGCAGCACCCTTGAAAATTTGGCCGTTAATATCCGAAGAACACTTGACCAACCTGCAGAATTTAGATTTGAAAAAAGGCCCATCATCCTGTTCTCAAGATATGGTTCAAGTTCATGGCCTTCACTATCACGGCCAAATCCGAGTCCGATAAGGCCAACAGTAATGACTTGATTGTTCGAGGTTTATTCCTCCACCCTGAATGGGGTTTGACCTTTAACCTTGCAAGGCTTTTAGTCCACACAACCCGCCATACTATTAATCAACCCAACACTGTTCGTAAACGAATACAGTTTGGTGGACTCATCACACATATTGCAATGCGTTTTAGTTGGAGAGGAGATGGGGTACTATCTCGAGAGATCCAGTTAGTTCAATCTAAGTGGATAGAGCTTACTAATGGTCAATCATGGTGGAACATTCATAACCAACCGATTGGTATCCCTCTTCCCACCCACGATCTCCCCGATTTAGTCCCAAACCGTCCCACTTACGTCTTTGAACCAGAAGGATAGGCCTCTGACCCTATAGCAGTGGAAAGGCCACCACCACAACCTTTCCACAACCCGTACGCCCTTCGAGGACGGGGTGGCTCTTCACCTACTTTTGAGTGAGTAGGCCCATCCTCTACCTATGAGTTTGGTTGCACCTCACATGAAGCTCCTCAATCCCTACCGCCCCACCATAGCTACTTTTGATTCAAATAACTAATGTTTTTGTATGCACTAATCAGTACTGTAAAGGGCTGGATTGGTTTGTACTTGATGTTCCTAGTGCCTCCTCATGCAGTTGTTGGCTCTTTTCAGCTGCTAATCCCTAGAGGAGTTGTGTAGTTAAAAGCCCAGCTGCATATAGTGAAGTTGTTGCATGAGTTGATGTTGATTGATCATGTAGTACTAAGTGGTATCCTACTGATTTTGTATGGTCAATTAGGCATGTCCTCTTGACCTAGTTTAGACTTGTATAGGTTTTATGCTTGATGTATACCTAAACATTTTTTGAGATTCCCCTTGTATCCTGCAGTTTTTTGCTTATTGGATAATACAAAAAAAATTTCAAAAAAGATAATAAAAATAAAGTAATAATAATAATAAAAATAATAATAATAATAATAATAATAATAATAAGAATAATAATAATAATAATAATAATAATAATAATAATAATAATATAATAATTTACCGCCATAATTAGTTAAAATATTAGTTAAGCTCATAGCCACGCTTATATATGTGGGAAAACAAAAAGAAAAAATGGTCTATGAAATCATGTAGCCACACTTATCAAGTGAGGAAAGAGGAAAAATGGTCTATGAAATCATGTGGGAAAACAAATAAAACTTATAATTTCACAAAAAAAATTAATATTTCACACATAGTTTAAGAGGATAGATTACTAAAGATACTTTTACATCTTCTAATATAAATTTTTGTCAAATAGTTAGCAAATAAAATATTTTATACTACATAGTAATTAAATGCCACAAAGTTTCTTTTTATTATGAAATCTCATATATTCAAGAAAATCACATTAATATTTAATAACTTATAAGAACTTCTCAAAAATACCTTTTTCGATTGTATTTTAAAATTATCACGAAAATAACTTGTAAAAATTTTAAAAAATAAATCAAATTCTTTTTGTTTTTAATATGATAACGGTCGAATGACCTAAGAGTATTTTTGGGCCTTTTCACTAAAAAAAAACAACTTCATTTAATTTATTATAGTAAATCCTAGATTTAAATAATTAACATAACCAATAAAAAAATAGAAACTTTAGACAATAACTTAGAAATTTACTATAACTTTAAGGATAAACTTTAAAATTAAATTAAACTATAATAACACCATTCTTAATATAACCATACTTAATAAATATACGTTTATAAAATAATTTATTACCTTATAAACTAGTTTGAAGGCTAACGTAAACACACTAATAAAAAAATTCTTAACATAAAAGTTCTTAAATATAGTAACATTCCTAATATAACAAATAACTCATAAACATACTAACACTAGTTTATAGCATAAATTATACTTAATATCACTACAATAAAAATTTTCACCCAACTTCTTAAACTTGTTTAAAGATTTTTAAATTAACATACTAAAAATACTTTTAGCAAAAACATACTTAATATAATCTTAATTATACTTTCGTCAAACTAACTTCTTACTTAAACATAATCAACATATTTCATACCGTGTATATTATAAAGTAAATATAAAGTGAAATTCTACATAAATAGTAGGGTAAGAAGTTATACCATACTAACACCAAGGATTAATACTAAGTACTAATTAGGAAAATAATAAGATATAAGACCCTCCAAGATAGATAATAATGCTCCATAGTTAATTAATCCAAACTCCCAAAATAATGATATTCTTCTGAGCTCCCAAAATAAATAAATCCATACTTCAAAAATAATGATACATTATGTACCCAAAATAATAACCCAATGATGCTCCAAAATGATGATGACTTCAATAAATAAAGAGTATTCTAAACTCGATCTTCTTGAATTTCTTCAACTAATAATATAGGTATTAAGTTTGTAAAATTTTAGTGAAGACAAGATATAAGAAAGAATGTTAGAAAGATTTGATGATGAAGGTGGAAGTGTTCTATGGTTAAGGGGGTATTTATAATAGATTTTTTGGCAATTTCTAGTAAGTTGTATGAATAAGAATGTTAGGAGTATGGAAGAAGGTTAACTTGTTTATGTGGTTTGGAGTATGTAAGTGTATGTGTAAGAGTGGGACTGTGGAAGTAAACTTGTAAGAGTTGGAGAGTGTAAGTAAACTTGTAAGAGTTGTAAGAGTTGAAGTGTGTAAGTAGATGTATAAGAGATTGAAGTGTAGAAGGTTAGATTTTGTAAATAATGAACATCATGGGATAAATAGAAAAGATTTTTGGTCATCAAATTTCTAGTATGCACAAGTAAATATACTTTAAAATAATGGGTAAGTTTAATTATGAAAATATGATAGTTTACTTGGAAAATTTTGCCTAAAACTATATTTATAGTTGATAAAAATATGGCTCATTTTTAAGTATAAAATAATTAAATCAAAATTATAAGGTTAAATTGATAAGTAGTATTGTTAGTTTAAGGAAGGAAAATAAAAACGTAACATTTTACAAAATCGTAAATTTAATAATAAAACTTTACTTTTCGTAATAAAATATTATAATAATATTTTAGTGCTCATAAAAAAAATTCAAAGAAAATGATATTTTAAACTTTAATATTTAAAAGAAATTAAAAATCGGAAAAGTTTTAGGAATTAAAGATGATTAAGAATGGATAACAAAAGGATTAAGAATTTGAATTGAAAATTTAGAATAATTAATCAGAAGATTAAGATTGAGAATTTTGAGTCTGTTACACATGCTATCCCAGATAAAAAATTTATATGGTATGTCATGAACAAATTCAGGAGAAAGTTGAGATTATTTAAAAATTATCGATAGTTGAGATTATTTTCGGCTAACGGGTGATAGATGAGATTATTTTGAGAAAATTTTCCAATTAAAAAATGTACATATTGGTTTAACTTCCCCCTTTAAAGTTTATTCAACAAATGTGAGTGGATTCAACTTTCAAAATTGGTAATGTTTTTCGTCTAGAGCTCTCATGTAGCTTGACTCTATGGGACCGAAAATCCCAATACTAAGATCAATGTTTTCTTCACAATCCAATATTTTTTTTGGATTTCATAATATATTTCATGGTTGAATACCTCAATTGATCATTGGTCTTATTAACATTGTGCATACTTGACTAAAACGTATTAATAGTATTTAAATTAAATTACAGTGATTATTTCGCAATCTTGTAAAGATTAGGGAGTTCAGAATTCATTATATTCTCTACTTAGTGTTATAAACCAAGATTATACATAAAATAAATGAAGCACAAAAACATAGGATGAAAACTTGCACGATTATATTCTTCATTTTGTGTCAGTTTTGGTTCATCCGGAAATTCCTTTCCTCAGCGAGGCGTCGTGCCATACTACACAAAAACAATACATTTTAATTAACAATGTAACATCATTGGTAGATATGCCACCATACTTTTTAAATCATGTCATTTCTTCTAAGAAATCTCATGGTTTCTATTGAAATGACATAAGCATAAAGATTAGAGAAAGAAACTTCTAACTCAGAAAAAATCAAGGATTTTTTAAAGATGTAGTATAACCTTATGAGAACATCTCGGTTACTGCCCATGTTTAAAATAGGACTTAGATTTCCAGTTTCAGGATCAACTCTGGAGGCTTGATGTGAAAGCAATTCTCTACCGATATTCACAAGATTGTTCAAGTTCTCAGGTGTTGCAATATCCATAGATGCTGCTTCTCCAGTTAAGCTATTATCCTATTTCATTAAAATCAAAAATTATTGAATAAACTACAAAGTTAAACCCTTTGATGTGAAAAATAATTTTGTAGGGATGACATCTGCCTCAAATTTTGCAAAGTTTGCACTCTATCTACTTTAGTTGAAATAGATTTGAGTAAAAATCAAATATGTAGTGGGTGAATATATGTATCAAAATTCTTCTCTATCATAAATAGAGGTGTTCAACGGATCGGGGCGGGGCGGGGCGGGTCAAAATTTAAATGGGCCGGAGCGGGGCGGGTCATGTCACATGTTAAACGGGCCGAGGCGGATCAAGCTCATTTAAATCCGACCCAATTTGACCCTTTTTTAAAAAGCTCATAAAATAATTTTTTTATTATACTGATGGCCCGATGGATCGACCCACTTATATATACAATAATATCATTCAAAAATTAAAAAAAAAGTGGTAATTTTTTTCCGCAATTAATACTTATAATTATCCGACCCGACCCGGTCCGACCCATTACACCAAGGCCCGTTAATGACCCGCCCCATTATTGACCCGACCCGCTAATGACCCGTTAAAATATGACCCGCCCCATTGAACACCTCTAAGCATTTTATATACATTATACACCTCTAATGATTCATAAATAACGAGTATGTTGTGCATATTTTATATACATTATACACCTTATGTCTCGCTAAAAAATCCCCGTTTCATATCTTATAAATTCATCATTTGACTTTTAGTCTTCATTAAACTATTGATGAAGATTAACTAACTTTAAGTAATCGTCTCCATAAATAGTTAGCTTAACATCTAACAAAAAAATTACGCCTATCAGTAAATCAATCAAGCAACCAGTCAATTGCACAGCACCTCCATCACCTGCAACTAGAGATGTTCATTGTCCAAGTCTGGGTTGGGTCTAGCAACACCTAGACTCAGATTCAGGCCCAGAACCATTCACTTTTGTTAGGCCTAGATACTTAGGGCCTTAAATTAAAAAATCTAGACCTATACCCACTGAATGTAAGGATCTAAGATCCTAAATGGATCAATAAAGCATTTTGCCCAACTTTTTTTACAAATAACACAACTGAGCCAGCATCTAATGATAATAATATTAAATAAAAAAATATTTTTTAATACGCTAGTTATACGACTATATTGGTGAAAGATTTTTCTATTGAAAAACAATAAAGATAATTAGGAATTAAGGATTAAAAAAAAATAACAAATGAGGTTAGCTTTCTTGATACGCTTTCATTTTGTAGATCACATTATCTTTCGAATCCATATCGAACAACTATCATTTATGTAAAAAATGTTAAAAACTGTACATCATTTGAGTAATTGAAAGAATGTTTTTATTGTGATAAATAGATGACTACAAGATTAATTCATATAGGGTTTGAACTTGGCAAACTAATAATGGTGACCTTTAAAGATTCACAATCTATACTCTATCACATACATACAATAACGCTTACTATAGCTTCATATTCTTTTATGAATTTAAACTTATATATGTTGTTTATTAATGAAAACATACTAAGGGTGTGTTTGGTATCCATTTTTTAAGGGCCGCTAACAGAAACACATACCTCAATCCATTACATATTGTTTGTTTCGACTCTAAAGTAATCATTTATGTTACTTTCAAGAAATGGAATCCTCTAATTTGTTACCGCTTGTAATAGTGGTGTATCGAATTCTCTTACCTCATTCCCTTTGCTCTCTTCATACCAAACAAATAATAACAATAACACTTTCCATTACCCTTACCTTTAATTATACAGTCCCTTTCCATTATATCTTAACATGTCATACCAAACACCCCCTAAGAGTTTACAATCATATAAAGGTCACTAAATCATACTTAAAGTCTCCTTAATTAACACTCTTCCTTATGCATTTTGGTTTTTACTCTAATTAACTGTCTAAGCCTCTCAAAACAGCCCTTTAGAAGTGCTTCGGTGAAAGGTATGCTACCTGATCTTCTCCATCATTCTTAACTAGCTTGACTTTGCGATTAATCTGAGGTTCTCTGCTAAAATGATATTTGGCTTTAAAATGCTTCTTCTTGCAAAGAAAGATAGGTTCTTAGAAATTGAATATATTGAATCACTAAAATACGGGAAAACTATAGTTGCTCCATATGCTTCACCCATACTTCTATTTTTTTTTTTTTTTTTTTTTGCCATATCGTTTTATTTATAATTTCACAAACTATAATGTAATCTAGTTCTATTGTAGATTGGGCTTTTGTATCTTGAGTAATAGATTACCAGGAAAATACATTATTTCCTAGTGTAAAATGATAGCTTGAGAAACTTTTCATATCATGAAGATACCTTGCCTAATAACTATTTGTGAAACCAACTACTTTTAGACTCAAACGATGGTCTGAAACAATATTACATAGTTTAATGTTCCCTTCACATATCTTAGGATTCTCTTTCCTACATCTTGAGAAGTAACTTGCTGCAAACAAAATATCTAGTCTTCTTGTATTGAGATAAAGTAAGCTACTTATCATGCTTTTGTAGATTCTCTAATCCGCTTTTTCATTCCTATCATCCTTACACTATGTTTCCTTTACATGAAGTGTAGTTGTGAAAAAATTGCAATTCTCTAGCATGAACTTCAATAGACCTTCTACATACATTCTTTGGTATATGAAGAATCACTTTAAACTTTAATCAAATTTGATTCAGAGAAAAAAATGAGAAATCTAAGATCGGTCATCTAACATTTTAGCATCATTTTCATCTTGAATTCTAAACTAATTCCTGATAGAATTTAGAAAATGGGTCTGGCAAATCAAACAAGGAGGAGAAGAAGTAGACCACCCATAAACCCAAAGAAGGTTCACTACTAAAACCAATTGGTGATGATAGGAGTTACTCCTTGAGTTTATAATGTGATGCATACTATTCTCTTTCTCCGATGTAGGATAGCTCTGTCAGCTCACATGTGGGTAAGACATGGGAACTTCAACACTCCCCTTCACATGTGAGTGTCCTTAAAATTTTAGCCTACTAAAAGGGTTACAAACCTATTGGGAAGGAACATCCAATTAAAGGCCCCTTAACTAGTGGTAAGATTAAATGCTCAATATAAAGGACCAACAACAAACCGGGCTCTGATACCATGGTAGAATTTAGAAAATAGGCCTAGGCAACTCAAACAAGGAGGAGAAGAAGTAGTCCACTCATAAACCCAAAGAAGGTTCACTACTAAAAGCAATTAGTGATAGTAGGAGTTACTCCTTGAGTTTATAAGTGATGCATGAAGAAAAGAATAAATCAGAAACATTCTAATTAGTATAGTTTCCCTTAATATCGCAATCATAATATTTAGGAGTATAATTAGGATTATTCTTAGGGATGTAATATCTTGTACATAGGGAAGCTTTGTTCCTTTATATTCATTGATTGTAATCAGAATAATAATCAATGAAATACAATACAGATTAAAACCCCAAAACTAAGAATATTCATCTCTTTATGGTATCAGAGCCAACGGTGGTTCAAGGGACATAACCGTGTTTTTTAGCCTCATCACCTACCTTTCACTTACCTTTAAAAATGTCGAAAACTGCCGACCTTATAGCCAACACAAAAATCATTGAACAACCCATCACCATGAACCAACTACTAACCATCCTGCAACAACTCACCACAAACAGATCAGGCCAAGAAGGCGGATCAAACTAAACCATAAATCTCACCGAAAAACTCAACCACCAAAACTGCACCAAGTGGTCAAAATGATGTATTTGGCCATAAGTGGGCGAGGCAAGGTCAAACACACCATCGCTTCCCCACCTTCACAAAATGAACCAGAATACTCAAAATGGACACAAGAAGATGCAATAGTGATTTCATGGATTATCGAGAATATTAAAACTGATTTGGTCAATCAATTTCTCGATTATCCCACGGCAAAAGATCTATGGCAAGGGATCGAATCTCTGTACAGTAGTGGGCAAGATGGTCTGCAAATCTATGACTTAACAGTCAAAGAAAACTCATTGAAGCAAGGAGGAGACTCAATTGAAGTATACTATGGAAAGATGATTTCTATTTGCAAAGAAATTGATCGACACGTCCCAAACCCAATGAAACACACAGAGGATATCAACATTTACAACGAGATCGCACAAAGACAGAAATTATATCAAGTTCTGTCCAGCATTGACGAAACCTATGACAGAGATCGTAAGGATATCTTAAACAAAACTCTTATACCATCACTTAAAGAGGCATATGCCTCCATTCGAAAGGAGATCTCTAGAAGGGAAATACTCACTGAAAAGCCATCATCGGGCTATGAGCCCTCAAGGATCGGAAGTGGTCTCATCACAAAACAAAAAATATCACAAGAAATCACACCATCATCGGAGTTTTATAACTCCTCAAGAACCGGTGGAGGACTTAGCACTAAATTTAAAAATCATATAGGACCAGTCAAGAAGGACGAAGAGGATAAATGCCACCTGCATTGTACTTACTGTGGAGGAAACAAGCACACTAGAGAGGGATGTTTTAAGCTCATTGGCTTCCCAGATTGGTGGGAAGAACATCAAGCTCGTCGGAAACGAGAAGGGACTAGATCGGAGCACCGGAGATATGATGATCGAAAAAGAAGGACGGGATCCCATGCTTACCTGAGCGTCGACCAAGTACCAGAAGGAAGATGGTGAAGTTACTGCCATGGAAGGTATAAATGAGAAAGTGAGAAATGAGGAGATAGAGGAGGGCACCTATGGTAATTTTTACTCGGTTATTTCAAAAAATAAAACCCACCTTATAGATTTTTCTTTTAATGACCAACATAGGCATTTGTATACTCCAGAAAGTCCCTTAAGGGACTTTAATTTTGCTTACATGAATTTTTCTCACAAGAATTTTGTTCTCACATGCCTTAAAGAACGTGTACCCACCCACAAAAATAAACCCAAATGGATACTTAAATGTGGTGCTACCGATGCTATGACATGTAACTGGGGTGACTTTATTTTGATTGGCGCAACAAACAAACAATTTATTCAAACCGCAAGTGGCGAGTTAGTGAAAGTCGAGGGTGTAGGAACAATTAATATTCTGCCGAATATCCAATTAAAAAATTGTCTTTTTGTTCCAAAATTATCTCATAAACTCCTCTCTATTAGTCAATTAACTAGTCAATTAAATTGTACTGTTCTGATGAGGTCTAATTGTTATGTTATACAGGGTTTGTAGACAAGGAACGCCATTGGGCGTCGTATTGAGGAAGATGGTATGTACTATGCGGAGAAGGTGTCTCAAAAAGGTTATGCAATGCTTGCTCGCGACTCTGTGGAACAACAACTATGGAAATGACATCATCGTCTTGGACACCCTACACTAGGGTATCTAGAACATCTTTTTCCCTCTTGACGTGAAACTAAACTTATTTTTGATTATGAATCTTGTATTTTGGCGAAAAGTCACAAACACTCGTATTATCTTAGTGTGAGTCAATCTAGTGAACCTTTTATGCTTATACATTCTGATGTTTGGGGACCTGCTCCTAATGGAGGAACTTCTGTTTTTTCTTATTATATCTTATTTATTAATGATTGCACTAGAATGAGTTGGGTTTACTTTGTTAAACATAAATCTGAAGTGCATGATGTTTTCGTAAAATTTCATAAAATGATTCCCACCCAGATCAAAAAACATATTCGTGTTCTTTGCTCCGATAATGGTGGAGAATATGTCAACCACAAAATGCAATCTTTTTGTTCTGATAATGGAGTCATTCACCAGACCTCTTGTCCTCATACCCCACAACAGAATGGGATTGCCGAAAGGAAGAACAGAACCCTTCTAAACATAGCCCGCTCTATCATGATCGAATCCTCTGTCCCCACCAAACTTTGGCTCGAGGCTATTGCCACTTCTAACTATGTCACAAACCATCTATCTACAAAAAGCCTCAAGCATAAAACACCCCTTGAAACTCTCTCTCCATATACAAATAATCTTTTCACTCACTCTCCCACCCAGAATTTTTGGATGTGTAGCATATGTTCACTTACCCAAACAAAATAGAACAAAATTGGAACCTCTGGCTGTCAAATGTGTCTTTGTTGGCTATGGGACCCATCAAAAGGGATATTGGTGTTTCGACCCACTTACAAACCATTTGTAGATCACCATGGATTGTGACTTTCATAAGGACTCCTATTATTACCACCAACTTAGATGTCAGGGGGAGAGTACTACCAAGGACGATCTAAGCTGGCTTACAATTCACACAGATCAAAATGAACAAGTTGGCTATACCAAAGAGACCACCTTTGAAACTATAATACAATCACTATCTCAGCCAAAATTGTCATCTATGTCTGCTGATCCTACTGATCAAAATGAGGTAAATTCACCTTTTCTATCTATTGATCTTGATGATGATAATTATGTCAACCTCGCGATTGAGCTATCATAGGAGAAAGAAGGGACAATCCCTGAAATAAGAGAGGAACCAAATGAATATAAATTACCCCCCAAGAGCACCTGAGGAGTTCCCCCGAAAAGATATGATCTAGAGTATGAAGCTCAGAGATCCAAGTACCCAATTTGAGTATAGGATCCAAATTCCATGTCAAAATCTGCTATTATTTTTAACATTATCTCGTATTCGAATCATACCCCAAAGATAGTAGATGAAGCTCTCAGAAGTAAAGAGTGGAGATTAGCCAGGCAAGATGAAATTAATGCATTGTTGAAAAACAAAACATGGGAGAAATGTACAATTTCAAAGGGGAAGAAAGTTGTAGGATACAAATGGGTGTTCACTATCAAATACAGGAGTGATGGCACAATTGAAAGATACAAGGCGAGACTAGTTGCAAAGGGGTACACACAGACATATGGGATTGGCTACTCAAAGACCTTCTCACCAGTGGCAAAAATTGATACTATCAGAATTCTCTTCTCAATCGCAGCAAATAAAGATTGGCCCTTACATCAATTTGATGTGAAAAACGCCTTCTTACACAGGGAAATTAAAGCAGGGTTCACGAGAAACTTTGGAGCAAATGAAGGATGCAGACTGCGAAAAGCTTTATATGAGCTGAAACAATCACCTCGAGCATGGTTTAGCATGTTTACTCTCGCAATGAAACGATTCGGGTATCACAAGAGCATTTCAGATCACACATTATTCCTTAGGAGAAGAGGGAACTTGATAAATTGTCTCATCATATATGTAGATGATATGATCATTACGGAAAACGATAAAGAAGAAATTCAATCCTTGAAAAAGAAGTTGTTTTGAGAATTTGAAATGAAGGACCTAGGAAAATTAAAATATTTTCTAGGGATCGAAGTGTTGAGATCAAGAAGAGGGATATTTATGTGTCAGAAGAAATATATCCTAGACCTACTCGCTGAGACGGGAATGTTAAAGTGCAAGCCAGCTGATACATCGATAGTAGTGAATCATGGTCTCCAAACAAATGAAGGAGGGGAAGCAGCTAATCGTGAACAATACCATAAGCTAGTGGGAAAACTTATCTATCTATCGCATACTCGTCCTGATATTGCTTATGTAGTAGGGGTCGTAAATAGGTTTATGCATCAACCCCAAACTCAACACATGGAAGCAGCATTGAGAATCTTGAGGTATCTCAAAGGAACACCAGGAAAAGGGATTGTGTTTGGAAGGAATGGCACCTCAATATACAAGCTTACACAGATGCAGATTGGGCTGGAGATACAGATAGTAGGAAGTCAACATCGGGGTACTTCACTCTTGTTGGAAGAAACCTTGTAACCTGAAGAAGTAAGAAACAAAAGGTGGACGCCCTATCCAGTGCTGAGGTAGAGTTTTGAGGAATAGCAAAAAGGATTACAGAGGTACTTTGGATAAGAAAGTTACTAGAGGAGCTAGGGTTCCAGCAAAACAAGAGCTGTGAACTCAATTGTGATAACAAAGCAGCAATAAGCATCTCTGAGAATCCGGTTCAGCATGACAGAACCAAACATGTAGAAGTTGATCGACATTTCATAAAAGAAAAGCTCGAGGCAGAAATTCTGAACCCCATAACACAACTTGAGGGGAAGTGAAGGAAAGAATAAATCAGAAATATTTTAATTAGTATAGTTTCTGTTAATATCGCAATCATAATACTTTGGAGTATAATTAAGATTATTCTTAGGGGCTTTATATCTTATAAATATCGAAGCTTTGTTCCTTTATATTCATGGATTGTAATCAGAATAATAATCAATGAAATACAATACAGATTAAAACCCCAAAACTAAGAATATTCATCTCTTTAATGCATACTGTTCTCTTTCTCCGATGTGGGATAGCTCACATGTGCGTAATACATGGGCACTTCAACAATTCCTGGTTGTTGCCTTTGAAGATTAGATCGTCTACATAGTAGGAGAGAATTAGACATTCTTATTTTGTTGAGTCCTCACATATATAATATGTTCACCAAGACTTTTCACAAACACTTGTTGAGTGAAATAATCACAAATTTAGTTGTAATAGGCCTTTGGTGCTTGTTCGAGATCATATAAGGCTTCTTTTCAACTTTAATACTTTGTGTCCACGCCCTTTTGCTTTAAATTCTTTAGGCTGCTGAGCACATATCTCTTCTTCTAAATATCATTGAGGGATATAAATTTGACTTCCATTTACGGTCCGTTTGGTAGGTGGTATTAAACAGTGGTAAATGGAATGAAAATCTAGTGTAATTTTTGTTGAAAAATATCTTGGCTACCTTGATGGTCATGCTTGTCCAACTTCAATCATCTCATTTTCTTCATAAAATTCATTCCAAGGGATTACCATTGGGAGAGGTTGTATTAGGTGATAATGGAAAATTGTAAACAAAAAAACTTGTTTGTGATCAAAGTTTCATTACCATGGGAATGATATGAAACTTTTGATGAAATTTACACTAAAAATCATTCTCATTACCACCATTTAATATCACTAACCAAACGGACCGTTAATGTACATTTCATCTCTTTGAGAAGTTGGAGTTAAGAATACTCGAATAGTGTCCTACCTCAAGACATGTACAACCGTCTCATTGCAATTGATGCTAAAACTGGTGAGAATAGCGTTTAACTACAAGACTTTATTTATTATACTTCAAAAAAAAATCATCTAGTTTATTCTTGATCTTGTAGAACTAGTTTTGAATTTCCTATTATCCAATCTTCTATATTCCATAACAAATATGTCTCATTAGCTTTGTCTTTGTAAGCATAATTGTATAAGTAAGACCAACAATCTAAGGAAATGTGATTTCAGCCTTAAGACCAGTTTATACTACTTTCTCATAAATATCTAACTCTTAAACTAGTCTTAATTTTAATATCTGGAAATCATTAATCTCTCCGTTGAAAATGAGAATTATATGTTGAAGACAAAGAAGCATATGTATGATTATGGTGTTTAGATATATTCTCTTGAGAGACCGTCTTTTGTAAAGACGAATCTAAAAAATCCAGCCCAAATCTATATTTAGAGTTGTAACAATATATATTTAGAATTGTACTTGGCTTTTGAGAGGCGTCTTTACAAAAGACGGTCTCAAGTAAGAATTTGTATTAGATATATGCAAAATTGATGAATAGAATTTATGGCTCTTGATATTAAATTTTTGGAGGGAAGTAGTTAGAGACTAGGGAGGGTATGTAAGAGAAATAGATTTAAGTAATAGAAAGATAGTGTTCGTTGAATTATAATGATGAGTAAAATATTTATTTCTATAGGGGTTGGAAGTTCTACTAATAATGGTGACATTTAAAGAGTCACAACATTTGGGCTTTTCATGGTGCTTTTATAAATACAAACTTATACATTTACTTCATTACTAATAAAAACTTTCTAAGAGTCTTTGAATCTTACAATAAGTCTCATTAGCTAACATGCAAACTATCTAGGATGGATGGAGTATGCAAGATTTATTAATGTTGGGTATGGATATATAATTGTTGTAGTGCCTTGGGCAAGGTTAGCCTACTTCCAAGGCCCACAAAAATATTACCTTATATCTTACACAAATTCTTGTGAGAGGCAGTCTCTTTGAGAGACAATCTGTAATTGTGTCGGCCCATAAAGAAAATGTAGAGAAAAATAAGTTGTAATGGGTTGGGCCTGTGGAATGTCTCTCTGAGAGACGGTCTCTCAAGAAACCAGCTGTATTTCTTATGCAAAGAATTGAACAAAAGACCCATATATGGAGGACAAGAGTTTAGACATGAAGTTGGATGAAATGTTAATGTTTCATTTTATTGTTTATGATAATTAAAAGCACGAATAACAGCAACAATTACGCAAAAAGCAAGGGACACAAATGCAATCACTATAACAAATTTAAGTTTTTGCGACATTGAATTTAGTGGCATTACAAAATGTCAGTGATTCATATTTTCAGTGTAATAATTATTGTTTTTATTTTAAGTTTCACTATAAAGTGATTTAGCAATACTTTATTTGGTCTTGACATATGTAATTGTCACTATAGTCTATAGTGGTATTTGTGAGAAATGTCACTGGATCTTATGTCGCAAAAAGCTTTAGTGTGACTTTATATTATGCTGCTAAAGAGTCTAATAAATGTCAGTAATCCTCTATATATACTATAAGAAATTTGAAAAGTGACATTTAAATTAAATGTCGCTAAATATATCCCACTAAAAGCAAATTATGTTTAATGAATAAAGATTATTTAACAATCATAATACTTTTTATTTTCTTGTCAGTTTACTTGTTTTATATCTAGTCACCGAAATTTTATGATTTTTCTATTCAGTTCCTTCTTTTATAATGTATTGTTTTTGTGTTTATTTGACGAATCCTATATCTTTGCTATTTGATGATAAAAAGAGTTGTTAATTCATTATATGAACATTTATGTGGTCATTTGAAGTTATCATATTTTAACAAAAAATATTTGATTAATTGCCTGAATAAGTGATTGCGCAACCCCATTATTCAAATCAAGTTTATTAGTTTATCTCTATCGATACATTACAGATTATTCATTTAACTATTGTTTTGCAATAATTAGTATTAGAACACGCACTTTTTTGGATTTATACATTGTTATTGGTGATTTCACATCAACAATTACACTTTTAAATTTATTAATTTGATATTATATTATGTATATACTATCTTGTTTCTTTTCCAACATTATAAATTTAAAAGTTTAAATCTATGTTTTATATTTTCTTTGTTCGATTTTAATTGTATCTCATAGCGACATGTTATCTGAAAAAACATCATTATTAATTGCAAGTAATATGAAATGAAGAAATAATAGTTAGGTCACATAAATTATTTTTCACACCTGGTGCCTATTATGTCAAGGCCGGCCAGCTCGGAATTGTTGTGCTTATAGCTTATAGGGATGTAGAGATAACTTACTTGAATGCGTAAGTAGTTATCCTGTGATTGCAAAACTTGGAAAAGAATAGTATTGTGAATGTCAACCATGTCAGTTCCTGCTTCAAAGAGACAATCAATTATAGGAGTGGCTCCATTTTTAAGAATCCAAGTAAGAGGTCCCCATTTTGCTGTCATATTTGCATTATATCTTTGTTCATTCTTTGCTGATCCAGTTCCTATTGATATTACAAACAATCTTCTGTCATGCATGTGGTCAAGAGCTGGGTTATCTCTTGACAATTGCTTGCTCACTTCAATCATGGCTAGTAAAGTCTGTCCAAAGATGAACACATTTATTGTTAAATAAAAATCTTATATTTCTTCACCTATTTATAAGTTTGTGTATTAATTAATAATGGGTGTGAGTTGCCGTCTGGGAGGAGCAAATTAAAAGTAGCTTTCACGAACTTCATCTCTCTAAAGACCTGACCAGGGATAGGGCCAATTGGCGGCGCCTTATCCACGTCCTAGATTACTAGGCATGTTGTTACTGTTCTTTGTCTTTACATATCGCTCTTTACCACCTCACTTACCATTATTGTTTTTTAGTTATCTATACATATTCTATTTGTTGTGTAAGTCGCTTACTATGATTTCGATTAGTTGATTTCTATGCTTGGCTAACGTGGGTGTAAGATGCAGGATTTCGGATATTTGCAGTTTCCTCTCCTTGAAGACCATTTTTGAGCTGATAGACTCTTTGACCGCTGTCTCCTAATGGGTATGAGATGTCGTCTATCTTCCCTCCCCAGACTTTGACCATAGATTGTCTATGAGCGGGATACACCGAGTATGATGATGATGATGGGTATCAGTTGCCGTCTATCTTCCCTCCCTAGACCCTGAACATAGTTTGTCTATATACGGGATATACTGGGTATGATGAAATGATGATGATAATCATGTATTAATTAACGAGCTGAAGTTTAAAGACTTATTGGTTTTATAAATATTGACTTACCGGATTATTATTTACAATTCCTCCATCAATAAGGTTAAAGTCTCTCATAGGATTTCCATCTCCAATATCATTTTCGAAATAATAGGAAGGAAGATATGTTGGGGCAGCTGATCCACCAATGCATATATCTGACAGATTTGCATTTATCGAAGGTTGACTTGGGATCTGTAAAACCCATCATTTATATACATGCCATACTTATAAGTGTTTGATCATGTAAAAACAATTAATTAAATCGATGAAAACAATGTACATAGGATTAATGTATAATTTTGTGAAATAAAACATTCATTTTATTTACAGAAATAACATCCAAATATCAAAACTTTATATATATATATATATATATATATATATATATATATATATATATATATATATATATATATGTATATATATATATATATATATGTATATATATGTATGTATATATATATAGATATGTATATATATATTATATATTATGTATATATTGTATATATATATATATATGTATAATATCTATATATATATATATATATATATATATATATATATATATATATATATATATATATGATATATATATATAGTATATATATATATATATGCCTATATATATATATATATATATATATATATACATATATATATATATATATATATAGATATATATATATATATGTATATATATATATATGTGTATATATATATGTGTTTATATATATATATATATGTGTATATATAGTATATATATATGTATATATATATTAATATGATTGTAATATATATATATATATATATATATATATATATATATAATATATATATGTATATAATATATATATATATATATATGTATATATATATATATATATATATATATATATATATATATATATATATATATATATATATATATATATATATATATATATATATATATATATATATATAACTAATTAAATATGGTAATTACCTTAAATGAAGAAAATATAACTGGTTGGAGTAACTTAACATCAAAAGTTGGAATAACAAGATTTGTTAGAGTTTGATGGAGCTTTGTGTCGGTTAAGTTTTGCCTTATCAAATTGTGTAGATAAATTCCATCATATTTAGGCCCCATCAGGGTTTTCACAAAGTTTGTAGCTCGTCCTATTATACCACTGCATGTGAACCAAACCGAATTAGCCATCAATATATAGAACCTTTATTTTATTTGCGCTAATTTGTATTATTTTCCTTATTACTCAGATTCTCATTTTCAAAGAAAGATTTAATTAGTTTGAAGAAAAAGATATAGTTTATGTCACTATTATTAAATTTATTTATTAATTAAAAATTAAAATAATCCATGGTAATTCTTGAGTTTATTAAGTTTGAGATTTTGGCGGAGTATTATTATTTATAATGAAGATCGTGAGTTTTCTAAATTTTATCGTACGGCTATTTATAAACAGTATATAATACTCTCTCAAATAGTATATAATACTCTCTCCTATTCATATAGAATGAGATATTTGGTTTTGACACCAAAACCAAGATGGGGTGGGGGACTACTTAAAAGTGAGTGGAAAACTCTTTTTTTCCATAAAGAGTATTGATATTTATGTGTTGTGTTGTGTTGTAGTACGGGTAAAAGGGTAAAAAAATGACAAAAATAAAAATTGGACATTTTTAGTGAATAGAAAATGTCTCAATCTCTAAATAAGAGGGACTATATATTTTTGTATGTAGTATCAATTAAATCCTATTAAAAAATAAGGATAACTTTTACAATGATTTTTAAATAATAGTGCAGGTTGACAATATCCTTACGAAGTTTTTTTTATATAATATGCATCATTGAATATTATTCAATATAATTATGATCTATCAATTATCTGAAAAACACTTGCATATCTGAAAAACACTTGCATATATTGATTGAATGACACTCGCTCTATTCTTTTTTGATCTTCCACTTTGGAGTTTTCACAAATATTAAGAAAGATGGAATCTTTGGTGGTAGTGGGTATTATTTTAATTATATAGTAGTGGAAAGTAATGATTGTATTGAAAATATGAAAGAAAAAATAATAAAATAGTAGTGTAAAGTAATGATTGTATTGGAGGTATGAGAGAGAAAATAATTAAATAGTTGTGTGAAGTAAGGAAAGTGGGATTTTAAGGTGTAAAAGTGGATGAAAACTTTCCAAAAATAGAAAGTATTCCAAAAATAGTAGTGTTCATGTAGGCGAAATTTCACACTAAGCTACTTTATTTTTGGTTTGGAACTTCCAAACCTCAACGTGAGCTAAAACAATTGTAAGAATACTGTTTTTTAGGGATTGAAGAATATTTGAAAGTATCTTTAATTTGCGATGAAAAAAGGAAAATCTTTTCTCTTGATATATAGTTAGCCACAAATACCTTATGCATTTGAGGCTTGGATAGATTTGAGTAAAATAACTGTGAAAACTAAAAAAAAACTATAATGAACATTTGGATATAATATTATTGCTTGATGTTAATTTATTTATAAAAACTTTGTTAATAACAATTTTAACTATGTCTCGTCTATTCAAAATAATTCTGAAATTTTCCTAACCCATTTAATTAAATGATATTTATACATATCTAAGGAGAAAGCTAACTTTTAATTCTTTGTTGCGATTGTGCATCTATATTATTGTATCATAATTGATTTTATTTATCACATGTTATTTATACCAATTATTTTGTCGGTCTCACTTTTAGGTTTGAACTTTCCCAATCAAATTAAAATTGGTTAAATTTCTTTTCTCTATAAAAAATATTTTAGAAAATAATTTTAGTGAGGACTATAATGTGTTGTTTTCTTTTCTAATTTTACTTGAACCTACTATTCTTTTGGTTCAATAAGTTTTGAAGACTCCAAACCAAAATTAAAATAGCTTAGTAACATAAACACCATTTTGAAAGATATTTTTAAGTGAGCAGTGTCGCAGGAATATTTTTCTTTTCTAACTCGATTTAGGCAAATCATTATGTTTTAAAGGAATTTATAGATGTCAAATTGTTAAACAAATTAAAAATGTCAAACAATATTATTCGATTGAGAATAAAATAAAATCAAAATAAAATATATGAGAATAAATACTCAACTACTTTACTATTTTAAACGTCACTCTAATGAAGCATTTTTTGTATTTTCTAGGAATAATTAAAGAATGCTAAAAAAAATTTGTACTTAATTTTACATTTTTAGGTGAGAGAAAATGATGTAGTGTACAATTGATTTTAAAGAAACATGTTATTTTAACTGTCATCGTAATCAATCAATTAATACTTTCTAAGAATAATTATAGAATTGAAAAGAAATGACAACTGTGTGTATTCTTTGCCATGTAAACACAAGCATCCAGTAATTTTTTGACATTTGGTAGAGCTCTTTATTAGTTGTAATGTGTAATTTACAGTTCCTTTAAAATGTTTTATGATGTCAAAAATTTAATAAAGTCGTGCTTCATATGTAAAGTTTAATTAATTTAGTTATGGATAAGTAACTAAGTTATTCTTTAACATATTCATTGTTGTGGTCTATAATTATTTATTGAGATGGTTTGTTGTTTGTTCCTCTCAACTCCAAATTTCCCCAAATTCATAATAAAGTTATTAAGATGATGAGTTATTAATAAGTCGTCCCTTAAATTATAAATACTTATTAGAAGAAATAAACAATTGTACGTACATGTCTTAAAAAAGAAAAGCATAAAGAAAAAAGAATACTTGGGTTGAGGAAATATTCGAGGTAAATGTTGACGATAGAAAGGAATAATATCTTGGGCCATATAAAGAGGGCGATTGTTGGGATTAGGTGCAGTTAACATGGCAGCTATCAAACCTCCGGTGCTTGTTCCTGCTATTACATCAAAGTAATCTGCGATCCTTGCATTCGGACCATCTAATTCCTACAATTATTAATTAAGCTTACTATCATTTACCTCTAGTATATGAATTTTGAGAATTTTAGAGATTACACAATATGATTATCATATGGGTAATAACTTTTTAAAAATTTAAAAATTGATTAGGAACCCTTTTTCGGTTCCATTTAGGGTATGTTTTGTTACATTAAAAAATATATAATCTAGTAAGAAATTCCAATTAGTAAAAATTAATTTTAAATAGAAAAAAACAATTACTTAATATCTATAATAATCAATTGCAATCAGTAAAAATCTATTTTAATCATTACAACTCAATTATAATTTAAATTAAAAATCGTTACAATTATTAAAAATTAGTAACAATGACTAATAATTAGTTACAATCATTATTCGTTAAAGTTAGATTAATTTAAATGTATATACATATTTATACTAATTTTGTATATCTAATTTTATAAATAGCTAATATTTTGAAAACTTAAAATTAAAAAAAATAAAGCATGATTTAAGTTTACTACTCCCTTCATTTCTTCAAGAAGTTCTCATGTGCTATTTTAGGATGTTCAATTTGTTGTTCTAATAACGAATTTTTCTATATATATCATAAATTTTGAACAAAAATAATTTATTTATCTTTATTTTAATATTTTAATAATGCTTATGGTCGCTTTATATCTTCTACTAAGTTCATTTTAAAGTTTGTAATTCTTTATGATCTCCAAATGTTTCCCACCAACTTATAAAAATAATTTTTATTAGTTGTGATTCTCATATTTTTTCACTAACTTTTTTTAATATTTTTTAATGATTATAATGGTTCGAGTTTTCATCCATCAAACTTATTATTCAATAAAATAATATGTTCATTATCTTAAAGATTTTATTTTTCTTAATTCATGCAAACATTTCTTATGGAAACTTTATTAAGCAACATAAGGAGTATATTTCAACTTATGCTCCCTCATCTCAATATAAAGTGTGAATTTTTTAAAGTTACGAAAGAAAAATAAGATAATACTCCCTTCGTTCCGTAATGAAATTACCACAAGGAATATTCATGGAAATTTAGAAAAAAAAGAATATTTTAGATAGTGAATGTATCAGTTTATTGAATAATAAATTAAATGGAGGAAAAGTGGGTATCATAATTATTATAAAATTATCAAAACAAATTTAAAAAAATGGAGATTAAAACTAATAAAAAGAAATTTTTATAAAGTTAATGGAAAAACATCTGGGAAATAAGGAATA
>CM033452.1:16769889-16962897 GCA_019425755.1 Amaranthus cruentus
ATATTTAGAGAGATGGAAAAATTACTAGAATAATATAACCATTTGTTAGTTTCCTTTCAACAATGCCAACTATTGATGAATCATGAACAATACTAACTTAGGGGATATGTTTCTAAAACAATACTAACTTTAGTTTATCAACTAATAATTTACCAAATTTTTTGTCTTAGGATCACCTATAGTATGATTTTTAACATATTATGGATTTTCTGCAAAAACACCTTTTATAAGCTACTTTTATTTATGATTAATTAATAGTGAATATATATTATTGTAGGGAAATTAACAAAAGGTTTTATTATTCACACATGAGTAATTTTTCCTATAAAGATTAAACAACAAATGGAACACCTCAAAATGACAAATGAAAACTTGTTTGAGGAATTGAGGGAGTATCATTTACGTAATTTTTCTTGCCAAATGTGTAACAACTATTTTATGATATCTAAAAATGGAAAATTTAACATCTTAAAGGGAATGAAGAGTGAAACAAAAAATAAAAATAAAAAATAAAAAAACGTCAAGCTTCTTCCATTTCTGTTATATACTTCTTTTGGATTTTAATAGTTGCTATAGCTTCTGTGGGAACTAGTATTTTTCATCATATGATATTAAAGATATTAAAAATTAAAAATTGTGCATTAAATAACGTGAAAAATAGAAGTGCAAACAACTATTAATAAAAAGGAAATGTATCAACATCATGCATGTAGGGGCCGGGATAAATTAATAGAAAATATACATACTTGAAGTTGTTGTTCAAGGAAAGTAAGAATAACAGCAGAAATAAGCCCTCGAACTCCACCTCCATCTATGCTAAGAATGGTGATTAAGTTCTTGTTGTTGTTGTTGCTGAAATTCGTAACAGATTGAGGTATTATTTGTTCCTGACCCGCCATTCACAGCAATTTTCTCTTTAAACTTTCTTCCAATAACACAACAATTCAGTTGAACAAATTAGAAAAAGGAATTAACCGAGCACCTATATATAATGGACAACAACAACAACCATAAACGAAAAGTCTTTATTAACAAGTTGATAATTAATGAATAAAATTGAGAATTCACGACTTAGTGTAGGTATTCTCATGTAATATTAAATACCAATTTAATAATAATTCTAGATGAATAATAAATCTTGTTCAACATTAATTAATACTCCCTCCCTTCCTTAAAGAAGTTCCCACTTTTCATTTTGGGGTGTTTCAATTGTTGTTCCCATAAGAAATCTTTCCATTTATATCACAAATTTTGGACAAAAATAACCTCACTCATCCTCATTTTAATATTTTAATAATGATTATGGGCCCACATATCTTCCACTAACTTCATTTTAACATTTTTATATTCCTTATGGTCCCCACATATTTTCCACTAACTTCATAAAAACATTTTTTAATTAGTTGTGGTCCCCATATTTTTTCCACTAACTTTCTTTAAATACTTTTTTAATGTTTGTAGTCCCCACTTTTCCTCCATCACATTTATTATTCAATAAATTAATATCTCCACTATCTAAAATATTCCACTTTTCTTAATTCCCGTGAATATTCCCTATGAGAACATCAATAGGGAACGGAGGGAGTATACTATAGGATTATACTCATGCTATGCGTACAGTTCATACTTTTCTTTATTAGAGATTTTAGGAATTCATAATATGTAGGACCTTTGACCAAAATTTATTAAAATCATCATAAAAAAACTTTTACCATTACTCGTATATGCTTGATAGTTATCAATTAAACATTAGTAAATTTGTAGTAAATGTAATCATAATCATAATATATAATAAAACTTAAACTGCTAATGAAGTAATCATATTGATACACTTGAGTAGAAATTATGATTAAATATTCCCTCATAACTTGATGCTAAAATTAAATTTTGGAAAGAAATATTAAAATTAGTGAACTCAAATTTACTTTATTGACAGGGGCGAAGCCAAGATTTTGAATTAGGGGGGGGGCAAATTTTCGATATACTAAAAAACTTTTTAACTATATAAAAATTAGAGGTGTTAGAAACAGACACGATGACTCGAAATTCACACGAAATTATTGTAACCGAATTCAATTTGATTCGACTTTAAAAATTTATAATTACGTAAAACAATATGGACACGAAATCCGATTTCAAGCCCACCCAAAACACCTAATTCGAATTCAACGATGAGCTGAACGAATATCATTAGACACTAGTTAAGCTTTAAAAATATTAAATCATAGACTTAAATAAACTTGAATCATTGCAAAAATTATATTTAATAATAAATAGAGTTGAAGCGTCCCTATAATTATTATTTTTGAAAAAACTAAGTGTTTTTGACTCTATATATTTGCCTAATAATTCTCCAAAAAAAACACAATTAAAATTAAGATAGAAAAATATTAACAAACATTAAAAAGGATGAATGTTAAATTATAAAAAATAAATAGTAATGACATTATAGTATAAATCTATTAGTCTATAAAAAAATAATTATTTAAATGAGGATTTGTTCCCTTAACATTAGATTATAAATGTATTACTCCCACCATTAAGCTATAGTAATTTTTGTTATATTTTACTTTCTTTAAACTATATATATCATATTAGTAAGGGGGCCAAAACCAAAATTACAAAGACACGCATTTTCGGTAAGGGGGGTCGGGCCTCCGCCGGCCCCCCATGTGGCTTCGCCCTTGGTTATTGATAATCATTGAAAGTAATAGTAATTGAAAAATCTTTAATAATACCATATAATGTTGTTATATACTTACATGTGTGTTTTATTTTTGTATAATTTATAATAATACATTGCATTATGAAATATAAAGAGAGAGGTTAAAAAATAATTATCTAACATTTATAAATCTTACATTATTAATGGATTAGATTATACATTATTAATATTAATAATTCATATTAACATTAATGTGAAATTGTAGAATTTATTTCACCATTAATGATTTTATTACAATTACAATTACAATCACAATCATTTCAAATAGAACCTTTATTAATAATTCAAAATTGCGTTATAAAAAATGAAGGGATTTACCTAAAAATTGCATTGTAAATTGACAAAACAATTGATTCATAGAGTGACAAATTGACAAATGGCAAAATAATTGCAATTGTTTATGAAGTGATGACATTTGGCACAATTGATTCATAAAGGGACACTTGGCACACATGTTTTTGAATTATGATGATGAGATTCATGCTGCCTTCTCAACTGATGAGTGGCGTGTGCGACGACTCAGTGACTCGTTAATTCAAAAGCCAAAAAAATAAAATTTCTGATTCAATTAAATATTGAAAATATAATACTCTCTCCTATTCAGCCCAAATGTCCCATTTTATTTTAGGTACTATTCACATATCACTTAATTTGTACTTTACTCTTAATCTATAAATTAAAACATAGTCATGTGGGATCTTGTTTGATTCGTCTCAATATAAGTATATTACTACTCGTATTAGTGCATTATAATTGTATAAGTGTATTAAATTATTAGTGGTATTCATATGTAATTAGTCGTATTAGTCATATTATTAGTATTATCATTATCATTAGTCGTATTATTAGTGGTATTAGTATATAATTAGTCATATTATTAGTGGTATTAGTTTATTATTAGTTATATACTCCCTCCGTTCTTTTTGATTGTCCTATTTGAAGATTTCACACAAATTAAGAAAAGTGGAATCTTTGTAGATAGTGAGTATTATTTTATTAGAATAGTGGTGTGAATTAATGATTGTATTAATATTATGAGAGAGAAATGAGGGTTAAATGAGAGATAAAGAGAGTATATGGAAGATAAAAACTTTCCAAAATAGGAAAGTATTCTAAATAGGACAAACTTTTGAAACTGCCCGTTATAATATTATGGACAAACTTAAAAGAACAGAGGGAGTAGTATATTATTATTAGTTGTATTAGTCTCGTATAGTTTTATTATTTTTTATTTTTATATTTATATTATTTTTTTTTTTTTTTATTATAAATATTAAAAAAAAAATTTTAATTAATTGCATACAGTTATATGCATTCACAAATTTGGTCAACTTATTCATATGAAATGTCACTTAATTCCACTAACCAATGTGAAATGATTAGTATGGAAAATGGAAAATTGTTGGTGTTTAGAAATCCCACCGACTAAATTTCGATCGAAATTTGTTCAGAAAATGGTAGGAAAGTTTTCGACTAAAATTGAATCGGAATTTACAAAAAACAAATTTAGTAGCAATTTGGTCGCTAATTCCGACTAACGCCTGTCAATCGGAAAATCAGTCGGAAATTTCTGACTTTTTCGGTTAGTCGGAAATTTTTGGTCGGAAATTTGTAATTTTTTTGTAGTGTTTTGATAAATTCTTCAATTCACAATATATTATTTTCCGAAATGATCTAACCTTTTAGCATTTTTAACATCTCATAATTGAAGTTATTTGTGTTTTAAGTTTGCATTGGATATACGATAAAATCAAATGGAAAAAATAAAAGAAAACAAACAATATATAATTATAAGGATATACTTATTTATTACATGAGAAAAAATGAAGTGACTACTAGTATGATTAAATAGACAGACTTGCATTGACCTTAACATAAAGAGAATGAGCCGAGTCCCTATAGACTTGCTCCAAGGGTAACCTGAAACTAGAAAGAAATAGCACATAGAGAATGCCAATGCTGATGAGGGTACAATAGATACATGAATGACGGATTGTATTACTTTTATTTATTCATTTAGATACCAAATGGTTTTATTTTCAAAAAAAAAAAAACAAAACAAAAAAAAATACCAACTGGTTTTGGGAGGATAATGATTGTAAAAAAATAGACAGGATAATTTATTTTCATTGTAGACCAAACCAATTATTAAATATTGAAATTATTAATTGAAAACAAGATAATTAAGTGAAAACATTTGAAATGAAAATATATTATTCTTTCTACGTTGTCCTTTCTCTACACTTTCATTTCATTCCTAAAATGTTATTCAAACTCACACCAGAAGAAATTATTTATGGTCATTATAAAATAGTTAAATACATTTTTTTAAATGAAATTGTTTATGATCTAAAGAGAACTCTAATAAGATCCCACATGAGTAAAAGTTTTTTTTTCATCAAATATTTATACATTTATCTTTTGTCTCATGAAATATTTATTCAATGTAAATTAATTAGTCTTTTGTATGTTATTCAATGTAAATTAAATAGTCTTTTGTCTCATGAAATTTATCGCGCCTTGCTTTTTTCGTCTGTCCCACCAGATTTGTATTATTTCTATTTTTAACCATGACTTAAATTTCTTTAATTCTCATCCAAATTTACATGACTCGTCTTATCATCTACACATTTCTCCCACTTTATTATAAAGGAAAATTTGCTCAAAATAATCCCAACTATCACCTATTGGCCAAAAAAATCCCATTATTAATTATTTTCTAATAATCCCAACTATTCTCATAATTTGTTAAAAACATACCCACCTCCTTGTTACCTGCTGAAACAGGTAACTTTTCCACTTTTTTCTTTTTTTTTACTTAACTGTTCAAAGTTAACATTTCCCCTTCATCTATTATTCAAAACAGAAAGAAAAAAGTGAAAAAGTTACATGTTGTAGCCGGGTAAAAGGGAGGTGAGTATGTTTTCAACAAATTATCAGAATAGTTGAGATTATTAAAAACTAATTGATAGTTGAGATTATTTTCAGCCAACGGATGATAGTTAGAATTATTTTAAACAAACATTGTACACATTTTTCTTAATTTTCCATTGCAATTGGGGAAACTTTCCTCAAACATAAACAATATCTAATCATATTATGTATATTTTTTATGCATACGTGATAAGGATATGAAAGTAGTTATCTTTTATACATGTATTAGAATCCTTAACATTGAATGAGTTAGGAATTAGCTAAGAATGATAGTTTAGTATTGGTGCTATGTCAAGTGTTTAAGAGTCTTGTTTAATGATCAACGAGAAAGGGTCCAAGTCATTAAGGGATGCCAAGATGAAGTTTTCAACATTAGAAAGAATCTTTTAAGACTTTGGATAAAAAAAGTACGATTGTTCTACTTGTATGTAGTTGTACATAGCACTCTTTGTCTTATCATTGGTCTCTCAACTTTAGATGACATTATTTATATGTTAGTCTATTACTAGTGTTTTATAGGATAAACTTGCGTTGTAAGGTCGTCTAACTCGGATTTTTATTTTTATATTGAAAATTTTTGGAGAAATTATAGTACTCAAAAATCATTATTTATTGGAAATTATATAATAATAATTATGAAGGCTGAAAAATACTCCCTCCCAACCAATTTAGTTGTCCCATTTTTTTTATTTGGCAAATTCATATCAATTGTCTCATTTCCTTTTTTGTCAATTTTTTTTAATGGACCCCATGTTCACACAAGTAAAGACCAAAATACTTAAATACCTAAATACCCCATGTTCACACAAGTAAAAACAAAAATACCCTCACTTTTACTACTTATAATACTCCAACTACCACCTTTACAATTGATAAGTGCAATTATTTGCACTTATTCGTATCATTTTTATGCTCCTTTTAGGTTGTTTTAGTAGATTTTAGGTTGTATTCTTAGTATTTTGTGATAATTTTGTCTCAAGGAGTTCATTGTTGTATTTTACATATTTTTGAGGCAAAATTGGGGTTTCATTAGGATTTTGGAGTGATAAAAGGGTGAAGGCTTGGAGAAATGGCCTAAGACCCCTTGTTAAAGTGAAGAATCCATGCGAAGATGATTTCATGTATGGAAAAAGCAAGGAAACGAAGCATTTGGGCCATCAGTGAGCAAGCAACGAGTCGTCAACCTGAAGTGACGCTCGTCGCCAATATCAGCAGTACAAATGAGCATTCCAGAGACAAAGCGACGAGGCGTCACTTCTATGTGACGCTCGTTGCCAATTACCAGCAACCCAAGGAACCTTCCAGTAGCTATGCGACGAGTCATCACATTATAAGGGACGATCGTCGCTCATCACAAAACTTTGCACCAGTTTTCCAGAGGCAAAGGGACGACTCGTCGCTCTGTGAGTGACGATCGTCGCTCGATGATTTTGTCAATCCAGATTGAGGCAGAAGATATGCGACGAGTCGTCGCATATCAAGCGACGCTCGTCGCTTGACGGTTTTTCACACGGATCAGTGGCAGTTTCTTTTCTGCACCGTACTCTTGGATTTTCGAGCTTTTCTTGAAGAATTCGTTGTTGCATTTGGATTTGGTACATCTAGTTTATGTTATCTTCCGGATTTGTAAGTTTTCATATTTGAATGTTTTGTTCCTCGTTCTTGTTCATCAATTGCTTTATGTTTTTCATTAATATGCATAGTGAGTAGTTTTCTTATCTAGGGTTAGGGTAAAATCCCTAATTCGAAGCATAGATTGATATTTTATCAATTGATTGTGTGTGATTATAGCATATGATTGAACTTTTGCTTAATGAATCTTGATTTAAATATCTTTATTAACCGTTTCAATAAAACGGAAGTTTGAGATTAGGATTAATTTAGGATCGAGGTATATTTAAGTTAAACTCCTTCTAGTTTTAACCAATAGAACGGAAGTTTGAGAATTAATACTAGTTGGCCTTAAATCGATATTAATCAATAGAGCGGAAGCTTGCTACAAGAAAACACGACATTTTGTGACACTTTTTTTTTACATTTTGTGACGCTTTAAAGCGTCGCAATATACCTGTGCGACGCTTCGCAAAAGCGTCGTTATTTTCAATGTCGCTATTTACCGATACTTCAAAAAGCGTCACAATTTTCACAAATTATGACGCTTTTTAATGTCACTTGTTGTTTCTATTTCGACACTTTTAATGTCACAGTTCTCATTTGTGACGCTTTTGGTTGTCACTAATTGTCATTTTGCGCCAATTTGTTATGTCAAATTATCATTTTACGACGCCGTTGAATGTCACTATTTTTCAATTAGCGACACTTATAGTGTCACTATTTGTCAATTCGCGACATATGTAGTGTTGGTACTTGTCTTTATAAGACACATTTAAGCCAACATTTGTCTTTTTACAACGCTATATGGTGTCACTATATGTCTTCTTATGACGCTTATAAGCATCGCTATCTACGATTGTGTCATTTTTAGTATTCATTTTTCAATCACTGTTTCTATTAGCGACGCTTTTTTTCTATCATTAAAAGTTTATGCAACACACATTATACTGCTACTATCTACAATTGTGACGCTTATTAACGTTATTATCTACTTTATGGTGCTTCTATTCAATCAAAAATTTATGTTTTATTCACCAATAATAGCGTAAAACCATCAAAAATTAAAAAAAGTAATTTAAGCAAAAAAATCTATCTATTGTATAAATTAAATATTACAATACCAAACAAGTTTTAAAAAGCTAAGAATTTCTATTTAATTTCTGCACTAAGAATGACCGATGTTGCCTATAGCGCCTAACTATCTTGAATCAAAGGATGTTGCCATACACCTCTATGTACTATAATCACATTCCTGCATAATTAAAAAAAATATTTAAATTTAATAACACACATATACAATACAATATAATAAAAAAGGAAACAATAAATAAAGAAGGAAAACACACATTATTTACATGACACTAGTCCTTTGAAAATCTAACAAATAATTAACCCATGTCAAAATTCTTTGGCTTTCAACACATACACCACAAACACCAAAAGGAACTAAACTATCCAAACCATACACCCCATATACCAAAAAAACGTGTGTCGTGTATATATGTGTGCCGTGTACAGATTTAACTCGATTACCATAGCACCAAAAAAACTTTAACTAATAATAATTACCATAGCATGAACGATGAAATTCCTTCACATTAATTGAACAAAATTCAAAATATTAGAATAGGCTTATCTAAATACTTATGTTTTTATGTGTGCGGTGTACGAATTTAACTCGATTACCATTGTTCTATATTTCTATTAACATATTCAACATTATTAAAGTATTAATCAAATGATTGTTGCCAAGGCTTACAGGTGCAAAATTATTCTTTAATCGAAGACAACAATTTTAAATGTTAATGCTTTATCATTTGCCTGTTTCCACATCAGATCATCAAACAATCACAAACAATAATTTGTAATCAAATGTTAAAAAACCATGAAATAACTTTGATGAAAATCAACAATTACCATCAAAACCACACACCCGACACCCAATTAGACGACAAAGCAATTGTTGTAAAGCCGGCAACTGCTCCAAAAGTTCATCCGAGTCCAAATCCCTTGTTCTACTGTATCCGTGATCAACAATCAAAACCCAAGTATGAAAAAGTATGTTCTCCATAAACCATATATATTTCATATGAAGGAGGAGAATGTGCAGTATTCCTATATACATAAATACAGGTTCTACTTCTTTAGTTCGTTCTACAACAGTTAATTTTTAAATTTCATACTAGTACAAAATACACTCAAACAACAGGTACAAACTAAAAAACAGGATTTTAAAGAAAAATGAGACAAATCTATTAGAATGGGCAATCAGAAATAACGTCTTTGTTATTACAAGGGGAAGAACCTAAAAGGAAAAATTATAAGTGCTTTCAACTCTGAATTACAAAACCATACAAAGTCAAAATTGACAAAAGGAATAAACTTAGAATATCATACAACGACTTCCACTTCTCATCACCAGCTTTCCCACTTAAATATAATTAAACGAGCAACATTTTAACATACATACTTATTGAAAGGGCAACAATTTAACAGACACACTTTAAAATCATGTCTGAATTCAAGCCCAGATCATAAAATCAAATCTTACAGCAACAATGGATTTGTTGTTAGGGTGATTCTACTTGTATGTGACTGTAAGCTCCTCCCTATAATATGAAAAAGATGACAGATTCAAGTAATTGAAGTAAAATATAACCACATACCTTCCTTACACTCTTTTAATGTTGTTGCTCGTTGTTCGTTTATATGATTCTGTCCGTTTCTGGTGTCGAATGATGTTGCTACCATCGATACTCTCTGGTTATCTAAAGCTATTGATGTGTGCTAATCTATTGCTGATATTATCCGCTGTTTTGCAGCTGTTGTCGTTGTCGTTGTTTAGGCTATTGTTGCTCTACTAATTGACAAGAAGCAGCCTTTGTCTTTGTACTTCTCATACAATTTGGCCATCTCTGTGTAGTTTGAATTGGTCAGAGCACTACACTCAAAAGATAAAAGAGTACATTGAATCACGCAGAAATAAAGGTTAATTTCCATCATCAAAACCCCAAAGTAAAAAAGTTATTGTGACACTCTTACACATAAGAACCACCAGCTATGTATCAAGTTCCAACTAACTCAGTACAATGTAGTCACACATACTAAAAACCATTGCGACACCACTACCTCTAGTAGCAAGACATTTAATTAGATATTCGGAGTGATAAGTAACAGATTGAATGAAGTTCGAAGGGCATCAACTTTATCAAAGAAACATAAACAAAAGCGTAGCTTGCCTAGTAAAATATTCACTTTAAGAAAACATTTACAATAAACCAATCACTACAAAATCCCATACATACAACAATACAAGGAAAGATAACATAAAGACATGCACTTAATTATCTCAAAATTCATTCCTTCTATGAGGAACTAATTTCTTTTCCAAAAGGTATACCCATTGTGTAGACTCAAACAGGACAGTAGGAATAGCTTATACATTGAAGCAATTAGTGTTACCTAATTCCTATATAATTTGCTTTTGGAATTCCTATTTTACCAAAATGGGCTAAAATAAACCAGAACGGACCACAATTTGACTGTCTCAATCCACAATTTATAGAAAACTTGGCAAGTTTGGCAACACTGTAAGTAATTACTAAGATGCTGAAAACATTTGTTCCTGCAAAATATACTTAAGTGAATGGTGAGAGATGCCATAGAGGCGTACAATCTAAATTCCTGAAGATAATTACTGTATAGAGCCAAACTTTACGCTTTATAGCTGTCATGTTTGGGTTCATCTACAAAATTCAACACCAGACTTCAGAAACGCAATACGCACTAGCCTCTAAAAATTAAGGATGGAGGATTTGATCTAGAACCATCATTGCAAAACAAAGCTTCCATCAGAAATTTGAATTTACGACTGCAGTAAAGCAACTAGAGAATTCATTCCATTGAATCATCTAGTGATAGATTATAATCTAATGATAGATTAGAGATGAGTACAAAGATTTAACACATTCTAATAACAGGGGCCAGGCTTGCACCATTAATAACTTAGTTGACATGAAAATACCTTAGAATTGAATAAAAAGGTAGCATTGCAGGAGGAACACCAACAATGACTTGAAGATATCGAAAATCAAATTGCAAAAACCCCAACGAATCAGAGTACGAACAAAAAAATAAATAAAAAAATCCCCAAATCAATCAAGAACCCAAAATAGTAGCTAAAAACACACACAAAAAAAAAAACAGGAATTAAAGCCCAAATTAATCACGAATTTCTTAGCTGCAGAAGAATTTTTTTTAAAATGACGAGAAAATCACAAACAATCAAAGTACAAAGTACAAAACCCTAGAATCAATCTTGGACAACTATAAATTAATTATCTTAAAAAAAATTTTACTCAAAAATCTAAATTCTTTAATGTATGCATAAAATTAAATAAAAGAACCTGCATATTGTAAACAGATTGAAAATTCGACGAAAATTTGCAGTCAGCGGATGCAGTTGACAATAATGAATGAAAAAAATATCACTTACCCATCTTCGTAATGTTCATTGAAGGAAAGTTTTAGTAAATTACTTGGTTCAATCGAAAGAGATGATTGTGTGAAAGGGAATATGTGTTCATGATAGAGAAGCAAAACTTTATGAAGGAGTATGTCTGTATGTGACATAATTAAAGAAAAAATGAAGTTGATGAGAGAGAAAAGGAAGGGGGAGTTTATGAGAGGGAAAATGCAGCAGTTGAACACTTATGATAGAAGTTTTGTTTAAAATTTTTACAATCGCGGGTCAATATTAGTGTATGACGTTTTTTCAGTTTTTTTTCATTATAATTTGCGACGCTTTATTAAAGCGTCCCATCAAAAATGTCTAAATATGCCTTATTTTTTTGTAGTATTGAGATTAATTAGATCACGTTCGATTATGTTAATAGCTCGATTTCATACAATTATGAGAGTGATTGAAGTCCGTGTTAGAATTAGGTGATGCCCGACGCCCTAGTGTTTGTCATATCTTGTTTTAAACACCATTTTTATACTTGTTTTAGTTTCTTGCATCCTAGGATTAGATACAAAACCCATTCTATTCGTTTCTCCCTTGTCTTGGTTATCATCAAACATACAATCTAGAATTATATAGCCTCCTTGTGTTCGACCCGCACTACGCGTACACCGTGCGCTTGCGGTTAATTAAAATTTGCTCATCAAGTTTTTGGCGCCGTTGCCGGGGAGGCGAGCATAATTCTTTTTTTTTTGTTTATTGATTTACCTAGACAGTTGCTTGTTGTCCCAAACCTTTGACTCTTTGTTTCTGAATGCCCAGGCGAGCTCGATCTCTAAAGCGTTTCGACCTAGAGATTGAAGCCACTGCCCGTAGGCTAAATGCTGAACGACTTAGGAGACTTAGGAGACAACAAGAAGACATGGCTCACAACGCTAACCGATCTTTTGGCCAAATGGGTGCGCCTACGCTCACCCAAACCTCATACCTTGCATTGTAAAGCCTGATTTTGGGACTGAAAATTTCGAACTTAAACCCCACCTCATCCAAATGATTGAAAGGAATCAATTTGGAGGTCACTTTAGTGAGAGCCCGCACGACCATATAGCAGACTTCATAGAAAGATGCGACACCATCACCACCAAAGATTTATCTATGGAGGCGGTGAGGATGCAGATTTTCCTCTTCAGTCTGAAGGATAAAGCCATGTCCTGGCTAAAGTCCGAACCGGCTGGTATATATACGACTTGGGAGGGTCTACCCTCCTCGGAAAACCTCCCAAATTCGGACCCAGATGCAGACCTTCAAGCAGTAGCCTTTTGAATCATTCTACGAGGCATTGGAGAGGTTTAAGGACCTTCAACTTAGTTGTCCCCATCATGACATACCCAACTGGTTACTGGCTCAGTCCTTTTATAGAGGACTATTCGATGAACATAAATCCTCAATTAACGCCGCATGTGGCAGTGATATGGATTGAAAGATTCCAGAGGATCTCTTAAAACTCTTTGAGACCATGGCAAAATATGGCCATTCTTGGAGTAATGAGAGAGGTCCGGTAGCCCAGGCCAATATCGCTGAATCTGAGACCATCAAAGCCCTCACCAAACAGATAGCCAACCTCACTGAACATGTGGCTAAGGTAAGTATGGTAAGCTCTTCATCTTCTAATTCTAATGCTAACAATTCTTCCGTGGTATGTGATACATGTGGTGCTCCAGGCCACTGCTCGAGCTCTTGCCCCCAAGTTTACGAGGAGGCAAATGCTCTATACATTAAACCCAATGGAAACCCACATCCTAACCAATATAATGCAGGTTACAAACATCCCAATTTGTCTTACACTAGCACCAATGTGCTAAATCCGCAACACGTTCAACCTCCATTTTAGCAACCACCACCGTACAAGCAATATGTCAACCACCTCAGCCTAATCTTAGGACTGAAGTGGATGAATTGAAAGGGATAGTGCGAAATCACATTCAAAGTAGTGTTGCCCACATGAAGTTCCTCGAGACGCAATTAGCGTAGATAGCACAGTAGATCAATACTCGGGCTCCCAACCAACTCCCGAGACAACCAGAGCCCAAAAACAAGGAGCCAAATCAGATAAATGCCTTAGTCGATGTGGAAGGTAATGAACTATCTGACCTTCCTCTCCAGGAGGTGTCTCATGTGGAACCTAATATTGCTACCAACGTTGAGGTTGTCTATTCCGAAATTGTTAAAATTGACCAGGAAAATAAGAAAAAGTCTAGGGTGACCGACATAAAAATCGACTATATCCCTTTCCCTCAAAGGTTAGCCCAGGCTAAACTTGAGAAGAAGTATGAGAAGTTCTTTAAATTGCTCAAAGACAGCTCCTTAGAGTCGTCTTTTCTAGACATGCTAGCTCAAGCATCCATGGTTCCTAAAATGTCTAAGGATTCACTATCCGACAAGCATGGGGGAATCACCAATGTTTCCACGTTAGGAGACCCCGAGAATTTCAATATTCTTGTCAGTATTAGGGGTGTTTTGATAGACAAGGCTTTATGTGATTTAGGTGCCTGTGTGAGTTTAATGCCATACTCGTTGTATAAGAGACTAGGAAACCTTGGTAAACTGGCTCCCAATGAGAACAAACTGCAACTTGCCGACCGTAGCATTATTTACCCCAAGGGGATTTTGAGAGATGTGTTGGTGGGTATTGGTCGATCTGTAGTTCCTTGTGATTTTATGATTGTAGACATACCTGAGGATGATACGACCCCAATCATTTTAGGGAGACCGTGTTTAGCAACTTGTAGGACAATTGTAGATGTTGCTAGAGACAAGATTTTGATGGACATAGGGGATGTTAAGCATGAGTTCAATATCGATCGTTCCCTTGTTTCTCCTGCCTCTGCTAATTCTATGTGTAGTATAGATGCCCCCGCTAAGCATAGTCATGAGTCAGACCTTGATGCATTAGGGTCCCTTCCTAAAGGCTTCGGGAGAAAGGAAGAAGTTGTGAGCTGGAAAAGTACTTGTGATGAAGTATTTGATCTAACCCATGAAATATTGCAAGATGATGAGTTTGTGCAGGTAAGTGAAATACAAGTCAGAAAGCCAATGCATGAAGTGATAAGGGAGAGTTCTATACCTCCCAAGGTAATTTCTAATGTTGTTTTACCCAAACAGAGCCCCGATGTTGTCCCCATAGAAACTCGCAAGAAGAAATGTCGCAAAGATAAGTCTCGAAAGAAAAACGAAAATAAGAGACTTGACGGGGATAACTATTTAAATATCAATGACAAATCAACTAATTGGGTACATTATCCAAAATATATGCGATTTAATGTTTGTGTTGAAAGGAACCTTTTCCTTTGCAACGATCTTGAACCAATTTAGATGAGGTGAATCACGTCGAGCTAACGACATTAAACAAAGTGCTTGCGGGAGGCAACCCGTGATTTTTAGCTTAATCTTTAATAATTTTTGTCATTTTATTATTTTTGTTCTTGTTAATGTTCGTTAAGTGTGTAGACATTGAAAAAAAAGGGTGCAAAAGGTAGATAGAAGAACGGCGACGAGTCGTCACTCACACATGTGACGCCTGTCGCTTAAGTTGCTAGAAAATCAAATGAGGCAGAGAAGAAAGCAACGATCGTTGCTCCACAGGCGACGAGTCGTCCCCTAATTGCTGGAAAAATGCTTTGGACAGAAACAGAGCGACGAGTCGTCACTCCCTAAGCGACGCTCGTCGCTTCACAAATTGCGTCAGATCTGGCAGTTTCAAATCAGAAATCCGGACCCCTAACCCACCGAGCTATCCTCTTTTAGATTCTCGCACATCATCCCTGGTTAACCATTGCATGTGATTGAGCTCAAAATTTTGAACGAAAAATAAGCCCCCATCCTCTTTGATCCAAAGTCAGTTCTTGGATTGCGAGATCCAAGAGCTCCATTGCATGAGCCTTACAGTTTTGAAGTTTGAGTTTTTATTTTTGTCCATTATGTTGTGGTTGTGATGATGGATTTATGTTTGGTTGGGTTTGAGGTTGATAAGGGGTTTGGGATTTTATGGGATTGCATGTGAGATCATTTATGAGGGGAAGGAGACTAAGATAGGAAGCCTCTTATTTTTGGGGAGTCATAAGTAGAGCCGATGTTCATGCTTAAGAGGTAATGTTGCAATCGATGGTGCTATCCCGGTTCAACATTGGAGTTTATTAGGTATGCTGCATTCTGATGTTTTGTGCTACATTGTCATATCTAGGGTTACTAAACACCCTATTGCCATCCACCTTGAAAGGCAAGCATGGGGGAGCCCATTATTTGCCTATTCATGTTTTCTATCCTATTTATGTCGTATAGGTTAGCATGATTATACATTGTATTTTTATTCTTTTTAGTTAAATCTGTACTGTGTTGTTTTTTTGGAAAAAGGGAAAGAAATTCATGCATGATAAGAGATAAGCCCAGCTAGGTTGAAAACCCGAAAAGGCGACCTAGGCAAAAGAGAGGCATGAGTGGGTGAGCAAGTGAGATTTGAAAAAGTAAATGAGTGGCTAGGGTGAAAACCCAAAATTGATCCCCTAGGCAAAATGAGAGAAAAAGAGAGATACATTGTCTATTTTCTTTGCATTTTGTTTTGGTATGGGCGACATATGAAGTGGAGTCATAAGGACGGTAATTGGGTAGGCCACATTTGGAGGAATAAGTAGTAGATTTTTACTTTTCCTTTTCATTTCTCACATTTATATTTGTTTGGGAGCCATAAGGGGGTTGAAGAATAGGGATTTTTGTTTTTGATTTTTGATGTTTACATGTTTTTGATCTTTCATGACTATTATTTTCTTTTTTTGTGTGTTGTGTTAGCCAAGTGAAGGGGTAAAGTGGTATGAATGAATTGGACCCTAGGTGAACACCGAGAACTAGAGGCGCTTAGCAAGGGAGGCATAAGAAGTAGTTTAGGACTTGGAGACCATGTCTTGGCCTTGTTTTATTTGTATTTTCAGCTTGATTTGCTCGAGGACGAGCAAAGGCTAAGCATGGGGGAGTTTGATAAGTGCAATTATTTGCACTTATCCGTATAATTTTTATGCTCTTTTTCGGTTGTTTTAGTAGATTTTAGGTTGTATTCTTAGTATTTTGCGATAATTTTGTCTCAAGGAGTTCATCGTTGTATTTTACATATTTTGGAGGCAAAATTGGGGTTTCATTAGGATTTTGGAGTGATAAGAAGGTGAGGAGTTGGAGAAATGGCCTAAGACCCCTTGTTAAAGTGAAGAATCCATGCCAAGACGATTTCATGTGAGGAAAAAGCAAGGAAACGAAGCATTTGGGCCATTAGTGAGCAAGCGACGAGTCGTGACCCTGAAGTAACGCTCGTCGCCAATATCAACAGTACAAATGAGCATTCCAGAGACAAAGTGACGAGTCGTCACTTCTATGTGATGCTCGTCGCCAATTACCAGCAGCCCAAGGAACCTTCCAGTAGCTATGCGACGAGTCATCACATTATAAGTGACGATCGTCGCTCATCACAAAACTTTGCACCAGTTTTCCAGAGGCAAAGCGACGACTCGTCGCTCTATGAGTGATGATCATCGCTCGATGATTTTGTCAATCCAGATTGAGGTAGAAGATATGCGACGAGTCGTCGCATATCAAGCGACGCTCGTCGCTTGACGGTTTTTCACACGGATCAGTGGCAGTTTCTTCTGAATTTTTGGAGCCATTATCTATAATGGCGGTTACTATTTCATTTTTCCTGTCTTAGAACCAAGTTTATTTCTGTATTTTCTTTTAGTTTTCTTTCAATTTTCTAGCATTTTACTTATTGTAATTTTAATTTCTGCACCGTACTCTTCGATTTTCCAGCCTTTCTTGAAGAATTTGTTGTTGCATTTGGATTTGGTACATCTAGTTTATGTTATCTTTCGGATTTGTAAGTTTTCATATTTTAATGTTTTGTTCCTCGTTCTTGTTCATCGATTGCTTTATGTTTTCCATTAATATGCATAGTGAGTAGTTTTCTTATCTAGGGTTAGGGTAAAATCCCTAATTCGAAGCATAAATTGATATTTTATCAATTCATTGTGTGTGATTATAGCATATGATTGAACTTTTGCTTAACGAATCTTGATTTAAATATCTTTATTAACCGTTTCAATAAAACGGAAGTTTGAGTTTAGGATTAATTTAGGATCGAGGTATATTTAAGTTAAATTCCTTCTAGTATTAACCAATAGAACGGATGTTTGAGGATTAATACTAGTTGGCCTTAAATCGATATTAATCAGTAGAGCGGAAGCTTGAGATTAATTAGATCACGTTCGATTATGTTAATGGCTCAATTTCATACAATCATGAGAGTGATTGAAGTCCATGTTAGAATTAGGTGATGCCCGACACTCTAGTGTTTGTCATATCTTGTTTTAAACACCATTTTTATACTTTTTTAGTTTCTTGAACCCCTAGGATTAGATACAAAACCCATTCTATTTGGTTCTCCCTTGTCTTGGTTATCATCAAACATACAATCTAGAATTATATAGCCTCCTTGTGTTCGACACGCACTACGCGTACACCGTGCGCTTGCGGTTAATTAAAATTTGCTCATCAAAAATTAATTTAATCAATTAAAATACCCCAATTACCACCTTTTTAATGGACCCCACACCACCTTTAATAATCGTGCCCAAGCAAATGAGACAACTAAATTGGTTCGGAGGGAGTATCAAATAGTCATCTTTGTTTTTATATGCACGAGTATACTTTGTAATTCAATTATGCTATGTTTGGGAATGAGGATTTCATTTGAAAATATAGATTTGACTCAAAATTAGTGTTTGGCAAATATTAGAATTTCAAATTTGGATTTGAGTCAAATCCACAATTGTTATCAAAATGGTTTAAAGATGAGGATTTGAGAATGACCTCTCAAACCTTGTCATTCTCAAATTCTACATTCATGATTTCATAATTGAAATCATTAATTTGAAATGAAATGCTAGTTCCCAAACACAACCTTAATGAACTTTATAGAATTCAGATCTATGCAACATTATGTTATGAGCGATTTTTAAATGGAAAACAAACAATTATTACAGGCTAGAGTACCTATTTCAATATTTAAAGTGATTCTATTGAAAAGGAAATTGAAGAGTATTTGAGTTTTTTTAATGACGAAAGGCGGTCAAAGAACATGCAAACGCAAAAACAAAAAAACAAAAAACAAAATTGTCCATCGCTATTTCCCAAAAAATCACTCTGATGCTTAAATTAATCCGAGTAGTAGGATAATTATTTTGCATGGAAGAATTGTGTAACCCCTTTACCTATTTATGACAGTGGGTGTTTATACTCATGCCCGCTAAGATGTATACTGAGATACATTTTTATTGGAAGTAGCTTTTAGTGGCTAGTTTCTAATAGGTGGGACGGTAAGGTTTGTGATAGTTGGGAAGTTTGGTTGGATCACAGTTTATGGAATGGTGGTAAGTTAATTGGATCATGGGCAATTATTCTAGTGCTAAAACGATATTAAAATATAAGATATTTCATTCTCTAACATTAGCCTTACGCATACAAAGTGTACGACAATTAAGCTAAGTTTGCGAGTAAACACATCGATCTATATGCGGAATGAAGATGCTTGCTATTATATGACTCGGAGATGATGTCTATAAAAATGATATCTCGGATAATATGCCACCGATAAATGTCTTAAGTTAACATATTATGAAATCTGACATGTAACTATTTTGAATAAATCTAAGTCTATAGGGAGTTCGACTTTTCAATGAATCAGATAAAATTCACTACTTGGGATTTTTAGCCCTACGTCATCACTTTTCCCTAATAAGAGGGTCCAACTCTTTAATGACTCAAACATAAATCCGTACTTAGAACTTCCAAGTCTTCACTTTAGGAAAATTAGGAGGTCCTACTTATCAATGATATAGATCAGTCAGAATTCCATGCTCGATATAAATATGGTTTTGAGTATCTTAAACGTGTGAGTATGTCATCACATAAATCCTGTCTGACCCCATTCATATAGATACTAAATCCAAACCAAGTACTAATTCTACACATGTGCATGACGGTACCTCCCTTTTATTGTGGACTGACTAGAGCTCTACTATTATGAATATGGTGACTTGAGTGCATATTTGATGTGTGCATTCATAGCTGACTTATGGGATGGAATCCTATGGAGGTCATGAATGGGTTTTAAGTTGATAACTTAATGTATGTGTTGAATGTGGAGATTAAGTGTTAAGATTAATTGGTGAATAGATTAGACACTTAATTACGGTTTTTATGACGAGTTATGAAGAAATGTGAAAGATGCTCTACAATGCAAAGTCGAGCAGGATTTGTCCAGGAGGGATCTGATGGTCGCTTGACCTCCGCTCGACCCCCGCTTGACCGAGCAAACCCCGCTCGACTCCGAGAGAACTGTTTTGTTTGGTCAAGCAACAACTCAAAATGTATCCAATAGCTTCTGTTTCTCCGCCCGACCCAGCCGGTTGACCCATCTGTCTCGCTCAACCGGTCGAGCGGATCTTCTGACAGCATAGGATGCTGTTTTTCGAATCTTCAAGTGCATGGAGGGGTTACAACTCATTGAATACCAGCTGGTTAATTTTCTTAATGCTGTTTTTTATGCAATTTACTAGCAATATTAAATCATGTGTAAGTCCTAGTGTATCTAGCATTATAAACAGTGAGCAAGAGTGATCATCCAAACACATCAAACATAAACCCCTTAGGCTAAACACATAGGCTTTTGTTTATGTCTTACTCAATTGTAATACTTCATTATAAGAGTGTTTTCTCATTCAAATAATACAAACAAGCAACTACACACCACGGAGGACATAGCCATCATTGTGTGAACCTCCTTAAATCATTATGTCACTTTTGCAATTTCGTTTTTCGTTTCAATCATTTATTGGTTCATTGCACTTATAATCGTTCATAAAGTTCTTAGCATCATATCAATCCTAGTAATTGAAAACAATTGGTATAAATCCAAGTTGATCTTACGGTGTAAACGAAGTCATTGTTGGTGAAACATGTTGTCAATGAAACCAGACATAGAGAAGTTTGATCGAAGTGTCAATTTTGACTTATGGCAAGTCAAAATGAGAGCAATTTTGATTCAAAATTGTGTGCAAAAAGCCATTGATGGTGTAGAAAAGATGCCGAAAGGTATCACGGCGGTAAGATAGGAAGAAGCGCTTTTGGCAATCCAATTATGCCTTTCCAATGAAGTGCTAAGAAAGGTTGTTAAGGTAATTACAACCAAGGGGGTATGAAAGAAATCGGAATGACTCTATATGCCCAAGAGTATTACCAATAGGCTACTTTTGATGAGTAGGCTCTACGATCTACGCTTGGAGGAAGGTAAACCAATGAAACCTGACTTAGATGAGTTTTATTCCATAGTCATGGATTTACAAAACATTGATGTCAAGCTTGATGATGAAGTCTTGGCTGTTTACCTCTTATGTTCTCTACCTCATTCTTACAAAAATTTTAGAAAAACTCTACTCTATGGTAGAGAAAACATGAGTAGTGACGATGTGAAGAATGCCTTAACTCAAAGGGATCTTGTCAATACACAATTGTCACAAAAATCACAGGGTGGCTCGAGTGATGTTTTTTTTGTGAGAGCAAGGACACAAGAGAAAGGTTCCACTAGTGCGAGTGGAAACAAGGGTAAAGGGAGATCGAGATCACGGGTGCCTAATAACAAAAACTAGACTGGCAACTATTGCAAGCTTAAAAGCCACATCAAGAAGGATTGTTCGAAATAAAAAAAGAAAAATTCTAATGAAAATGGAGCTAAGGACGAAACTAGCAATGACGATGCTAGTTATGTTAATGATAGTGATGATGGTGGTGTATTGGTAGCCACACATAGGTACAAAGATGGTGATGAATGAATTCTTGACTCGGGGTGCACATTCCAAATGACTCCTAACAAATGTTTATTCCAAACTTTTGAAAGTGTTGATGGGGGAAATATGACCATGGGAAACAATACAACTTGCAAGGTGGTCGGAATTGGGAGCGTAAAAATGCAAATGTTTGATGGAATGGTGCAGACTTTGACCGATGTAAGGTATGTTCCGGATTTGAAAAAGAATCTCATTTCTTTGGGTACTCTTGATAAGATCGGGAGTAGAATCACTTTTGAAGGTGGAGTGATAAAGGTCGTTAAAGGGTCACTTGTAGTGATGAAGGGGAAGATGAATGAGATTTTGTATACTCTTGATGGTGCAACTATCTCCGGCTCGGCGAACGTCTCCACAAACATAATGTCCGATAAGGAAACTAAACTTTGGCACTTGAGACTTGGTCACATGAGAGAAAGAGGTATGTTTGAATCTTGGGTTTTGCGAAAATTGTGTTTATGGTAAACACAAGAGGGTTAGCTTCAAACCTGCCATACACAACACTAAGGGAATCCTTGATTCTATTCATTTCGATTTGTGGGGGCCTTCAAGAAAGCCCTCACTTAGTGGCTGTAACTATTTGATGATATTCATAGATGATTTCTCAAGGAAAGTTTGATGATATTTTATTAAAAATATAAAAATGACGTTTTTGATGTTTTCTTGGAGTGGCAGAAAATGATTGAGAAAAAGACCGGAAGGAGCATTAAGACCTTGCGAACCGATAATGGCCTTGAATTTGTTGATGGTAAATTTCTTCGATATTGTGCTAGTGAAAGTATTGTGAGACATAGAACTTGTGCACGGCGTCCTCAACAAAATGGTGTTGCGGAGAGGATGAATAAAACGTTGTTGGAAAGGGCTTAGGTGTATGCTAAACAAAGCAAAATTGGGGAAGCAATTTTGGGCCGAAGCGGTGGCTACGACATGCTATTTGATCAACCGCTCACCTCATATCGCCTTGAAGTTCAAATGACCACAAGAAGTGTGGTACAACACTCCGCTAAACTATTATAGTGTCAGAGTCTTTGGTTGTCCCGTTTATGTTCATGTAAATGACGGAAAACTTGAACCTAGAGCTAGAAAATGCATCTTTGCGGGTTATGGAGTGGGTGTAAAAGGGTATAGGGTGTGGTGTAATGAGTCAAAATGAATAATTACTTCTAGAGATGTTGTATATAATGAAAAAAGCATGTTAGTCTCTAGTGTAGAAAAGCCCATTGAAAATGTTATAATGGTTCCAATTGATGAACAAGAGGAGGATCAACCTCCCAATATTGATGAAAATGAAACTAATGATGATGTTCAACAAAGATCTCCTCATTTGTCCATAACAAGACAAAAGAGGAAGATCATGGCTTTAAGGAGGTACATTGAAGAGTGTGATTATATTGCATATGCTCCCAATGTTGCTAGCGAAGTCAAAGGGTTGCATGAACCAAGTACATATAAGGAGGCTATGGCCTCAAATGACTCAAGTAAGTGGCATGAAGCAAGAGAAGAAATCGCTTGCAAAGAATGTAACTTAGGATATAGTTGAAGCAGCGAAGCAAAAGAAGATCGTTGGGTGCAAGTGGATATTCAAGAGGGTCATGTGTGTAGGTTGAAGAGATCATTGTATGGGTTGAAACAATCGCCTAGGCAATGTGATGTGCTCGTTTTAGAGCACGTTTACCGCCCCATTTTTGGTGTCAAGTCCCGCCATTTTGCAGCAATTTGATGTATTTTACGCATGATTTCTCCTTGATCTTGTGCTCAAGTGTTTTGAGATGGATTAGGTGATTTTTGGAGACTTCGAGGGCGTTTGGCATGCATTCGAGACTAAAGCGTTATCCCCGGAGCTTCACCGTAACCAATTGGGGATGACCCGTGGCCCCGGCATAGCTCGTGAGATCGAAGAAAGATTCAAAGTCCAAGAAGAAGGAAACTGCAACGCATTCGGCCGAATGGAAGCTCCCATTCGGGCGAATGGGAGTCCAGCGCTCTTCACCAATTTTGTGAAACTTACTGGAAATGCCGAATGCAAAGTATTCGGGCGAAAGTGCGACATTCGAGCGAATGGCCCTAGCATTCGGGCGAATGAAACCCAAAGAACAAACTTCTCCAAACTCACTGGAAATGCCGAATGCACCAACATTCTGGCGAAGGAGAATACATTCGGGCGAATGGCCCTGTGCATTCGGGCGAATGGACCTGTGCATTCGGGCGAATGGACCTGTGCATTCGGGCGAATGCGGCTGATTCTGCGTATTTGTTTTATTTTCATTTTGGCCTTCGAGGGCCCTTTTGTAATTCCGTAGCACTCTTATTTTAGGGGTATATATACCCAATTCCTGTAGTTTGAAGGGCATTCTAGCTTTTAACCCTAAACACTCTCTAGAATAGTGAATCTCTTATGTTTTCTTTCTCTAGTTTTCAAAAACTCTAGTTTCTATCTCCTAGTTTTAGCTTTCTCCAAACTCAATCTAGCAACTAGCTTTTGGATGTATCTTTATGCTACTTTTGTTGATGATATCTTCCACACCCTTTGAGGTTTTATTAATGGTATGAGTATCTTTCTCTTGTTTACTTCTAGAATCATTAATGTTGTTGGTAGATGTTCTTAAATGCTATTCATGGTTCTTTCCACTTTATGGTGATTGTGTATTAGATTGTTTGTATATCTAGAATAGAGTTACTTCTTTTGGGTTCTTGTCCCTCTTGTTTTCTTTGTTATTGCCTAATATTGCTTTTATTGTTTACAAAGAAGTCTTCCATGTCTAATCTCTTGTTCTTGTAGGATATTATGTTTAGTCTTTCTTTTATGATGTGTGAGTAGTTCCATAGAGTTTGATTGGTGAAACCCTAGAGTTGGAAACTCTTATTAACGAGTTAGGGTTTAGTGGAAACTTATTCTATCATCACAATGATTCACCTTGAATCTCGTCCTGCCATTCCCAAGGAGACATAGGGCGATTATAGGTCGTTCGATCGATCTTAGAGCCGTCAACTTCCTCTCATTGTTGAATCGGTTGATGATTGAAGGTCATTAACCAATCCTAATGTATGAATGATTATGGTACCTCTCTAGGGTGGAACCAATCACTCTCGCCTTTTTTCACTTTGATTCATACTAGTTGTAACCTTGCACTCAATCTTAGTTTAATTAGTCTCGTTCATCTTATCACCCTTAAACCCCTATATTGAAACCATTTGTTTAACTAACTTTGTCCCTGTGGTTCGACCCCTTACCTCTGCTATACTTATGTAGAGTTAGGGCAATATAAATATCGTTTGTGTAACCGGATTTTATTGCACGACCCTAAAAACGGTTATCAAAATGGCGCCGTTGCTGGGGACAAGGCGTTATAGTTGAACTAGTGTAGGTCTTGATATAGCTTTCTTTATTTTGTCAATTATTCTCTGCTTGTCAGTACTCACGTGTGGTTGGCAGTTTTGTTTGCATGCAATATAGCACGTGCAGGTCCAATCAACCATTAGTGCCATTTGATCCTGAGGTCCAACGCGTAGGAAGACCTTCCCCACAACCACCTTCTAATCCTTCTACCCCCCCTATCGCTGAAATGGCCGACGAGCATCAATTGTTCGGTCAATTTGGGACACCTAGGTCCCAAGAGTTCCTTAGGGGGTGGTACTTTCTGTAGCCGCAACCCCATTCCAAATTTGCCCTCAGTATACAAGGATGGTACAGGAGAGGCCATTCAATGGGTTGAAGAATGAGTGCCCGCTCCAACACCTTGACACATTCTCTGAGACTTGTGGGCTCGGTCCACAATGCCCCAACAATCCGGACTACATGAAACTTCACCTCTTTCGATTGGGTTTGGCAGGTGATGCCAAAGATTGGTATGATTGTATTGAACCGAATTCCATAACTACCTGGAGCCAACTGAAAACTGCTTTTCTAGAGAGGTTCTACCCAACTATGAGAACCCAAGATTGGCGAAAGAAAATAGCCGCTTTCACACACGATGATGAGGAAAACCTGACAGCTACATGGAATAGGTTTAAGAGGATGATAAGAGCTTGCCCCCACCATGAGTATGGGGAGAACCATCTCAATACACTTTTCTATGATGGCTTAAACGACTCCACCAAGGCACTTCTAGATGCAGTAGTGGGTGGTCAGCTCTCAAAAATTCCTTGCAATCAAGTGAAAGCCAGGATCAAGGATGTAGCTAAAAACAATTGTTGGAGTGGAACGAGAAGCAAAGGGTTGCCTAGAGGGATGATCGATACAAGTAACCTAGATACCATCGGTGCTAAAATCGAGGCAGTCTTAGACAAGAAGCTATCCAAGCTAAACCTCGCCGCTAGTGGTTCTAATGCCTCATCTGCCCGTGAAAAACACTTGGCTTGTGCCATTTGCAGAGGAACCAACCATGATACCTCACTGCAAAAATTTTGCAAAGTTCCGACTAAAACTTCCGACTAACCCATTTTAGTCGGAAATTACCGACTAAAATACCGACTAAAAGCGTGTAGTCGGAATTTCCGACCAAATTCCGACCAAATGGAAATGGTAGCAAAAGTCCGACGGAATTGCGACCCAGATCTTAGTCGCAAGGTTTCCGACTATATGTTTTGTCGGTAGTTAGTCGCAAAAAAAAAAATTTTTTTAAAAAAATAACCTCAAAAACGTGTAATAACACTGTTTGAGCCCCGACTGAATTCCGACTAACTTTTGGTCGTTAATTAGTCGGAAAGTTCCTCAGTTTGTCTATAAATACCCCCTCAACGTCACTTTCACTCCGCACCTCCATTTCCCTACTTGAGTGAGTTTTGATTAAGTAGAGGGTGGAGGTGGAGAGGGACAAGTTGAAAAACATAAAATAAACGGTTCCGTTTATTGTGAAAAGCGGTGTAAAATTCTTTGGCATGTTTTTCTCTTGCCCCGTTCATCCTCACTCTCCACGCTCGAGTTTCTTCACTCAAGTGTGAAGGTGGGTTGAACGGGACAAATTGCGAAACATAAATTTGATATTATACGTTCGAACTTTGTCGCGAGAAGGGTGGTATGAAATGATTAACATAAATTTAATTGTTGTATTTGTTGTTAAAAAAAATATTTAATGAGGGTTTTTTTGTTGCCATTTTGTTGTAATAATTATGAGTACTTAACTTAACTTAAATATTTGTTTTTCTTACTTATTGTCTTGTACGCTTACTCTAAAAATGTGTTAGAAACGATTAAAATATGTTCCTCAAAATTGTAGAAAATGAGCAACGTATTATTTTACTTATAATTGCTAGTGAAAAAGTAAAATCTACGTTGCTCATTTTTTACAATTTTGAGAAACATATATTTAACGTTTTCAATTTTTTATAGTACATACAAGGATATATTTAAGTAAAAACACAATTTCAACTTAGTACTTGTAATTGTAACCTTAAAATGGCAGGAAAAAAAACCTCATTAAATTTTTTTTTTAATAAATTCACCGACTCGATTCCGACTAGTGAATAGTCGTAATAAAAAATGTGTTAAAAACGATTAAAAAATGTTTTTTACTTTGCCCCGCTCTTCCTCGAGCTCGTACATGGTTAGTTTTAATCGAGTACGGGTCGGAGAAGGGTGGGGTGAAGTGATAAACATAATTTTAATGGTTTAAATTTATAAAAAAAAAATTTTAATGAGCTTTTTTTTCGTGTCATTTTATTGGAATAATTATCAATACTTAAACGAAATATATGTTTTTCTTACTTATTGTCTTGTATGTTTTATAGTACATACGAGTAAATATGTAAGGAAAAACATAATTCCAACTTGGTACTAATAATTGTAACTCCAAAATGGCCGAAAAACAAGCTCATTTAATTTATTTTTTTTAAAATATACCGACTACTCTGCGACTGTTCTTATCGTCGCAGATTGGTCGGTATTTTGAATTTTAAAATCCAGCAACTGTTCTTTAGTCGCAGATGAGTCGGAAATTAGTCGGAATTTAAAAAAGCTCATTTAATTTTTTTTTTAATTATATACCGACTCATTTGCGACTGTCCAGCTAGTCGCAGATTGGTCGGTATTTTGAATTTTAAAATCTATCAACTAGGCACAACCTTTGATGAACCGACAGTATACCGACCGTTTTGTAGTCGAAGGTTAGTCGGAAAAATGAGACGATTGTTCTACAATTGTTCTATAAATAGCCATCAGCGTAAATCTATCTTACATTTTACATTTTACCTCCTTACTTTCTCTTTACTTTATTCTCTCCAAATATTTTAGGTATGATATTAGATATGTTTTGCTTACTTTAAACAAGTAGATGCTTGCGTTGTTTTTTACTTTGTCCCTCTCTTCTTCGGATTCATACTTGGTTAATTTCAATCGAGTATGAATCCGGGAAGAGAGGGATGAATTGAAAAACATAAATTTAATCACTTTGAGTATGGTTCTATTTGTTCTAGAAAAAAATTTAATAAGGTTTTTTTTTTTGTGCCACTTCGTTATAATAATTATGAGTACTGAACCTAAATAGTGGTTTTTCTTACTTATTCTCTTTTATGCGTACTATAAAAAAATTTAACGTTTTCAATTTTTCATAGTACATTCGAGAGAATAATAAAGAAAAACTAATATTTTTTCATAGTACTTATATTGTTCACCCAATAATGGCCCGAAAAAGACCTTATTAAAAATATTTTTAATTAAATTTACCGACTCGTCTGCGACTGTCTCTTTAGTCGCAAAATAGTCGGTAGCTTAAAACGTCCAATCAGTCAATTTATATCGTCAAATCAGTCAAAAGTAATCTGGCAGACAGCTGTAGGTGCACCGACCATTTAGCGACTGGTATATTGGTCGCTGTTTGGTCGGTAATTTTGAAAATTAAATAATGACCGGTTTTTTCTTTTTTATTTTTTTTTTCTCTGTGAAAATTTTTTTGTAAACGTGGTATTTGTTGTTTTGCAGAACAATGGACTTACAAACTGAAAGAAGTTGGATGTACCAGCGATGTTCTAAAGGAGTTTATAATATTAGATATTTAGAAGGGGTCGAAGAATTTATACAATTTGCACTGAAAAAAAATCGAGAGGACGTTAGATGTCCGTGTAAAAAGTGCGGTAATCGTAGAGTGTGGGCTCCAGATGTCGTAAGAAATCATCTGTTAAAAAAGGGGTTTGTTGAAAACTACTACGATTGGTACCTGCACAAATGTTTTGACGGTGCACCAATTTGTACTGATTCGGCTCCGGTTGAGCCACAGCAGAACACGGTTCAAAATCCCTATGCACAAATGGTGTACGATGCAGCGGCGAGTACATTTCCGGATACACATCATCACTTTCTACCGCATTGTGATGATTTCGTCGCAAATTTACCATATTCACCGCCTTTACATATTGATGAAGATCCGAACCCCCAAGCAAGACAGTTCTTTGATATGTTAAGAGCTGCCAACTTACCTGTGTACCCTGGTTGTGATGATGTCGGTCATAGGAAGGATGACAAGCCTGAAGACAGACTTTCGTATGCCAGAGAGACTTTATGATGAATTATGTCAATTCATTATTGAATTGTTGCCGAAAGATAATCAGATGACAACAAGTTTTTACGACACGAAGAAGCAAATTTCGGCTCTTGGATTGCCGGAAGAGAAGATTGACTGTTGTGTTAATGGGTATATTGATCTGTACCTGCAGCCATTGATACATGAGTTAAAGCTGTTGTGGGAAGATGGGATCCAGACGTACGACGTATCCAAGAGGCAGAACTTTCAACTTCTTGCAGCTTTGATGTGGACAATCAACGACTTTCCAGCTTATTCGATGATGTCTGGGTGGAGTACATCTGGCGTGCACGCTTGTCCTTACTGCATGGATGACTCCAAAGCCTTTTATTTAAGACACAGCAGAAAAGTGAGTTGGTTTGACTCACACAGGAGATTTTTAGATTGTACACACCCATTTCGTAGAAACCGGGTGCGTTTTAGCCGTGGAGTTGTTGAGAAGGCTGTAATGCCCGAAATACGTACAGGAAATGAGCTTTTAGAGGAGCTGGATCGTTTAGGGTTTTTACGGGTGTTTGAGAGAGCTAGCATAGTACGCGCAAGTCGGAAACATTGTGTTGGATGGAAGAAGAGAAGTATTTTTTGGGTGTTGCCGTACTGGAGCACAAACATGATCCGCACAACCTTGGCGTGATGCACATTGAGAAAAACTTCTTTGATAACATTTTCAACACAATAATGTGTGTGGCGGAAAAACTAGGATCATCTCAAGGCCGTCAAGATTTAGTCGAGCTCGGATCCGACGGAATGACCCAAAGGTTCACCATCCCAAAGCCTCATACACCTTCGGCAGAGAACAAAGGGTTGTCCTTCTAGATTGGCTTAAGACTCAAGATTTCCGATGGTTATGTTTCCATTTAGCGGAATTCGACATGGCTAAACATCGGATATTTGGGATGAAGAGTCATGATTGTCATGTGTTCATCGTGACTAATTCCAATAGCATTTCGAGATCGCTTACCAACGTTTGGGAAGCACTTACTGAAGTTAGTCTGTTCTTTAGAAGTCTTACTTCTCCAAAGATATCTGCCGCAGATATGTGGAGGTTGAACAAGGAAATTGCAGTGGTGCTATGTAAGCTAGAAAGTATATTTCCTCCAACATTCTTTGATGTTATGGAACATCTGCCTGTTCACCTAGCTTACGAGGCAAGAATTGCTGGTCCGGTACAATATAGGTGGATGTATCCCTTTGAGAGGTAACTACTATTACATGTCTAAACTAACTGCTATTACATGTTTAAAATTAAGGTTAAATTTGCTATTACATGTCTTAATAATTAATACTAGGATTAAATTACAGATCTTCCTAGAACGATGGCGGATGTTTTGATAAGCGATGAGTCGGGTGTTTTGTCCATATTCACACACCCAATCAAATTTTATGGCAGGTAAGGCTCTTATGTTGGATGAAGCGGATCTCAACGATTGCTCCACTTATGTTCCAAATTGTCGGAGGTGAATCAATTTTATGATCAATTGACACTTAATCACAAAGTATGAACCCAATCTAAACGCGAAGCAAGTTGACCATGTGGTCCAAGACCGGTTGCCGGTTTAAGCAGATTGTGAGTACACCTTTACCATTGTAATTTGTTGTGTAAACAGTATTACGAATTAACATTGACTTATTGATTTTATATGCAGTCTAGGGACGGGTTTCTTGACGGTGTGGATAATGCCGATATTCTAAAGGACCTCACTGAGGGACCTTTGCAGAAGGCACGTCGCTATGATGTTTGTTACGTAAATGGTTATAGATTTCACACTATCTCCCATTCCGCAAAAAAGAAATCTACTGAGAACAGCGGGGTGTGCGTGATGAAACCGATTTTTATGGTAAGTTAGAGGACATCATAGACCTCGAGTATCGAGCACTTCCAATTAAAAAGGTCACTTTGTTCAAATGTCAATGGTTTGATCAGACTACCACCGGATACGCCCATGGTACGAGAATCCATTCGCATTACAAGCTGGTTGACGTTCATATAGGTCGATCCTATAGAAAGTACGATCCTTTTGTGCTAGCTAGTCAAGCTTCCCAAGTTTATTATTTACCGTATCCCAGCTTAAGGCAAAACATGAAAGATTGGTGAGCTGTATCAAAAGTCAGATCAAAGCAATTCAAGGAGACCGCTTTCCAACTAGAAGAGAAATCACCGGATTTTGTGGCGAATGAAGATGTTTTTTGAGCCTTAAAGTGAACCGCTTGTCGTGATCCAATGGAGTAAGCTGTTACACCTAGACGAAACCGTTCATGACGTCGATGAAAATGAAGACACCAACGAAGATCTAGTTCTATCTGACGACGATGGTGTCGATGACAATTATGTAACCCAATAATAAGTTTTTAATAATTATATGTTTATTTATTATTATCAAAGATTTTTTAGTTTTGTTAATCGTTTGTTTATTTTTATAACGTTACTTTAGCTCGTAATTTTTCTATCTTTTAATCTACTTTTTTCAATTTTAATAATTATAAAATGATAAGTATCATATAGTAATAATAATAATAATAATAACAATAATAATACTACTAATAATAATAATAATAATAATAATAATAATAATAATAATAATAATAATAATAATAATAATAATAATAATAATAATAATAATAATAATAATAATAATAATAATAATAATAATAATAATAATAATAATAATAATAATAATAATAATAATAATAATAATAATAATAATAATAATAATAATAATAATAATAATAATAATAAATAAAATAATAATAATAATAATAATAACAAAACAAAAACTTAAATCACAAAGGCGCCAATTTTTTTTTTGGTATTCCGACCACTCACTCTACACGCTAGTCAGAGAAAGGTCGCTATTGAAAGTGAAAGCTTCCCGGAGAAGCTTCTCTGTTTCTAAGACGCATTGGGAAGAAACAACTTTTCGTATCACGAGCTATCGTGACTATCGTCTTGTCGCAAATTAGTCGGAATACTGAAAAGTTTTTTTCATTTACGAGGTGCTTTGAAAAGTTATTGCTGGCAATTAATAGGGTAGGTGAAAATGGCACAGTATCCCAGACTACACGTAATGCTAAATTAGTCGGAATACTGAAAAGGTTTTTTACTTTCCAACGTGTTTTGAAAAGTTACTGTTGGCATTTGGTGAAGTAGGTTAAAAAGTCACCGACTAGATACCGACTACCCTGTAGTCGCAGTTTAGTCGGAAATCTGGTGATACATAAACCAGCACTTCACCAAAATTTCGAAAATTTTCATTTCCTAACTCCTTCTTCATCGTTTTCTTCTTTCATTATTTCTCTCATTCCTAACATATTCCTTCCACATTCTTACTAAGTACTCATCTCCGACCGGTTTGTGTCATTCTCCGACTAGTACATCTCAACTACACTCCGACTACTATTAAAGGTTAGTATTCTTTTTAATTTTTTTTGAAATTTAGATTAAATACATGTTTTTTAGGGTTTGATGGTTTGATTATGAGAATGATTATGTACCTTATTTTTTTTAGGGTTTGATGGTTTATTGCATGAAATTAGGGTTTTTAATTATTAAAATTTCGAATATTTTAACTATCTTGCATGAGATTAAGGTTTATTGCATGTAATTTCTTGTATTTTTTTACGTGTTATTTACGTCAATTTCATGTTTTTTAGGGTTTGATTTTCTAATATGTTTATTTCTTTTTTAAAGTTTATTGAATGTAATATGTTTATGTAATAATCTTGCATGAAATTGTTTACTTACATGTTTTTTTGTTTGGTAATCTTGCATGAAATTAGGGTTTGTTTCAGATTTTTTAAGGGATATATTTCCGATTTTTTCTTGATTTTTCTTTTATTTTCGAAATAATCTATGTAAAAGATTTTCGAAATAATCTTGCATGAAATTTTTTCGAAATAATTTTTTTATTATTATTATTTAGAAATAATCTTGCATGAAATTATTATTTCTAATTTTTTGTATATATTTGTTTCGAAATTATTTATAATTTCTGATTTTCGAAATTATTTATAATTTCTGATTTTCGAAATTATTAGTTGTTTTATAATATTTTATTTTTTTTGGTTTTTTATTATTTTCTATGAAATTTTTTGTGAAATTTAGATGCCTAGAATGAGAAACAACTTTGGACAGCGTATTGACCCGCGTACCGGACAACCATACGACCCTGAATCGCGTCCGGTACCACAACATACGCGTTCTGACCCTAAGCCTCGTCATACACCGCTCTCTCACCCTTATCAGGGTTTAGAGGAGCAACTTTTTCTGTCTGATTTTAGGAGGACAGAGGGGGCTGTCACTCCCTCTCCGGTGTCGTCACATGCTTCGCAACATGACGCTAGGACACCGGAAGTTGACACTGCGCAGGGGCCGCCGCAGCATACTCTTCAACTCCTACCATGGTTGCCTGCCGAGGGCACGTTTGCCACAGACGATGGCAGCCAAATATCCACGTCCATCCGTAGGACGTTTGAGGCCTACCAAGATCCTAATGGATGGGCTTGGAAGCACCTATCTAGGCAAACGATCGAGTTTTATTGGAACCAGTTTCAAGTAAGGCTATGTACTTAATTTCTTCATTATTTGATTAACTTTTTATTGACTTGCTTTGTTATACTAATACTGATTGTTTTAATCGTTTCAGAAACAATGGTCTTGGGATCCATCTATCACTTCTGGGGCGCTTGAGGAGTGGAGAAGAGGGCAGCTCCGAATACAAGGACATTATCATCATCGAAAGTTATATGAAGAAAATAACGAAGTACAAGCCCACCGGCGTCGGAGGCAGGAGCGATGGGTACTAGCGGAAAAGTAATGAATACTGAGGCTAGTCGTTCCGGAGGAGGAGGAACGTCGGGCAAATGGCGGTGTCGCTGAAGTCACCCACCGGTTGATCGGTTCTAGCGAGACATTAAGCTCTTGGTATAACCTTAAACTTCTAGTAATTTGGTTTATTATTTTTATACGCATAAATATTTAAACTTAATTTCGTATAACCTTCAACTTTGTTATTGTAGGAACAAGAGCGACGCGTGCCGCTCTCTTATGAGTTGTTTCTACGCACTCATAAGGTGCGTACAAAGGACGGGTTGCAGTGGGTCAACGAGAAGTCCAGGGCCATAAACGTAAGTGCATTTTCTGATCTATATTACTTATTTTTAGAATGTTTCTTAGATTTATTTGATATTTTGGAAATTGGTTTGATAGCTTTTTGTTAGTTTTTTGGTAAATTATTTAGATATGTAGTTATTTATTTTGTATTTAAGATTTATTTAGGGGGAATACCTGTCTCTGCCAATCTTCCCGTCGATCGCTTTGAAAAGGATGTTACGGCCTATTTTCAGCGTCCATAACATGAATCACGGAAATGACGAAGAAGAACTCCAAGAGTGTGTTTGGTGTTGGTGATGCGGCACCGGTTTATTATCCCGAAGTTGTGGCGCCGCAGTCTCAATACCAGGCCGCTCCTTCCCCAACCTAAGTGATGAACGAGAGGTTGGATAGTCTAAATCAGGCTATGACCCGAGTTGAGGAACGCCTCAACTCGCACATTTCAAGGGAGGAGCATGAATCACTCATGGAGGAGCATCGACGGTTGAGAGAAGAGGTCAACAATATGTTTCACTTTATGCGCACTGTCTTTATAGAAAGACAACCTCCTCCGCCTCCGCCAAACTAAGTCCTTGTATTTGTTGTTTTTTTATTTGTATTTTAATAGTTTCAAACATTAACTAGTCGGAAACATTTTTTTATGTATATTATATATTATTTTCTTGCGTTTTTTCATTATATTAAGTCGCAAATTTAGGTTTAACGTTAAAATAAAAAAACTGGTCAAATTGTGGTCAACATCGTTGACCACATTTGACCAGGTTTTTTATTTTAATTTTATGACTTTTCCGACTATCTTCCGACTAACTTCTAGTAGGAAAGTAGTCGGTATAATAGAGATCCACCGACTACGCACCGATTATATAGCTACTAAATGTTAGTCGGGATCCAAAACGCCAAATTTTGGTCAAGTTTTTGGTCAAACTAAGGTTTGACTTTTCCGACTACTTACCTACTACGTGTTAGTCGGTAGGTAGTCGGAAACTGTGATTATATATTTTTTTTTGGGACAAAAGCTGCAGTTTTATTTTAAAAGGTAACGACTACTCTCCGACTAAACGCGCTGTCGGCAGATTGCGACGGTATCTTAGTAGGTAAACAGTCGGTGGTTTGCTACTACTTTGCGACTAAATGTTGTAGTCAGACTACCGACTAATCTGCGACCAAATCCCATATAGTCGGAATTCCGACTATATTTGCGACTATTTGGTTTTACCGACCAACCTATACCGACTATATACGTTTAGTCGGAGATTAGTCGGTATAGCTCTATACCGACCAATCACCGACTATATGCGGCAGTCGGTAACATGCGTTTTTTTTGTAGTGCCTCATATTGCGGGGGCACACTCTCCGAGCATGTAGCGGCAGTGGGACATGGGACTTTCAATCAAGATGCTCCGGTGATGAATTATGATGGGTATGGGTACAATCCTGACAACGTAGCAGCTTTGGGGTACAACCACCAAGGGCAAGGGTACGGTCAACAGAGTTTCTTCAACAACTTCTCCTCTAGACCTCCCTTCAATCCCAATGGCAATCAAGGCAACTTCAATTCGGGATATAACCGAGGTAACCAAAGTGGGTACAACCCCCAAAACTCCCATAGAAACCTACCAAGTGGGAATGGATCTAGACTAAGCTCGATTAGACCCCCAGGATTTCATCAAGGAACAAGAAGCAACACAAATCTTCCTTTTCCGTCTACACAACCTTCATCCGGAAACCTCCAACCGCAACAAGGGCAATCAACAAGTAGTGATTTCTTGACATCTTAGATGAACACCCTTGTTCAAATCAATCAATCACTCATGCAACAAATGCAACAACTCCAGACACAACAAAAGTTGTTTGAGTCTCAACTTGCCCAAATGGCAACACCTACTCCGCCATTGCTATTTCCACCTCACCCTCAACCTAACCCGTCTACACAACCTCAACCTCCACCTCAAAACCCCAACCCGAACCATCACACCGCTAAGGCCATCCATTTAAGATCGGGAACTCAATATGAAGGGCCGTCGGTTATGGTAGAAGATGAGGGAAGAACAAACGAAAATCAGGGAGAACGTGAAGAGGAGCTGAGAGAGAACAACTTAGGGAGAGAGCTTGCGGAGCATGATGTTGAGGAGGAGAAAGATGAGGGCGAGAGAGTGAGAGACCTTAGAGTGGAAAGAAAGGCGAGGGTTGAAGAAAGAAGGAGGCTTGAGCGTTTGTATGCTCCTCCACTGCCCTTCCCTTATAGGAGAGTGGAGAAGCAACTGGATGAGAAGTTTAAGAAGTTCCTAGAGCACCTACAAAAGATGGAGATGTAGATCCCATTCTTAAATGCAATGGCACAAATGCCCAAGTATGCCAAGTTTTTGAAAGATTTGCTCTCGAACAAGAAGAAGCTAGAAGAAGAGTTGATAAGTCTCCCCCATCAAGTGAGCTCTATTCTACAAGGGAGTTTGCCCACAAAAGAGAGAGATCCCGGTCCTTACAATCTACCGGTGAAGTTGGGAAATTTGGAGCCTAAAGGAGCGCTCGGCGATCTAGGAGCCTCTATTAGCTTGATGCCGCTATCAATCTCCATGAGGCTACCCTTTAGCCTAAGACCCTCAAGGAAAACTATTCAATTGGCGGATAGAAGCATAAAATTGCCATGTGGAGAGCTTGATGATGTCCCTATTCAAGTGGGTGACCTTGTGGTTCCTTGCGATTTCATGGTCATGGATATAGAAGAGGACCGATACACTCCTCTCATCCTAGGGAGAGCCGTCTTGAAAACCCTTAAAGTTGTGATGAATTGCCATGATGATACCATAACTGTGGAGGTGGCTTAAAGGAAGTTGGTTTTCAAAATCTCCCCATTCATGAGAAAACCCATGTTGGAGCAAGTCAACCAGATTGATTGTATAGATGAGGATTATGAGGAGTTTCGAAGGGAGTGTAGTATGGAATACACGAGTGAAGAAGAAATTTCTTTTTGTGATGGGAAAGTTTGCGAAGGGTATGTGCGGGAGGAGTATTTTGAAGATGAGACCGAAGGATAGACAAGCGACCAAGGGAAATTATCATTGGTGCCCTTGAGGTTTGGGCTTTTATCAATGGTGTATAATCTTTTTTTTTATTCCATAGGCACCCCTGAGGTTAAGTGTAACTAACAACCGTGACACTTTTATAATTTTTTCTGTTAAATACACGTTAAGTATAAAAATCTAACTCAACCATGGTTAGTTTTTCATGTTTATATACCCAGGTTCTTGAATCATTTCAGTAGCTCGATAATCCCTCTTCTCTCTTCCTTATCATCTTCCTTCTCCTTCCATGGTTACCTCATCCAATAACTCATCTTGCAAAGTCTACTCTTTTGAAAGTATTAATCCTAGGTAGCTCAAGAAGAAAGAATTTGCAACACATAGTTTGAAAGTATTAATCCATTAATTAAAAAATGGTCAGCAATTAAGAAAGTCAATTGAAAAACTATGAAACAAGAAAAAAAATAAAACAAGGGGTTTAGGAAGCCCACAAAGTAGAAATGTTACTAAACAAAATGAATGCCAAGAACAATTTGCAAAGTTGCAACTAATTAAACGAAATTAATAATATGAAACTCCAAAATCCACATCTTGGTATATTGCAAAAATGAAGCCAAATTGCTAACACCACTTATCAGTACAGTAGGAGTAGCAGTACCAGTACCATTCAATTTGGAGAAGATCGGAAAATAGAAGAAAAACAGAAATCGATTTCTATTTAAACAACAAAAAAATTATTGTTGTCCATGTTGCCATTGATGAATGATAAAGACAGAAGAAGGCTCATTCAATTTGGAGAAGATGAAAGGCTACTAATTGAAGTTTGAAGATGGTTGTTGAAATTTGAAATCCGAAATAAAGCTATGTATTAGTTTTCCAAGAAAATTGTACCATTACATTCGACATTTAGGGCAAAAAACAACAAAGACCAAGTAGTTGCATGTACAGAAAGAAAAGTAAAGTACATTCGAGAACTTACCAGCGAGAAATCGAGCAGCAAAGATGAGGAAAAATCGACAATAATGGCGTGCTCAAGCAAGGAGATGAAGATGATGATGAACAACACAAAGAATGATCGAGGAGGGAAAATGAAGAGCCAAAACAATTCACTTAACCAGATATAAACCATAGTTTGCTTTTTTTTCAAACTTAACGGAAACTTAACGGAATCCGTACGAAAGTGTCACGGTTGTTAGTTACACTAAACCTCAGGGGTGCCAATGGAATAAAAAAAAAAGATTATACACCATTGATAAAAGCCCAAACCTCAGGGGCACCAATGATAATTTCCCAAATAAATTTGAGCAAAATTGTGTGGCTAAGGAGGGAAATGATGATGAGGGGGAGAGTCCTATGCCTCCCCCCAAGGTATGTTTGAAACCCGTACCCCCTAGTCTTAAATATGCTTATCTTGATGTTGATGGGAACAAACCCGTCATTGTGAGTTCTGAGCTTGATGACACTTCTTTTGAAAAATTACTCGCTTTACTTAACAAATATAGAAGTGTCATTGGGTACTCACTTTACGATATCAAAGGAATTAGTCCTAGGCTTGTCATGCATAGGATCCAGCTGGATGATGAGCATTTCTCCTCTATTGAGCCGCAGCGGAGGTTGAACCCTAACATGAAGGAGGTAGTTAATGAAGAGATTCTTAAAATCCTCAAGGCGGGCATCATCTACTCGATTTCTAACAGTAGATGGGTTAACCCCTGTTCATGTGGTTCCCAAGAAGGGAGGAATGACAATCATCAAAAATGACAAGGGCGAGATGATCTCCACTAGAACCACCACTAGGTGGAGAGTTTGCATTGACTACCGTAGGCTAAACAAGGCCACGAGGAAAGATCATTTCCCTTTGCCATTCATTGATGAGATGCTTGAGAGATTAGCAAGGCACAAGTACTTTTACTTTTTGGATGGTTATTCGGGGTTCTTTCAAATACCCATTGACCCGGATGACCAACAAAAAACATTTACTTGTCCTTTTGGGACCTTTGCCTATAGAAGGATGCCCTTTGGATTGTGCAATGCACCATCTACTTTCCAAAGGTGCATGTCTTCTATCTTTTCTGATATGTTACAGGATTTTATGGAGGTTTTCATAGATGATTTTTCTGTGGGGGGTTCGTCTTTTGATGCTTGTTTGATTCACCTTGAAAAAGTTCTAAGAAGGTGTCAAGAGACGAACCTCGTGTTGAATTGGGAGAAGTGCCACTTTATGGTGCAAGAAGGGATAGTCCTTGGCCATAAAGTGTCCTCTCGTGGCATCGAGGTTGATCCCGCCAAGATTGATGTTATCAGGAACCTCCCCGTACCCACCACGGTCATATGGGTTAGGTCTTTCCTTGGGCACGCGGGATTCTATAGACGGCTCATCAAAGGATTTTCAACTATTGCTAAACCTTTGAATGAATTACTCCAAAAATTAGTTGAATTTCGCTTTGATGAATGTTGTCTCGATGCCTTCAATCATCTGAAGCAAGCTTTGATCTCTGCCCCTATCGTGCAAGCTCCCTACTGGAGCTTGCCTTTTGAACTAATGTGCGATGCCAGTGATGTTTCTGTAGGTGCAGTGCTTGGACAGAAAAAGGAAGGAAAGCATCACGTCATATGCTACATTAGCAAGACTCTAGATCAAGCACAACGAAACTACACCACTATTGAGAAGGAGATGTTGGCAGTGGTTTATGCTTTTGAGAAACTGCGCCAATATGTCATATGTTCTAAGGTTGTTGTATACATAGACCACTCGGCATTAAAATTTTTGATGGCGAAGAAGGATGCCAAGCTGAGGTTGCTCAGTTGGGTGCTCTTACTCTAAGAATTTGATTTTGAGATGCAAAATAGAAAGGGGACCGAAAATGTAGTTGCAGATCACTTGTCCCGTATAGCGACATTTCCCCACGACTCCTCGCCCATACGAGACAAGTCGATTGAGGATACCTTGATGATGGCTCTAGTTATTGGGAGGGCTCCGTGGTTTGCCGACATTGCCAACTTCTTGGCTTGTGGGGACTTACCCGAGTTTGAGTGGAGAGCTATGAAGAAGGCATTTTTTGGGAAGGTTGGTAATTTCTTTTGGGATGATTCGTATCTTTTCCATCTCTGCGCAGATGGTGTGGTCCGTCGCTATATAACTGAGGAAGAAGTCCCCAAGATCCTTGCTCACTGCCATTCTTATGCATGTGGGGGACATCATGGAATCACCAATACCGCCGCAAAGGTCCACACGTCGAGTTTCTATTGGCCTACATTAGACAAGGATGTGGAAGAGTTTGTGAGGAGCCGTGAGAGGTGCCAAAAGGTGGGTAATATTTCCATGAGGGATGAGATGCCTCAAAACTATATCCATGAGTGCGAAATATTCGATTGTTGGGGTATCGACTTCATGGGGCCTTTCGTATCCTCTTGTGGAAATCAGTACATCTTAGTGGGGGGTAGATTACGTATCTAAGTGGGTGGAGGCCATTGCGACGCCCACAAATGATCACAAGGTCGTGATGAGGTTGTTTAAGAACGTGATCTTCCCTAGGTTTGGTGTTCCTAAAATCGTTATAAGCGACGGAGGCTCCCATTTCGCGAATAATGAGTTCAATAAGTTGTTAAAGAAGTATGGAGTCGTACATAAGGTCGGTGCACCGTACCATCCACAAACCCAAGGGCAAGTGGAGGTAGCCAATAGGGAAATCAAGCGGATGTTGGAGAAGGTGGCGAACCCGAGTAGGAAACATTGGTCGCTCAAACTTGATGACGCTCTCTAGGCACACCGGACTTGCTATAAAACTCCCATTGGCACCACGCCGTTCCGAATCCTATATGGGAAATCATGCCACTTGCCGGTTGAATTGGAGTGTAAATCTTGGTGGGCTATTCAAGCCCTCAACCTCGACCCTACCCTATCTCAAGAAAAGAGAGCCGCACAGTTGAAGCAGTTGGAAGAGTTGAGGCTTGATGCGTTCCACAACATGCACATCTACAAGGAGCGAGCTAAGCGTTGGCACGACCAACGAATTTTGAAGCGCGAGTTCCATGTAGGAGACAAGGTGCTACTTTTCAACTCGAGAGCTAGATTGTTTCCTGGGAAGTTGAAATCGAGATGGTCCGGCCCCTATGAAATCTTGCAAGTCTTTCCCTACGGCACCGTCGAGCTAAAAGATCCAAGTGGTGGTAGTTTCATTGCAAATGGGCAAAGGATCAAGGTCTTCCACGAAAGCAAACTCCATGAGGTATGCACCATTGAAAAGATATGTTTGTATGATGTTGAAGAGTTTTTGAGTTGAGTTTTTCATAGGATGTTTGATAATTGAATTATTGTGGTTAGTTGTTATTGGTTTTTGTGTGGTAGTTTGGTGTTGTGTGTTTTGGGTATTGGCCCAGCTTCATCGAGCTCAACGGCGTTAAACAAAGCACTTACGGGAGGTAACCCGGTCATCTTTGGCTTTTGTCTCTTGATTTGAGTGGGAGTATATTCTTATTGAATGGAGGATGAGAGTTGTTTTGGCTTTGGGGGGTTGTTTGGAACCCTTGTTGTTGAAAAGGGGCCATAATCAGAGAAAAGGGTCCCAATCGGTCGAACGGAAGGGCACATTCGGGCGAATGGCAACAAGGGCAAAATCTGAGTTGAAATTCTTGGTCTCTGGAAATACCGAATGGAAGGGGATTCGGGCGAATATGTGGTATTCGGGCGAATGTACGGATGTATTCGGGGGAATGTGGTCTTGTGGAAATGTGTTGAAAACCTCTGGAAATACCGAATGAGCCCCATTCGGGCGAATTGGGTCCATTCGGGTGAATGGTGCAAGAAATTCGGGCGAATGGTTCTCCAGACCTAGGGTTGAACTTTTTCGATGTAAGCGAAGAGGGCACCGCATTCGGGCGAATGGGGCCTGACGTTCGGGCGAATGCGACAGTTTTCTATAAATACCCCCGTCATTTTCTTCGGTTTTTCACGAAATCCTCCCTTCTCTCTAATCTCACCCCGTCTCCCTTTCCCTCCAACTCTACCCTACACCTCTCACAATCACTCCACCACCCCTACATTCCTCACCACCACCACCCACCACCAGTCATGGCCCCAAAGAGAACCCTAAGGCTCAACCCATTCAAGAAATCCCGCAAACATGGTGAGGGGTCCTCCTCATGGCCCGAAGGGAGAGAGGAAGAGGAAACAACAGTCGAGGAGCACTCTGAGGAAGAATTACAAGAACGGGTACCACAACGGTTGCCAGGCCAAGAACTTTTAATTGACGATGACCACCCGACGGTGGTATTCGCATCACTAGAGCAATTTAAGCGTTTTCAACGCCTAAAGGTACGCACAATCAACCCTACCCGATATTTAGATCTTTCTATCTTGCGACGTATGGGTATATATGATGATTTCGTGGCAGTCCTGCGGGCTTGCGGCTTGCAGAACTAGGTAACTATGTGGCATCCCACTCACAAACTTTTAACCCTCGAGATTCTCAGTTCTTTAAGCCCTTGCGTGCAGGAGGGACAACTTTATTTGTCCTTTCGCTTGAGGAATACCGCGCGTATGATTGATTATGCTACCTTTTGTGATGTATTTTGTTTTGACCGTGAACCATTCCGGAACGACAACCGGACAACACACGTGTTTCCGAATTGTTGCCTAGAATATATACACTTGTCTTTTCGAACAAGAATATATACACTTCTGATGTGCAACACCCCGTCTTGAGAATGTTCTTTAAGTTTGCTCGAGAGACCTTGTTCCCCTCCCCTAGCCCACACCTTGTTAGGACCCAAGAGATGCATATTCTGGACCGCTTTCTTGCCGCCAATGCCGCATCACCCATTAGCGTTCCTATGACTCTATGGAAGTACCTTAACCACACTGCCACCCTCCACTCCAACACCGAGCTATATGTAGGAGGGGATGTTTTTCGCATCGTAGTATACTTTGGAGTGGTGCACCAGGTCGAGTTCAGTTAACACCACCCTCCACGAGCAGTGCCTCGTGCGATCGGGATTTATCTATACCGACCCTCTGCGATGGCGGTACCTTAAGGACCGCACCATCCCCCTCCCATCCAACCTCCTGCCTCCCCTTGCCCCTAACGCCAGTTCTTATATACTTGATGGCAATGTGCCGCAATATACGGCTGACCCTCCCCTCCAACCCTCTCCCCGCCCTCGTGGACTCTCCTCTCGCGACCGTCCTAGAGCGGGGACCACTCCATCGGCGGACCCAGACGATGAGGACTCGGAGGAGGAGTCTGAGATCATGTCTTCCTTAGGGCGTATCGAGTCTAGCTTACATCAGGTTATCACAACTCAAGCCCATCATACTGCCCGGCTCGATCACCTCGAGCACGACTTTCAACGGGCTGCATACCCGTTGTATGACTTTGCTTACCGTTCTAGGATGGTTAGTAAAGGCATGGCCACACCTTCTTGGTATCCCCGCCATAACAACTACTACGAAGTATCTTTGAGTCATGGTTTTGATCGGCTTCGGGTAGGTAGGCGTCGCTTTAACAATTTCACCCCTCCTGCCCCTCGCGCACCAATGGAGGGTGATTATGGGATGGACTTTGATGCGGACCTAGGGGGGATGATGAGCAGGTTGACCTTGGAGACGGGGCTTTCTTCGCCGATGAGTAGTGTTATTCTTGTGGGCCTCCCCTAGCACCGAGGACGGTTTTCATGCTAGCTTGGGGGGGGGGGGGGTAACACCCTTCGTCCTCTACTCATCGCCCCATTTTGCTATGGTCGGTCTCTTGGGTTTGTTGGTTGTGTTTTTCTGTGCGTGTTGTGTGGTTGGTTGGTTGTGTTTGCTTAGTTGGTTTGCTTCTGTATTTTGCAGGTTTGCTACTCTCATTCTCGCGGTGAGTTTCATTATGATGATCCCGAGTTTTTCTATTCTCATCCTTGCGATGAGTCTTATGCTATTTCTCTTGATGACACAAGTGTTTTGGTGAGTATTGCTCTTCTCACCAGTGGTATGGTATGTATGATTCTCTGCTCCCGCTCTCAAAATCCAAAGTTGCATGTATATATAGCTTAGTCTTCTAGTATTGTTCTTTTGTTCCGTTTTCTTTTTGTATATGTATGGTAGTTGCGTTGCTATGTCGGACAAACAAACAAAACAAAAAGCTTTTGAAAATGAAACCTCTTTGGAAACAAGCTTGCAAGCTTCTATTGTGTACATATTCATTGGTTTTATACAAACTCGTGCTTTTCTTAGCCATGTGCCTATCTTGGGATTGAGGTGTCTGATCTTTTTCCGTCTAGCTTGGGGGGACTCGAACTTGTTGGGTTTGTGGCTTGGATGACTACCTATTAAGGCACATTTCGACTAGCCGGTTAGGATTGAGCCTTTTTGGGACTCCTTGTGACTCCCATTCATTTTGAGTGCTAGTTAGGGGGTCTAAGTATTGTATCTGTTCTCCTCCAGCTTAGTCCGCTTTTCTTGAGACCAAGGATGATAACACGTTCGCTAGGATTGAGCCACATAGCCAAATAGCCTACCTTGAACGTAATTTGACATTAGGATAAGCCAAGTTTTTGCCTTTTCCTTTTTCTTTTGTAGCCACATTGTATGACCTCCACATAAGCCAAATTGTTCCCTCTTCTTACCTAGAGGATAGCTTAGTGATGGTGGAGTTGTTGTGTGTTACAGTGATTCTTGGGCTTTTGGTTATGATATTATGGTTGTTGGTTTCATATGACTCTATTCATCCTTATCCGGCTCATAATGTTTTTCTCCTATTTCCTCCCGTGCTTATTATAGAGATTATCCATACATGTTTTATATTTGAGGAGACCTCTCTCTTGTTCTTCATCGAGTTTTATACACATACATTTATATGAGTGAGGAGGTCGATATGTTATTTGGGAGATGAGCTTGGAGACACTTGTGCTTATGAGATTTTATTGAGTTTTCAGATTTTTGATAGTGTTTGATGATAGAGATCATTGTGCTTACATGAGGTTGTTGGGTTATTACGATTGTTGGATATAGTTGTCATCGGTTTATCATGTTATGTTTGTGGTTGTTTTGTTTAGGGTGACTTGCTATCCTCTACTTAGCTCCACATTCCCAAATGTATCCCACCTTAACCCTAAGCCAACATTACAACCCTTTTTGCTAACCTGTTCGACCTGGTCTAATTAGTGTGTTCTGTGCTAGAGCGTAGATATGATACAATCCCCAAGATTTGCCCCTATTAGGTGTTTGATTCCCGACTCAATTTTAGTCGGATGATTATGAGCGAAACACGAACCATAATCAAACACATGGGTGTTATTGTATATTTCTCGCATTTTTCGAGGAATAATCTGGGGAGCGTAGATTTGTGACCTCCTTAGGTAATAGGTGGCATGGCCAGTGTTGGAACTTTTTTGGTGATCCCGAGGCTAGTGGTAGATGTCAGTCATCTCGATATTGTGCTTTTCGAGCCCATCATACTTACACACCCAAGGCTAAGAAAGAGTTTGAGCGTACACAGCTTGCATTGTTTGGTTTTCACCCTCCATATTGCTTTTGTTTTGTGTTGTTCTATATCGATCCTCATGTCGCCGTGGTGTCTAGTTTGCTAGGGACTAGCAAAGGTCTAGCTTGGGGGAAGTTGATGTGCTCGTTTTAGAGCACGTTTACCGCCCCATTTTTGGTGTCAAGTTCCGCCATTTTGCATCAATTTGATATATTTTACGCATGATTTCTCCTTGATCTTGTGCTCGAATGTTTTGAGATGGATTAGGTATTTTTGGAGACTTCGAGGGCGTTTGGCATGCACTCGAGACTAAGGCGCTATCCCCGGAGCTTCACCGCAACCAATTCGGGATGACCCATGGTCCCGGTATAGCTCGTGAGATCGAAGAAAGATTCAAAGTCCAAGAAGAAGGAAACTGCAACGCATTCGGCCGAATGGAAGCTCCCATTCGGGTGAATATGAGTCTAGCGCTCTTCACCAATTTTGTGAAACTTACTGGAAATGCCGAATGCAAAGTATTCGGGCGAAAGTGCGACATTCGGGCGAATGGCCCTAGCATTCGGGCGAATGGAACCTAAAGAACAAACTTCTCCAAACTCACTGGAAATGCCGAATGCACCAACATTCTGCCGAAGGAGAATACATTCGGGCGAATGGCCCTGTGCATTCGGGCGAATGCGGCTGATTCTGCGTATTTGTTTTATTTTCATTTTGGCCTTCGAGGGCCCTTTTGTAATTCCGTAGCACTCTTATTTTAGGGGTATATATACCCAATTCATGTAGTTTGAAGGGCATTCTAGCTTTTAACCCTAAACACTCTCTAGAATAGTGAATCTCTTATGTTTTCTTTTTCTAGTTTTCAAAAACCCTAGTTTTTATCTCCTAGTTTTAGCTTTCTCCAAACTCAATCTAGCAACTAGTTTTGGATGTATCTTTATGCTACTTTTGTTGATGATATCTTCCACACCCTTTGAGGTTTTATTTATGGTATGAGTATCTTTCTCTTGTTTACTTCTAGAATCATTAATGTTGTTGGTAGTTGTTCTTAAATGCTATTCATGGTTCTTTCCTCTTTATGGTGATTGTGTATTAGATTGTTTGCATATCTAGAATAGAGTTACTTCTTTTGGGTTCTTGTCCCTCTTGTTTTCTTTGTTATTGCCTAATATTGCTTTTATAGTTTACAAAGAAGTCTTCCATGTCTAATCTCTTGTTCTTGTAGGATATTATGTTTAGTCTTTCTTTTATGATGTGTGAGTAGTTCCATAGAGTTTGATTGGTGAAACCCTAGAGTTGGAAACTCTTATTAACGAGTTAGGGTTTAGTTGAAACCTATTCTATCATCACAATGATTCACCTTGAATCTCGTCCTGCCACTCCCAACGAGACATAAGGCGATTATAGGTCGTTCGATCGGTCTTACAGCCGTCAACTTCCTCTCATTGTTGAATCGGTTGATGATTGAAGGTCATTAAGTAACCCTAATGCATGAATGATTGTGGTACCTCTCTAGGGTGGAACCAATCACTCTCGCCTTTTCTCACTTTGATTCATACTAGTTGTAACCTTGCACTCAATCTTAGTTTAATTAGTCTCATTCATCTTATCACCCTTAACCCCTTATATTGAGACCATTTGTTTAACTAACTTTGTCCCTGTGGTTCGACCCCTTACCTCTGCTATACTTGTGTAGAGTTAGGGAAATATAAATATAGTTTGTGTAACCGGATTTTATTGCACGACCCTAAAAACGGTTATCACAATGGTACAAGAAACTTGATTCTTTTATAATTTCACATGATTTTTTTAGAAGTTCTTCTGATAATTATGTTTATTTAAAGAAACTTGAGAATGGTTCCTTGTTGTATTTGCTCATATATGTTGATGAAATGCTTGTAGCATGTAGTTCTTTGTTTCAGGTGTAGAATTTAAAAGTGTTTGTTTTAGGTGTAGAACTTGTAAGTGTTGCTTTCAAGTGAGTTCGATATGAAGGATCTTAAGCAAAGAAAATCTTGGGATGGAGATTTTGAGAGACCGGGCTAAGGGTGTCTTGTACCTTAGCCAAAGGAAGTACATTGAGAAGGTTGTGCAACGCTTCACCATGAAAGATGCTAAAGGTGTGTCTACTCCTCTTGCTTCTCATTTTAAATTGTCCAAGAGGTTATGTATGAAAGCAAAGGCAGAAGAAGAGAAAATGATGGGAATTCCGTACACTAGTGACGTTGTAGTATGATGTATGCCATGGTATGTTCTAGGCCCTACATAGCTCATGCGGTGATTTCAAAGGTCTTGTGACTTGGACTATGGAGGCGATCTTGATAATAGAAAGTCTACAAGTGGACTCGTGTTCATTTTGGGTGGTTTGGTAATTGATTGGCAATCATCATTGCAAGATGTGGTTGCTCGTTCAACAACCAAAGTGGAGTACATAGCCGCCGCCGAGTCATTCAAAGAGGCAAAGTGGTTCAAAGGTCATGTTGGTGAAATGTGCAATAAGGTATGCTCGCTATGTGTGCATTGTGATAGTCAAAGTGCAATTCAATTGGTTTAAAATCAAAATACGTTTCATAGAAGGTCCAAACACATTGATATCAAGTACTCCCTCCTATTCACTCAAGTTGTCCCATTTGAGTTGGGCACGGATATTAAGAATGGGATGGGGTCCACCAAAAAGGTGGTAGTGGGGTATTTTAATTGATTAAATTAATTGTAAAGGTGGTAGTTGGGTATTGGGAATTGGAAAAGTGGGGGTATTTAGGTAAAAAAAAGATAGACAAAAAAAGGAAATGGGACAACTTGAGTGAATTGCCCATAAAAGGGAATGGGACAACTTGAGTGAATAGGAGGGAGTATCACCTTATCCGAATGAAGTGGAGCAAAAAAGGGTGATCTTGAAGAAAATTGATAATAGTGGAAACTCGACCAATATGATAACAAAGCCATTGCCTACAATCAAATTTGAATTGTGTGTTGACTTGGTTGGTCTAGCTCCTTGCTTAATGTGATGCCCTTCTTTTGGGGCATTGAGGTGTGTATGTTATTTCAAGCTTGTTTTTGCATTTTTTGAAGCGCATTGATGAATGCTTTGACTTGGGTGGACTCAAGTCACGGTGGAGATTGTTGTGAATATAGCGACTGGAGTGCATATTTGATGTGTGCATTCATGGGTGACTTATGGGATGGAATCCTATGGAGGTCATAAATGGGTTTTAAGTTGATAACTTAATGTATATGTTGAATGTGGAGATTAAGTGTTAAGATTAATTGTTGAATTGATTAGACACTTAATTACCATTTTTATGATGAGTTGAAGAAATGTAAAAGATGCTCTACAATGCAAAGTCGAGCAGACCTGATGGTCGCTCGACCTCCGCTCGACCCCCGCTCGACCGAGTAAACCCTGCTCGACCCAAGCGAAGTTTTCTGTTTGGTCAAGCAACAAGTCAGAATGTATCCAGTAGCTTCCGTTTCTCCGCTTGACCCAGCCGCTCGACCCATTTGTCTTGCTCGATCGGTCGAGTGGATCTTCTAACAGGATAAGCTGCTATTTTTCGACTGTTCAAGTGCATGAAGGGGTTACAAGTCATTGAATACCAGTTGATTAATTCTCTTAATGCTGTTTATTATGCAATTTACTAGCAATATTAAATCATATGTAACTCCTAGTGTATCTAGCATTATAAATAGTGAGCAAGAGTGATCATCCAAACACATCAAACACAAAGCCCTTAGCGTAAACACATAGGCTTTTTTTTATCTCTTACTCAATGGTAATACATAATTGTAAGGGTGTTTTCTCATTGAAAGAATACAAACAAGCAACTACACACCACGGAAGACGTAGCCATCATTAGGTGAACCTCCGTAAATCATTGTGTCACTTTTAAAATTTCGTTTTTCGTTTCAATCGTTTTTAAATTCATTGCATTTGTTATCGTTCATCAAAGTTCTTAGCATCGTATCAATCCTAGTAATTATTTCATCTACAATATCCCACATTCATTAGACCTGATATTCCTTATGTTGTGCAACAAGTTAAATGTTTTTTATTTAGGATAAATATTCAAAATAAACAAAAACATTAACATTAAAATACACATTAACAAACACAAATATTCAATTATTCAAAGAAGAAAAAAATGAAGAACTAACATTCTTAAAAAATATTCAAGATTAAGAATTTAAGATTAAGAATAAGATTACAAATTATAATATAAGAGATTAAGATTAAGAGTGAAAATACCTTAAAAAAATTAAAAATTTTAATTTAGGGTTTGTTTTGTGAATGGTAATTAGTGACAGCCGACTGCCGAGCGCAACAAGTAGTAGCGAGAGCCCACAGGTGATAGGCGCCTGAGAAAGGCGACAACTTGTTGGCGGTGCTGTGGTATTAGTTGTTTCTTTCTAAGATAGAGAAGGGAGAGTGTTTGAGAGAACTTTGGTTTGTGAACAGTGAAAACTCCCCCAGTTTTTGCTACATTATGATTATGGGCATTATTCATCTTTCAAGCTTATTTTTTATGTTGCGACTACTACTCGCTTGTGAATAGTGTTTTTACACAGTCATCCTCCACTCCATCTTTTGTGTTACATCCATGTGAGTGATTACATGTATGTTGGGTTATTTTATTGTTTTTTTGCATGTAGGATGGTGGTGTGGCTTTGTCATGTGCATTAGGGATTACATATGTCGTGGGAGTGCTTGCATGTAGGTTGCTTTTGTATGTATTTTAGTGTTTATGCATGTGAGTGAGTGCTTTGCTTGGACACATGTCGTGAGATTGCTTGGTGTTTGCATGTATCTTAATGGACACATGTCTTGAAGTGCTTATTATGTGCTTTTTTTTGTATGTGTATTTGCATGTAGGTTGTCTATATAATGCAATAAGTTGATTTTAATGAGAGCCAAAATCAGACTTTTTGTTGTTGGTTTAATTTAATATGCTTACTCATTCTTTCTTGTAAGCCAGCTATATTAGACGCTTTAATGTTTGCATGTCTTAGCAATAGGTGCGGTTTATACAATGGGATATGTGTTTTATTGTTTCAGATCAGTTGGTTTAGTTTGATTTTAAGTTCACTGGTATGGTCTAAAACTCAATCATGCTTTGCATTGTGCTTTTGTTTGATTATGTTTGTACTGTGTTTTTGTTTACGTTACTTACTTGCGTTTTTTGGTTATGTTTTAGTTTGTTTTGGTTTAGTTGATAGTGCTATAGTAGCTAATGTTTATTAATCTTAATGTTTATAGTCCTCAAGTTTTGGAACATACCAAGGATGCTTCTAACTGTGATAGGTGTTGAATGATGCAAAAGTTACTTCAAGGAATGCAGATTATAGTATTAAGATGATTAAAGGAGAAAGATGTGTTTAAATATTATGTGATATATATGTTGCAACGATCATCAATCGCTGCGTGATAGCAATAAAAGTGCTGAGTGAGCTTTCGATTAATCAGATCAACATCATGCTCGAACTTAAGTTCAGCAGATAGATGCTGAATAACATTGTAAAGGTTCACAAGGTTTATTTGGGGAAATGCATTCCATCATTCGGGGAAGTACTTGCTCATGTACTGATTTTTGGATTATTTAAAGTGGCAATGCATTGTAGAAGAAAACTAGCATTGTTAAAAATTCAGCATTGACTGAAACATAGCAGCTTTGTTTTGGATGCATTTAGTTTTTCTATGCACTCTATTGCCATGGACATTCAAAAGATGCAAGAAACCATAAAATTTGCTGCCAAGGTTGATACGCATAATCTCCAAGTGTGTATTTTGGTCGGGGATCATAGTCTCTCCGACCAAAAAAAATCTTGAAGAATATGCATATCAACCTTAGCTGCTAATTTGATGATTTCCTGCATCTTTTGAATTTCCTTGGCAATAAAATGCATAGGAAAATTGAATATATCCAGTATTTTGTTATCTTATGACAATTATTTTTTTTAGTAGGCTGTGTACTATAAAATATATAATGATAACATTCTTTTTCAGCTATACTTACCATAATTGGCTTGATAGAATTGGGTTCCTTTGGATTACAATATGTAGTTTGCTTTTGGTTTTGCTAAGTATAATATTATATTGTTCCAGTACTTTATATTGTTTCATTGTTCGTTATTTGTTGTTGACCATTTGATGTAGATTAGTACAATGTGCAGTGGATGTGTCTCTATGTCGTTTACTTTGTCATGCTTTAAAGGAAGAACGACTCTAAAAAATATACCTTTTATAGTTTGCTAATTATAAGCATGTTAATCAAGCAGCAATGCATCTGAATTTGATGTACATAAAGTATATGATTATATAGGCTTTTGTACAATGTATCAAATACATTTGTCTGTTGCATTTCCAGAGTTAATATATTTTTAGGTTTGGAATTTCTGTTGTGATTTAAGTTATTGTATTTATTTTTGCTGTTCTTGAGTTCTTGTACTGAATATTTACCTGCATTTGTTTAGGACCCTCTTGATTTTATAGAACCAAGTCAAAGTAACCGTTTTGGATTTGGGTTTTGGTTATCTTTGTTTTTTGTTGATTGAGTTCCTTCAGCTGTGAATATTTTTATGTCAATGCAAAAAGTCCCATGTACTAACTCATTGGATGCTATCTCTGAGAAGTAATTTTCCCCTTGATAGAAATTCTGAAATCTCAAAATAAGCTTCTAACTGACTCCCGAATGTACCATTTACACAAAGCATTATAAGTTACAAGCATAAGTAACACAATCTCTTATACACAAACCATTAGTAATGTTGTTGTATACATTAGAGTACATAGTTCATAATTTGACAAACATGATGCAAAAGATCACTATGCTATTGCTCGAAATTAGATTATCTTATGAATTACGCTATTGATATTTTGATAATATAATAGGAATATGAATATGATAATTATTTTCCAATGGAAGATACAAATGATAACTAATTTTCTAAAGATTTATCATAGTTGCTAATTTTAAAGCATATTACAAATTATATTAAATGTTTTGTTGATAGGGCATAGTGTAGCATTGTGACTGTGCTACCTAGCGCTTGTGATTGCATTGCTATAGTATTGAGAAAATACTTCGGATAAGCGTATGTGGGCTTGTGATTAATTGATACAATGTTTTATTTGCAAAGTTGTGGTTCTTAGCTGTCATGCATGTCTGCATTTCAATTGTTGATTATGTTGATCTATGATTGAAATTAAAGTACAATGATTTTGCATTAGCCGTTGAAGTTAATGTTTTGTTGACACATGAATAGAGCATCCGAGTGAAGTTGTTCAGTCTTAAATCCCACCAAGGCTGCTCTATAATCCAGTTTCACACAGTTAGCTACTAAATGTCAATGGAAATCTTTCCATAATATCTTAGTCATCTTCTGTTCCATCAATGGCACATGATTTCCACTCTACACTATTACAAAATCCTTGACAGGTTATTGGTGATGATGCTACAAAGCAAAACAATAATGCGGCTTTTGGTGTACAATTAGATGCACTGTTGCATAGTCAATGGCACTTTAAAGCAGGGTGACCATCATAGACAGAAATCTATCAAACGAACAACATGTGTAAGAGGAGTTCCATCAGAGAATTGTAGGCTATCATGAAGCTCAATGCAATGATTTGTCATCTGATGTATCTAGTTTTTGCCGGACTATTGCTTCTTAGAGTGCTAAAGATCAAGCTATATCAGTTGGTGCATTCAATAACTCGGGGAACAAATTACTTGAGCGTCAATATAGGAATCAACAAAGATGGCTTTTGTTCTTGCGTCACGCACGTAGGTGTAGAGCATGCTGCAAGATTTCAAACTATCCCAATTAATCATCCATCTTTGTTTATTGCGGCATACATAAAATAAAGTCAGTGCTATCTTATGTGTTAAAAGTGAGAATCAACATATGAGAAATATTAATAGGGGAAATTTAAGTATGGCTCATATGAACATGACCTTGGCATAGATATACTTTCTGTATTATAGCATCATGAACATTCATAAACTTTGTATTTTTCTTTGTCAATCTTTTTGTTGCTGTTATCACAACCTAATTTCATGACACAAGCTAACAATTATCATTGAATCACAGACTTAATACCACAACCGTAATTTCTGATGCGATCATATGACCCAACCATCACACCTCATCATAAAAGTTGGTTGGATCAAATTTCACATATTCGACCTTTAAATCCTCATGTTCTTACTCTAAATGTGTATTCCACAAACTTATATATAATAATCTCGTGTTGCAAGTGAGCTTCAGAATAATAAAACTCTCAAAAAAAAGATGATTCCACAATGACACATTAGTTGCATTCAAGGGATTAGCAAATTTTCAATGCATAATTAAAAGCAATGAAGAAAGAGATTGAAGGGATGAGCAGAAAGACAAACAATAACACATCATTAGGTTGTGGATTGTAGCACAAGAGTTTGTAAATTATTGTTTGAATGTAAGATTTTCATGTGTTTCTTTGAAAACAATATGTAGTCATGTTAAATGCCAGTTTCTTGTTAAGTACCAAATGACTCCATTATTTGTCTAAATCATAAATTGAACTTGTACAGTAATATATGTAAATTATGTGTCTAAAAGCCTATACACATGTTAGCATTTTAAAAGTGCATGTTAGCATTTCAGATTAAAAATTCGACTTCACCACTGCGTCCGGAACGCATCAATTACCATGGGTACCGAATTTCATAATTTCTAACATCCATTTACTATTTTTAATTATTTTAACCGTTTTAACGAATTTTAACACCTCGGTTAAATAAAACAACATCGAAACACACCCACAGTTCGGAACGGGGCGCCACTACCGAGGCAGCAGCAGCTGTCCAAAACTCATGACCAAGAAAAATTTAATAAAACCGAATCTACAAACAATTACAATTTATGTTTCCTATCACACAACCACTTAATATTTCCACACACATATAATAATACACAAAATTCCAACCACCATCAAAACATAAAGTCATCAAACTAAAACATACACATCCACAAGATCTTTCAACACAGTTTAAAATTCATAAATTATGATAATTGGATTAACTACTTGATCCATTTAACAAATTAAAATTTTGTAGAGAATCATAAACCAAAACATTTTTTTGAATCTAAGCATATACATATAAATAAACACAATCCTTTAAACAAATAAAAATTTGTTAAAGGATTTATAAACTCATGGATACTTACATTACTTAATCCATACATTTTAAATTTCTTTTAACAAATTGAAATCTTGCTAGAGAATTTTAGATCATGAAATAAATTTATTTAAACATTAAAATAGACTTTATTCTTATAACAAATTGAAACTTTGTTAAAGAATGTAAATCAAGAAAAATTTTACATAATAAAATTATGATTTAATCGTTTTAACAAATCAATTTTGTTAAAGGATTATTCAAAGAAAAACATATATAAAATACTCAATCCTCCTAAAAAGTCATAGGATATCATCATATATAAAATATAAAATATAATTTATCATAAACGTAAAATCTACAATTAATAGCTAAATTTCACTTACCCTTGATTAAAAGATTTGATGAACACAAAGTTTTTTTTTGTTTTTGTGAATAACCGAAAATGCAAGAGCAAGAAGAAGAAGAATTTTTCAGATTTTCTAACCCAAAACAAGAGTGAAAATGAAGAGGGTTTGCATTAAAAAAACGTTAAAGACAATTTTCTCTTAATTGTGCCATAATGCACAATTAAGAAGGGAGTTACAACCCTTTGAACTCCCTCCATAACCGGCCCCCTTCCCTCTTCTCACTCATTTATATTTTTTAAGTAATTAATTAATTATGTATTTATTGCACTCATTTCATTTTATTATATTTATTTTTTTAAAGATTAATAAGTAAATGACAATAACCTTGTACGCGATAAAACACGCTACCGTTGGTTACATATTAACTCACTTAATTTCTTATACTTGTCTATTATTATTTTATTTTAATATTTAATATTCTATAAAAATTACGGGGTGTTACAGACTACCCCCCTTAAAAGAAGTTACGTCCTTGTAACCTGCATGAAACATACCAGTATACAACACAACACTGCACACACCAACACAATACGTCACATGTTTAAAACACAACATTTCAAGTCAAAGTAGTTTATTATCACTTGCGCGAAATTCTATCGCCCTTTACCTCCCTTAATGAAGTTATGTCTCCGTAACGCGATTTACCTTAAAGAGGTGAGGGTATTTATCCCACTAAGAGTCTTCGGTTTCCCAAGTAGCTTCTTCGCGTTCGTGATTTGACCACAAAACTTTTACCATAGATATATCCTTCCGTCGTGTACTACGAACCTTCGTGTCCAAGATTCGAACCGGTTTCTTAGAATAAGTCAAGGATGTATCTAATTCTAAAGGTTCAGGCTCTAAGACATGAGAGGGTGCGGCATGATACCTTTTTAACTGAGACACGTGAAATACATCATGTACCTTTTCTAAAGCATTTGGAAGAGCCAACCGATAGGCCACTTTACCAACACGTTCCGGAATTTCATATGGAAAATTTGCCATGAATAATCCCAACTATCACCCGTTGGCCAGAAATAATCCCAACTATTGATTATTTTTTAATAATCCTAACTATTGATAATGTTTGCTGAAAACAGTCCCGTTTAGTTTGGAACCGGCTGTAGCAAGTTATTTGAAGAAAATTGTTTTTCCTTTTTTTTTTTTAATTTTCTTCATTAAATCTTCATTCAAACCCAACCTTCATCCTCTCCATCTTCTTCTTCTTCATTCATCCTAAACCCTAATTCTTCATTCATCCTTCATCCTCTCCATCTTCTTCTTCTTCATTCATCCTAAACCCTAAATCTTCAATGTATTCTTCTTCTTCTTCTAAGTATTCAAAGCTATTGAAAGCAATGAATAATTGAAAGGTATTGAAAGCTATGTTTTGTGATTGTATTTACATATGAATTATTGAAAGCTATTGAAAGCAATGTATTTGCACAAAAACAGCAGCTTCAGATTCCACAAATTGTAAGCACATGTTGAAAGCAATGAATTATTGAAAGGTCAAAGCAATTGTAAGCACATGTGGGCTGTGGAGGCACATACAAGCAGCACCTGCTGCTGCTGTGGTGGGATGTGGAGGCACCTTCAACAGCAGTGACCTTCAAAACCTTTTCTTGCGTTTTTGAAGATGAGCGAAATCAACAGCAGTAAATTCTAGGGTTAGAAATTGGTCATCAATGGTGGAAGTATTGTAATGGGTTTTTGAAGATGAATTCTGACATGAGTGTTGAAGATGAAAGGGTGGGATTGCTTTGACTTTGAATTTACCTATTTTATGATGAAGGAAAGACAAAAAAAAGGTAAAAATAAAATTACTTTAGTTAACCTGTTAGAGCCGGTTGCAAACCTAACGGGACTATTTTCAGCAAACGTTATCAATAGTTAGGATTATTAAAAAATAATCAATAGTTGGGATTATTTCTGGCCAACGGGTGATAGTTGGGATTATTCATGGCAAATTTTCCAATTTCATATGGTCCAATGAACCGAGGGCTCAACTTTCCACGAGCGCCAAAACTTACTACTCCACGCATGGGTGATACACGAAGTAACACCTGTTCTCCCACGATGAACTCTTCTGGACGTCGCTTCAAATCAGCATAAGACTTCTGAAGATCTTGTGCCGCTTTCAAGAGATCCCATATCAATTTCACCTTCTCAGTCATCTGGAATAACAAATCCGATTCCAAGGTCACCGCTTCGGTGAAAACATCCCAATAAAACGAACTACGATAACGACGCCTACAAAGCCTCAAAGGGAGCCATCTGTATCGAGGCCTGATAACTGTTGTAAAAAAATTCGATCAAATCCAAGTGTTCATCCCACGATCCCTGCCATTCCATGGCAATAGCGCGCAACATATCCTCCAATATCTGATTTGTTATTTTCGTCTGACCGTCTGTCTGCGGATGAAATGATGTACTATACAACAACGTAGTACCCATTGCATGTTGCAAGGTCTGCCAAAGTTGTATCAGATATCGCACGGGGGATACCGTGATATCGCACGACATAATTAATATAAGCTCGAGCTAATTGTTCCATCTCCCAACGATAGTGCATAGGAATGAAACGTGCTGACTTAGTCAAATGATCAACTATAACCCACAAAGCATCATTACCTGCCTTCGTCCGAGGTAAACCCACAACAAAATCCATAGAAATATCGTCCCATTTCCACACCGGTATCTCTAAAGGTTGTAGTAAACCTCCTGGCCTTCTATGCTCGCTTGTAACCTTCTGACAGGTCAAACAACGCGAGACATATTCCGCAATATCCTTCTTCTTACGCGACAACCAAAACATCAACTTAAGATCTTGATACATCTTGTCACCACCCGGATGCACTGAAAATTTCGTACAATGCGCTTCATCCAAGTTGCGCTCCTTCAAAGATTCTTCCCCCGTCGGTAAACACCAACGGCCATTAAACCTCAAGCTTCCATCTTTGTGAACAAAGAATCCCTCCGCTTTTCCTTCCCGAGCATGTTCTTTTAATTTCAATAGTTTTGGGTCTTTATCCTGGGAATTAAAAATCTCTTCGAAAAATGAAGGCCGAATAGCCAAGGCACTCATACATTCCTTTAATTCACCCGTGCGCACGACCTCCAAATTCAAGCTAGCAAAATCCCGATGCAATTCTTCAACTCCACCCAAAGCAGACAGCGAGTGATTAGACTTTCTGCTCAACGCATCGGCTACTAAGTTCGCCCGCCCCTTGTGATACATGAACTCTAAGTCATAATATGCCATAAACTCTAACCACAGACATTGGCGCATGTTCAAATCGAGTTGAATATAGAGGTACTTAGGCTTTCATGATCAGCGTAAATTTTACATTTCACTCCAGACAAGTAATGCCTCCATATTTTGAGTCCAAAAACTATAGCAGCCAACTCCAGATCATGAGTAGGATAATTAAACTCATGTACCTTCAGTTGTGGTGATGCGTAAGCAATCACCTTACGATCCTGCATTAAAACACAACCCAACCCTTTCTTCGATGCGTCACTGTACACAGTATAATCTAACTTAGGGTCAGGTAGAGTAAAAACAGGAGCTGTAGTTAACCTTTCCTTCAAGGTCCTAAAGACATGTTCACACTCGTCAGTCCATTCGAACTTTTCTCTTTCTTCATCAGCGAAGTCATAGGCCGAGTAATGCGTGAGAAATCTTTGACAAAACGACGGTAATACCAAGCCAAGCCTAAGAAACTTCGTACTTATGTGACATTCTTTGGCGATGACCAGCTCCGAACCGCTTCTATTTTTCCTAGATCCACCGAAACACCCTCTTTAGAGACAAAATCGCCCAAAAACGAAACTTTTTTGCAACCAAAACTCACACTTCGACAGCTTTGCGTACAATTTGTGTTCTTGTAGAGTTTGCAATACTAATCGTAGATATTTCTCATGATCATCCCGGTCCTTGGAATAAACCACTATGTCATCAATGAAGACTACCACAAACTTATCCAGGTAAGCACTAAATACCCGGTTCATCAAACATATAAACACGGCTGGAGCATTTTTCAACCCAAAAGGCATCACAGTGAACTCATAATGCCCATAACGTGTTCTAAAAGCTGTTTTATGTATATCCCCCTCAGCTATTCTTAGTTGGTGATAACCCGATCTTAAATCAATTTTTGAAAAGATCCCGGCTCCTCTCAATTGATCAAATAAATCGTCTATCTAGGGCCACGGGTATGTGTTTTTAACAGTCACCTTGTTTAACTCCCTATAGTCGATACATATCCTCAAATTACCATCCTTCTTTCTCACAAACAGAACTACCCACGGTGAAACACTAGGCCGTATATAACCTTTTTCTAACAATTCTTCAAGCTGAGACTTTAACTATTCCATCTCTTTCGGATCCATGTGATACGGGGCTTTAGATATTGGTCCTGTTCCCGGCATCAAATCTATCGTAAAGTCAATTTCTCGTTGTGGCGGCATACCAGGAATTTCATCAAGAAAAACGTCTACGAATTCGTTCACCACAGCGATATCATTAGGGTCCACCTCCTTCTTCCCCTCCTGACTGATGTGGCAAAAGTACAAAGGATGTCCTTGTCTCACAAGTCTTTGTAACTCCAAGGTCAACACTAAGTTTGTTTTAGGGCCCTTGGAATATTTTCTATATCTAACGTTCTCCTCACGTGGTTCTACCAACAACACTCTTTGCTCTCTACATTCAGTTGTAGCTTTGTATTTTCCTAACCAATCCATTCCAAAAATTACCTCCAAACTCACCATATCTAACACATACAGATTACTAGGAAAAAAAACTCTCCCTATCTTCAAAGGTACATCTTTATACAACTTATCACAATTATATAACTTCCCAGAAGGAACAGCCACGGTATATGATACTGTTTCAAATGTTTCTAAATTCAGTTATTCTACTTTACTCCTTGCAAGAAATGAACAAGTTGCACCCGAATCAAACAATACATTAACAACTATAGAACGGATGGTGAACGTATCTATAACCACCTCCGTCGCCTGGTCAGCTTCCCGTGAACTGCCACAGATACTCGTCCACCAGCAGACTGTGCGTTCATTCCTCACCCTTGGTTTCCCACTTGTTACATTCCCGAACCCTCGACCCGATTTCCTTCTGTCCGACCTTGCCCCCCCATTAAACTGTCGTTGGAATCTCTAACCATTGTTACTATAGTGATCTCCCCTAGTTAGTCGATTGCCGTGTCTCCCAAAGCTGTTTTGGTTTTGTTGCCGGTGTTATTCTCCCAGCTGTCGATTCTCACTTTTTTCTTTATGTAGCACTCAAACTCCCTATGCCCCCTCTTGTGGCAGAAATTACATTCAACCAAATTCCCTTCACAATCTTTTTTGGGGTGGTTTTTCTTACGCCTTCTGCAAAAATACTTCCTTTCCTTAGCATGTCGATCGAGCAAAGGGTCTACAGGCCTCGCTTTTCCCTTGTATCAAACATTCACACTAGAGGCACCCCCTTGGAAACCACCAAAAGTCTTTGGTTTCTTCAGATAGAAGCCTGCAGGTGCTCTTGAGGTCTCACTAACTACTTCCTTCCTCTTCTCTGTAATACTTCCCTTCTCCTTTTCTTTCTCTTTCCGTAAGATATTCCCCACCTGAGCTGCATGCTTATACATTTGCTCTAACGTAATGTAGCGATCACTTTCAATATGTTTTTGAATATCAAAAGACAATCCCAGTTCAAAGTGGCACTTCTCCCAATTCAAGACGAGGTTCGTCTCTTCACACCTTCTTAAAACGTTTTCAAGGTGAATCAAACAAGTTTCAAAAGACGAACCCCCCATAGAAAAATCATCCATGAAAACCTCCATAAAATCCTCTAACATATCAGAAAAGATAGAAGACATGCACCTTTGGAAAGTAGATGGTGCATTGCACAATCCAAAGGGCATCCTTCTATAGGCAAAGGTCCCAAAAGGACAAGTAAATGTTGTTTTTTGTTGGTCATCCGGGTGAATGAGTATTTGAAAGAACCCCGAATAACCATCCAAAAAGCAAACGTACTTGTGCCTCACTAATCTCTCAAGCATCTCATCAATGAATGGCAAAGGGAAATGATCTTTCCTTGTGGCCTTGTTTAGCCTAGGATAGTCAATGCAAACTCTCCAACCAGTGGTGGTTCTAGTGGAGATCATCTCGCCCTTGTCATTCTTGATGATGGTCATTCCTCCCTTCTTGGGAACCACATGAACAGGGCTAACCCATCTGCTGTCAGAAATCGAGTAGATGATGCCCGCCTTGAGGAGTTTAAGAATTTCTTCTTTAACCACCTCCTTCATGTTAGGGTTCAATAGAGGAGAAATGCTCATCATCCAGCTGGATCCTATGCATGACAAGCCTAGGACTAATTCCTTTGATATCGTTAAGTGAGTACCCAATGACACTTCTATATTTGTTAAGTAAAGCCAGCAATTTTTCCAAAGAAGTGTCATCAAGCTCAGAACTCACAATGAAGGGCTTGTTCCCATCAACATCAAGATAAGCATATTTAAGACTAGGGGGTAGGGGTTTCAAACTTACCTTGGGGGGAGGCATAGGACTCTCCCCCTCATCATCATTTCCCTTCTTAGCCACACAAATTTGCTCAAACTTATTTTGGTCGCTTGTCCATCCTTCGGTCTCATCTTCAAAATACTCCTCCCGCACATACCCTTCGCAAACTTTCCCATCACAAAAAGAAATTTCTTCTTCACTCGTGTACAACATACTACACTCCCTTCAAAACTCCTCATAATCCTCATCCATATAATCAATCCGGTTAACTTGCTCCACCATGGGTTTTCTCATGAATGGGGAGATTTTGAAAACCAACTTCCTTTGAGCCACCTCCAAGGTTATGGTATCATCATGGCAATTTATCACAGCTCTAAGGGTTTTCAAGACGGCTCTCCCTAGGATGAGAGGAGTGTATCGGTCCTCTTCCATATCCATGACCACGAAATCGCAAGGAACCACAAGGTCACCCACTTGAATAAGGACATCATCGAGCTCTCCAGATGGCAATTTTATGCTTCTATTGGCCAATTGAATAGTTTTCCTTGAGGGTCTTAGGCTAAAGGGTAGCCTCCTTGCGATAGATAGCGGCATCAAGCTAATAGAGGCTTCTAGATCGGCGAGAGCTCCTTTAGGCTCCAAATTTCCTAACTTCACAGGTAGATTGTAAGGGTCGGGATCTCTCTCCTTTGTGGGCATACTCCCTTATAGAATAAAGCTCACTTGATGGGGAAGACTTATCAACTCTTCTTCTAGCATCTTCTTGTTCGAGAGCAAATCTTTCAAAAACTTGGCATACTTGGGCATTTGTGCCATTGCATCTAAGAATGGAATCTTCATCTCCATCTTTTGCAGGTGCTCTAGGAACTCCTTGAACTTCTCATCTAGTTGCTTCTCCACTCTCCTATAAGGGAAGGGTAGTGAAGGAGCATACAAACGCTCAAGCCTCTTTCTTTCTTCAACCTTCGCCTTTCTTTCCGCTCCAAGATCTCTCACTCTCTCCCCCTCATCTTTCTCCTCCTCAACATCATGCTCCGTAGGCCCTCTCCCTAAGTCGTTTTCTCTCAGCTCCTCTTCACGTTCTCCCTCATCTCCGTTTGTTCTTCCCTTATCTTCTACCATAACCGAGGGCCCTTCATATTGAGTACCCGATCTTAAATGGATGGCCTTAGCGGTATGATGGTTCATGTTAGGGTTTTTAGGTGGAGGTTGAGGTTGTGTGGATGGGTTAGGTTGAGGGTGAGGTGGAAATAGCAGTGGCGGAGTAGGTGTTGCCATTTGGGCAAGTTGAGACTCAAACAACTTTTGTTGTGTCTGGAGTTGTTGCATTTGTTGCATGAGTGATTGATTGATTTGAACAAGGGTGCTCATCTAAGATGTTAAGAAATCGCTACTTGTCGATTGCCCTTGCTGCGGTTGGAGGTTTCCGGATGAAGGTTGTGTAGACGGAAAAGGAAGATTCGTGTTGCTTCTAGTTCCTTGATGAAATCCCGGGGGTCTAATCGAGCTAGGTCTAGATCCACTCCCACTTGGTAGGTTTCCATGGGAGTTTTGGGGGTTGTACCCACTTTGGTTACCTCGGTTATATCCCGCATTGAAGTTGCCTTGATTGCCATTGGGATTGAAGGGAGGTCTAGAGGAGAAGTTGTTGAAGAAACTCTGTTGACCGTACCCTTGCCCTTGGTGGTTGTACCCCACAGCTGCTACGTTCTCAGGATTGTACCCATACCCATCATAATTCATCACCGGAGCATCTTGATTGAAAGTCCCATGTCCCACTTCCGCTACATGCTCGGAGAGTGTGCCCCCGCAATATGAGGTATCATGGTTGGTTCCTCCGCAAATGGCACAAGCAAAGTGTTTTACGCGGGCGGATGAGGCATTAGAACCACTAGCGGCGAGGTTTAGCTTGGATAGCTTCTTGTCTAAGACTGCCTCGATTTTAGTACTGATGGTATCTAGGTTACTTGTATCGATCATCCCTCTAGGCAACCCTTTGCTTCTCGTTCCACTCCAACAATTGTTTTTAGCTATATCCTCGATCCTGGACTTGACTTGATTGCAAGGAATTTTTGAGAGCTGACCACCCACTGCTGCCTCTAGAAGTGCCTTGGTGGAGTTGTTTAAGCCATCATAGAAAAATGTATTGAGATGGTTCTCCCCATACTCATGGTGGGGGCAAGCTCTTATCATCCTCTTAAACCTATTCCTTGTAGTTGGGTAGAACCTCTCGAGGAAAGCAGTTTTCAGTTGGCTCCAGGTACTTATGGAATTCGATTCAATACAATCATACCAATCTTTGGCATCACCTGCCAAACCCAATCGGAAGAGGTGTAGTTTCACATAGTCCAGATTGTTGGGGCATTGTGGACCGAGCCCATTAGTCTCAGAGAATGTGTCAAGGTGTTGGAGCTGACACTCATTCTTCAACCCACTGAATGGCCTCTCCTTCACCATCCTTTTATACTGAGGGCAAATTTGGAATGGGGTTGCGGCTACAGGGAGTACCACCCCTCTAAGGAACTCTTGGGACCCAGGTGTCCCAAATTGACCGAACAATTGATGCTCGTCGGCCATTTCAGCGATAGGGGAGGTAGAAGGATTGGGAGTTGGTTTTGGGGGAGGTCTTCCTATGCGTTGGACCTCAGGATCAAATGGCACTAACGGTTGATTGGACCTGCTCGTGCTATATCGTATGCAAACAAAACTGCCAACCACACGTGAGTACTAACAAGCAAAGAATAATTGACCAAATAAAGAAAGCTATATCAAGACCTACACTAGTTCAACTGTAACGCCTTGTCCCCGGCAACAGCGCCATTTTGATAACTATTTTTAGGGTCGTGCAATAAAATCCGGTTACATAAACAATATTTATATTGCCCTAACTCTACACAAGTATAGCACAGGTAAGGGGTCGAACCACAGGGACAAAGTTAGTTAAACAAATGGTCTGAATATAGGGGGTTAAGGGTGATAAGATGAATGAGACTAATTAAACTAAGATTGAATGCAAGGTTACAACTAGTATGAATCAAGGTGAGAAAAGGCGAGAGTGATTGGTTCCACCCTAGAGAGGTACGCAATCATTCATGCATTAGGGTTGGTTAATGACCTTCAATCATCAACCGATTCAACAATGAGAGGAAGTTGACGGCTCTAAGACCGATCGAACGACCTATAATCGCCCTATGTCTCCTCGGGAGTGGCAGGATGAGATTCAAAGTGAATCATTGTGATGATAGAATAGGTTTCAACTAAACCCTAACCCATGAATAAGAGTTTCCAACTCTAGGGTTTCACCAATCAAACTCTAGTGGGCTACTCACACATCATAAAAGAAAAACTAAGCATAATATCCCACAAGAACAAGAGATTAGACATGGAAGACTTCTTTGTAAACAATAAAAACAATATTAGGCAATAACAAAGAAAGCAAGAGGGACAAGAACCCAAAAGAAGCAACTCTATTCTAGATATGCAAACAATCTAATACACAATCACCATAAAGAGAAAAGAACCATGAATAGCATTTAAGAACAACTACCAACAACAATAAATGATTCTAGAAATAAACAAGAGAAAGATACTCATATCATAAATAAGACCTCAAAGGGTGTAGAAGATATCATCAACAAAATTAGCATAAAGTTACATCCAAAAGCTAGTTGCTAGATTGATTTAGGGGAAAGCTTAAACTAGGAGATAGAAACTAGGGTTTTTGAAAACTAGAGAAAGAAAACATAAGAGATTCACTATTCTAGAGAATATTTAGGGTTAAAAGCTAGAATGCCCTTAAAACTACAAGAATTGGGTATATATACCCCTAAAATAAGAGTACTACAGAATTACAAAAGGGCCCTCGAAGGCCAAAATGAAAATAAAACAAATACGCGGAATCAGCCGCATTCGCCCGAATGCAAAGGGCCATTCGCCCGAATGTACTCTCCTTCGCCCGAATGTTGGTGCATTCGGCATTTCCAGTGAGTTCGGAGAAATTTGATCTTTGGGACCCATTCGCCCGAATGCAAGGGCCATTCGCCCGAATGCAAGGGCCATTCGCCCGAATGTAGCTCTTTCGCCCAAAGATTTCGCATTCGGCATTTCCAGTAAGTTTTACAAAACCAATGAAGAGCGTTGGACTCCCCTTCGTCCGAATGGGAGCTGTCATTCGGCCGAATGTGTTGCAATTTCCTTCTTTTAGGACTTTGACTCCTTTCTCGATCTCACGAGCTATTCCGGGGCCACGGGGAATTGCCAATTGGTCGCGGTGAGGCTCCGGGGATAACGCCTTCGTCTCGAATGCATGGAAAACGCCATCGAAGTCTCCAAAAATCACCTAATCCTTCTCAAAACACTCAAACACAAGATCAAGGAGAAATCATGCGTAAAATATATCAAATAGATGCAAAATGGCGAGACTAGACACCAAAAATGGGGCGGTAAACGTGCTCTAAAACGAGCACATCATTGCGTCGCTGTGCGCAACGCCGATAGAGGCAAGATTGGTATGGGTGGAATGGTGACGCTCCTGATCATGCTTTTGGGTATTGATATACCCGACAATGTCCCTGCTTTAGTCCACAACACCACCATCTATTATGACAGGCCCACGCTACGTAGGGTGCGATTCATCACATATCGTATGCCCTACACATGCTCTCTAGTTATACCTAATAGGCGTATAGTGAGTCTTCCTCCCATCCCTGAGACCGTTTTTGATGTGAGGAATGATGACACAGCGGAAACGCTGTGTAATCGGACCATTGCTTATTCCATGCGCCACCCCGTCGAGCAAGCCCCCATGGCTGTCGGTGTCCATATTGATTTTGACGAGGGTGGCGATGAGGATGAGGAGGAGGAGTATGTTCCATCTGAGGAACATGTGCTTAGGGACGCAAGTCCCGATGTTGATTCCGACCCCCACTGGTATCAGCAGTTTGATGAGAGATTCTCCAACTTGGAGAACAGGTATGGGGAGATGGAGGGTCGACTAGACTGTTTAGACGGGAATTTGCAGACCTTCCAAGATACATACGACGGAGAAATGTACAATCTTGATACACGTCTCCAAAAAATGTGGATTTCCCAAGAGGCCCAAATGAACTACTATTCTGGCAGCCGTATGTCGATCCTAGAGCCAGCATCGCCGAGATGGAGGCTCAAAGAGAGAGAGATCGAGCCGCTGAGCTCGAGGCTAGGCGATCTAGGAGGAGTTCATTCTCCTTCTTTCGCCGTCGTGGTCACTGAGGGCCACTTATCTTTTAGACTTCTCCCATCCATATGTTTTTGTTTTTCATGGTTTGTTCCCTTGCTTCACAGTTAAGCATTGGGGACAATACTTTCGATAAACATGGGGTGGAGTCTACATCTGTTAGCTGTAGTTTTTATCGCTTTCATAGATTAGTTTTTTTTTATTGTCTTTTATTTTCTGTTTAAAAAAAATTGAGAGTGCTAGCCATAACCTGTGAAGGAGGTCCAGGCAAAAGGAGAGTGAGTGTGCTCCAGTCGATATCCATCTACACCCTTTGCTAAGGCGTTCGTAGGTATACTTCTTTTCCTATCTTTGTCTTCTATCTATTTCTAGCTCCACTAAATTGTCCCACCTAGCCATCCTCACTTAGATTCTCGCATATCATCTTATATTAACCACTGCATGTTATTTGAGCTACAAATTTTTAACCTACATAAGCCCCCATCCTCTTTTGTCCAAATTAGTTCTTGGATTGCGAGATCCAAGAACTCCATTATATGAGCCATACTGTTTGGAGTTTGGGTGTTTTATTTGGTTTCATCTTGTTGTGGTTGTGTTGATGTTGCGTGGAAGTTTGTTTTAGGTTGGGTATGAGGTCGACAAGGGGTTTGGGATTTTTATGGGCCTAAAATGAGATCATTCTTTTTAAGAATTAAGGAGACTAAGATATGAAGCCCTTTTCTTTTGGGGAGCCATAAGGAGAGCCGATGTTCATGTCTAAAGAGGTAATGATGAAAATGATGGTGCTATCCCAGTTCATCATTGGAGTATATTAGTTAGTTATGCATTCTATCTGTTGTGCTTTGATATGTTTTTATCCAGGGTTACTGAAGACCCTATTGCTACCCATGTTCTCTTTGTGCTTCATTTGTGTACAATCTTAGCTCCATGTTCATATTGTGTCATTTTTTTCTTTTATTGTTTTGTTGTTTGCTAAGTTTGTACATTTCATTCTTTGGAAAAAGGGAAACATGCTTCAAAAGAGATAACCCCACTAGGTTGAAAACCCGAAAGGGCGATCTAGGCAAAAGAGCGGCATGAGTGGGTGAGCAATGTGAGATATGGAAAATTGAAAGAGTGGCTAGGACGAAAACCCGAAATGAGTTCCTAGGCAAAATGAGAGAAAAAGAGAGAACTTGCATTATAATATTCTATCTGATTTGTACTTGGATTTGGAGACCGTGTTCTAACCTTGTTTTTATTTTTCAACCTTGATTTGCTCGAGGACTAGCAAAGGTTAAACATAGGGTGGTTTGATGAGTGCAATTGCACTAATCGATTACATTTTTATGCTCCATTGTGGTGTTTAGAGGCGGTTTAGGGTCATTTCGTGTGGTTTCACTCCATTTTAGTATTCCATGTCCAATTTGTAGCCAAATGGGTGAATTATGGTACTTTGGTGTGTTTTTGCGGGTTTTCAATGCTAATCGTGTCTACAGTGTTCAAAGATCGAGTCAAGCTATCAATCAAACTAAGTCATGACCAAAAGAACAAGTTCAAGCAAGCAAAATAGTCCAGTAGCCAAAAGTCGAGTCTGCTAAGGTGGCACCAATAGCCTTGACGACTCGGCTGTGAAAGAAAAGAAGCAGCAGACTTCCAGCAGCTATCGCCGACTCGACGAAGGGTATGAAAAAGCTACCGCCAACTCGGCGGTAATCGAAGAGCAGGCATGAGTTTTTCCGGAAGCTTGCGCCGACTCGGCTGTAGAGCAATTCTTGGTATAGCCGACTCGACAGTAAAGGCTGACAGGTTTTGCAATTTTCCAGAAACCCAAGCCGACTCGGCTTTGGGTGTTCTCCTTGGGGCAGCCGACTCGGCGTGATCCCGATTTAGCTTTTTGGCGTATTTTCTCTGGGCTTTCTTTGGGCTTAGGGTTAATTACCCTCATTAGTATAAATAGAACCCTTAATCCTGATTAGGGTTTCTCTTCTTCCTTCCTACCTTTTACTTAGTTTTTCTCTTAGTTTTTCATTAATCTAGCTTTTAATTCCTTTTAGCATTAATTTAGTTGTAAGAACTTCAATCTAGTCTTTGGTCTTTAATTCTTAGTTTTAATTTATTGTATTAGTTTATGTTTTCTTTAGTAAACATTAATCTCTTAGTTTTAATCATCCTTTAATAAAAAGTGTGTTTATCTTCTCTATTATTGTTTTGGTATTTATTGTTATTGCTATGAAGTTGTTTTCATTATTTCTCATTCTAGTTTGTCCTTAAATTTATTGTCATTCATATCTAGCATTAATTTTGAAGTAGTATTTATGACAGTTATCATGATTAGTGAGTAGAACCATTTTCTAGGGTTAGGGTTTGAACCTATTAGTTGAGCATGAATTGATTCTTGTATGTGTCTATGAAACTATGGATTAAAGTGACTAAATTGTGCCAATTAACTCTAAATTAAATATGCTTTGTCGAACTAGTCAATAGAACTAGCGTGTGAGATTGGGATCGACTTTGCTTTAGGGTAATTTTTAGTTAAATTCTTATTAATTCGTTCCATAAAACTAACGTGTGAGAATCGAATTAGTAGGGTCTAAATCTAATAGTTAATCAACAGAGCGAAAATTTGAGATTAACAAGATTATATTTAATCACATAATTAATCCGACATTTCATAGACACTATTGAGAATTGGATCATTCAAGACTTTAGGGGATTCCCGACACCCTAGATTTCATCATCATATAGTTTAAACTCATTTTAATTATCGCATTTGTAGTTGTTAGTTCACAAACAATCAATTTTTTTATTCCCTTAGCAATATAATCAACTAAAATCACTAAATCTCTTGTCCCAAGCTTCCTTGTGTTCGACCCGCAACTACACGTACGCCGTGCGCTTGCGGTTAAATAAATTTGCACATCACTGCATAACTGAAAAAGGAATAAATTAAAGCTTTCACCAACATAACACTTATGATTAAACCACAAATCAAAAAAATCAAAATTTTAATTATTATTCTTCAAAATCTGACAGAAACAAAACCAAATCCAAGATATCGTAGGCCGAAACTAGCTCAACACTCCAATGAATAAAAATTGGAAAGTAGTGAAGTATGCAATAAATAATTCAAAAATTCTTATTTGAGGCTGTCTTTTGTAAAGACGGCTCTCAGAAGCCCAATCCAATTCTAAATATATATTGTTACAACTCTATATTTAGAATTAGATAGAGCTTTATAGAGTCGTCTTTATAAAAGACGGTCTCTCAAGAGAGCACCTGTAAATAATTTAGCTAAATATTCTAATGACACAACGCGACCAACAATTTCCACCAACGTTTATAATTTGTTCTCTTTACAACTCACCCTTCTTAGTGGATAGATGCTGTGGACCCATCGTGATAATTACTCCACTAATAATACTACTAAGTTGATTAAACTTCACACTTTCGCAATTACGTTGTACAGCACTGTGCTGACTAGATTTTTTTTTTTTTTTTTTGTATTGATTGGAACATAGTTTTGTTTGGTGGTTTGAAAATGACATAACTTGAAAATTTTGGAAGATTGCTCGAACGTAATTTATTAATTACATCTCTATATTTAATTCAATTAAAATTTTGAATCAAAAAAAATATTTTGAAATTAATTTTATACAAGTTTCTTTATAATAATCTAAACTACTTTTTGAGTTGGTACCTTTAAACTTTTAATTTATGTATCATAGTTAAAAGGCATAGTGAATTATAAACTGTTTTTGTAATCAAGAAAGTAAAATTGACATATAGAATTTCACCTATAGCTAATTCTAATCTAAAATAAAATTCTTTAATAATTATTCTTTAATGATCAGATCTGTTACATTGATATATTTACTGAAATGAATCACACCAATTACTTATATTTTTTGAAAATAAATAATTTAGTTTACTATCAATAAATCATTTAGTTAATGATCTCATCCATTATTTTATTTTTCTATTACGGGGTAGAATAAGAGGATGTTGAGAGTTAGGTAAGAAGTAAGCACTTGATGATAAGACTCGATTTTTAAGTGGGTCTTTTTAGGAATTAGTAATATGTGAGATTATAATGTCAATGATTTTCATATTTTAAGAATAATTAGTGTAGAAACACATGCAATATACCGTTTTTTTGAATTAGTATGTATAAACATCTTCATCATACTATATACTAATTGAAAAACCACTTTGACACGTGCTGGATGTAGAACGAGAGTTGAGGAAATTTAATTATTTGCTACGTGTCACTTTAAATTATATTTTTGAATTAAATGTTGTTTTCTTATTTGCTCAATTATCATTTACCGTAGAGTTTTCAATGTTGATTTTTAGCTTTAGTTAGATTATTATAAAACATTTTTATCTTTTCCTCATATTAAATACCTATTTTCATCATTCAAACATATAATGCCTTAATTTTTCATTATATTTACATATAGTTCATGTGAGACTAATATTGAATTATCTATGATCGAGTATGTAATTTTTTTTAATATAATTATGAAATACCTTTTTTTATCTAATTCTAAATAATTAATAATTACGCTAAGAAATAATTATCAAAATAATTAAATTAATATATATATATATATATATACATATATATATATATATATATATATATATATATGAAAGTTTAACAAATTTCGTGCATTGCACGGGTATTATACTAGTATGATATTAAAAATAAAACCTGAGATATTCTACAGTAGAAACACTCAATTTTGATAGTTATATGTACGTATAAATTACCTCTCTAATTTTTGAAAATGCAACAATGTATTATAAGTTTTATTATAATCTCTAATTTACTCAATTTGACTATAAATAAATGAAAGTCAAAGATACTTTAAAAGTAGATATATTGGTTAAGATCAAATGTCATGTTATATTTATTTAGCCAATAAATGAATTTTATTTGTCAAACTTTCTTTAGTTGGGATGACACCTTTAATTTCCAAACTTTTTAGTCTATTATATGATATATTACATACATCAGCAAGTCTCTTGAGAGACCGTCTTTTTGATAGACGCCTCTCAGGCTCAATTCATTAGAGTTTAATTCTTACTTTTATTTTATATTTTCCTTTATGGGCTTGGTCTCTCAAAGAGACCGTCTCAAACAAAAATTTGTGTACATAAATAGTACTCTTGCAATTTCAATTTGGATTGTCGCCTTTATTTGTTTTTCTATTCATAAAGCACTCTCATCTTATTATGTAAATTATTTTTGATTTGTAAGTCTAGTAACAAAAATTGTAATTTTTATTAATATAAATTTTCATGGATTCTTTTTCTTATAAACGTTATTAATATTAATTGTTATTAAATTTTAATAATAATTAGAAATAATAATAATCAAATTAGTGCTTTGAATTACATACAAAAGCATACAAGGCATCATTCAACGGTGATAAAATTTAGAAATAGGCCTGGGCAATCCAAACAAGGAGGAGAAGAAGTAGTCCACTCATAAACCCAAAGAAAGTTCACTACTAAAACCAATTGGTAATAGTAGGAGTTACTCCTTGAGTATATAAAGTGATGTATACTCTTCTCTTTCTCCGACGTGGGACAACTCACATGTGGGTAATACATGGGCACTTCAACCAACGGAAGCCGATGGAAGTAATAAGTTGTATTCTCTATTCCTTCGCGTTTATTTTGAATAATATAGAAGTTTCTCGTTTTAAGGAAATAATTTTAATATTTTTTAATTATATATTTTTAATATGGTGCACATTTAAAAATAAATATAAAAAATTAAAATTTTCTTTAAAAACTATAAAAAAGTAAAGTGGATGAAAAAAAATGAATAATAGTATTTTTTTTAATAAAGACGATTAATTATCTATACTTGTGAGCTGTAAGTAATTGAATTGAAATCATTCCATTAGTGACAAAACAAAAACAACGTACAATGAAAATTAATTAATAATCCAAAGTTCACCTATAGCCTATAGGAAAAGCTACATTGAAGTAATTAGACTAATAATGGAGCCATGTGAGCCTCTTTCCTCGTACATTCTATATAAGTGGACCATCTAAAAATCAGAAGAAAAGATAACACATATTATATCCATGCCCCTAAAGGAGTAGGTAGGAGAAATATTTGCAATCAAATCAAGTTACCATAAGGTGGCGGATTTAAGGTTCGGAGTCTCAAGGGATATGATGGACGAAATTTTGGCGGAATTTTATTTGTAAAATTAACAACTATATTTACCGTTGCTAAAATTTCAAATATGACATACCATAAAATGAAATGGAACAAATTAAATCAACTGACCTTATAAAGAAATAAGATAAAATAAAAAAATGCGACAAAATTACTAAATTGAGGGAGTATTTATCATCAAAAAACTTCAGTATTAATTTTACAACTTTGCTCTTACTAATAGAAAAATCTATTTTAGTTTTACAAAAAAAACGCCTAGAAGCACGTGACTCCGTAGACCCTAATATAGCTCCGTCAGTCACATTCCATATACGTGGACCACCTACATTGTAAATTACACAGTTTCTATCTTCGTTTTCTAAAAACAAAAAACGTGTGTTTATAATCAGCAAAAAAATCTCATTTTGGATTGTTCAATTGATATCATTCATGGCTAAGATTATGATAATGAGAGCTTTGCTAAGGAGCTATGGATGAAGCACTCTCATCTTATTATGATATATTAATTCCACGAACAATAAATAATAAATTAAAATATTTCTATATTAGTAGTAAATAAAGAGTTATGGATGAAGCACTCTCATCATATTTAAAGTGCTTCATCTTATTATGATATATAAAAATTAATTAAAATAAAATTTTTTGAGGTTACAGCTCACAAGTATTTAAATAAGTAATAAAAGTAAAGTGGATGAATTGTTCAATTAAAATTAAAATTGTAGTAAATGGCTGAAAAATTGTAGTAAATTAAATAATTAATTAATAACAAAATAATAAATATTTTAAATAAATTAAATAAATTAACAATTAATAAATTAAACAATAAATAATTAATTAATAACAAAATAATAAATATTTTAAAGAAATTAAATAAATTGAACAAGAAATAATTAAATTAAAAAAAAAAATTAAAAAAATTCCACGTACAAATCGCACAAAATGTGCTTTTGTACCATGGTAGAATCACACGTCTTGTGCGATTCTACCATGGTACAAAAGAACATTTTGTGTGCGATTTCCCTTTTTTTCTTTTTTTTTATTCAATTTCGAAGCGATTAATCTAATTTACCGAATCGTATTCACGCTCGTTTTGGTTCGCCATTGTTGTTCGATTTCTAATTTTAGCTTGTTTTAGTTCAGAGAGATTTTTTAGAGATTTTTAGAAAGATTCTAGAGTTTATAAATTTGAAAATTATGCAGGGGCAATTATGTAAATTCAATTTATATGGAGTGGCGATAAAATAAAAATGATGACCAACTATAATAATACAAAAAAAAATACTTGTGAGCTGTAAGTAATTGAATTGAAATCATTCCAATAGTGACAAACCAAAAACGACGTACAATGAAAATTAAATAATAATCCAAAGTTGACCAATAGCCTATAGGAAAAGCTACATGGAAGTAATTAGACTAATAATGGAGCCATGTGAACCTCTTTACTCGTACATTCTATATAAGTGGACCATCTAATATCATACCCATGTCTCTAGAGGGAGTAGGCTAGAGAAATACCCGGAATCAAATTAAGTTGTATTTGTAAATTAACAATTATTTTACCATTTTTTTGTTAAAGTTTTAAATACAATATATTATAAAACGAAATGGAACAAATTTTTTTTTTTTGAAATTGAAATGGAACAAATTAAATCAACTGACACAATAAAGAAATAAGATAAAATTAATAAATTAAAGGAGTATTTATTATTAAAAGACTCCAGTATTAATTTTATACTTTTACACTTACCAATAGAAAAAGTTATCACCCCGTAAAATAATATGTCTACCATATATAAAAGATAATTTTTGTTAATTCTCATTACTAATCTAATGGAAACATCAAATAGAAACAAAACAAATACTTTTCATAATATTTTATGATACGTATGCATTAAGAGATATTCTAAGAATTAAACTTTACATTGAAAATTGTAAAAAGGTAAAGTGGACAAATATAAATAAATAGGCAGTACATTATAGAAATAGTACTATAGTACTTCCTCTTATTCAGCTTAAATGTCCCATTTAGTTTTTTCACATTTATCGAGCCAACATTTTAACCCTTAATATCTCAAATTATTCTTAATTAAAAATTATAAAAATTTGATATTAATAATCATTGTATTGAGACGAATCAAACAAGATCCCACATAACTATGTTTTAACTTATAGATTAAAGGTAACTTAAAATTAAAGAATGATGAGTGAATAATGCCAAAAAATTAAATGAGACATTTAGGTCGAATAAGAGTTAGAATGTTTTAAAGGATCAATTAATTTTTTTAATATTGTGAGTTGTGAGTAGAGCTGTTCAAAAGAGACCCGACCCAAAAATCCGACATGAAACCGAAAGTAAACTGACCCGAAAATGTATTCCTTTTTAAGGTTTATCGAACCGACAAAACCCGAATCGAAGTTGTACCCGAACCGATTAACAACCGAAAATGAGAAAGCTGAACCCGAACTGTAACCGATTTTTGTAACCGACACATAACCGTTAACCGAGATTACCTGAACCAAAAATGACCGACCCGAGTCATATCCGGCCCGAATCATGCTCGAAACCGAACTCGATCCGACAAAAACCGACTAAACCCGAATAAATTTTAGATCGAATTGCTTTAAGCCTGAACCAATTTTTAACTTAGAAGTATGATAGACTCATATTCAATCATCTTATTATTTAATCTAATAAAGTGATAGATATTTTAATAAATTAAATTTTATAAATACATGGTTTCATGTATTTAGAGTTAATAATCAATGGTCAATGTATATAACCGTATTAGATGAAAATTGATAGAACTTTAAAATTCTAATTTCCGGTTAAACAAGTAAAAGTAATAAAGTAATAATGATCACTAGTTGATTTACATTTTAACTATTTTTGCTTTAAGTAAAGTAAATCTTGTCATCAATTAAAAAATGACTAACAACTTAATTTAATATTGACTCGATCGATAGTAATTAGTAGTACGTAGCCGATACTAATTAAAACCCGAACCCGATCTGTACTCGACAAAACCGAACCAATTATTAACCGATGACAACCCGACACCGATTAACACTCGACACGAACTTCAACAGACACCGAACCGATGCTAACCCGACAGCTCGAATAACCGATCTTCAACCGAACCGCGAATAACCGATCCGACCCGAGTGCGACCCGGCGTAACACGCAACCGAAAAATACAACCGAACCGAAAGACACTCGTCCGAAACCGACTCGATCACCCGAATAAACACCTCTAGTTGTGAGTTATTAAAATCGTGGAATAGTGACAGTGTGATCACACCAAAAATAAGCTACAATGAAAATATAGCTAAATGGAAGCGCCATGTTATCTTCTTTCCTCCTACATTGTATTAGTATATAAAGTGGACGACCATACACATTCTAAGTCACACAGTTTCCATTTGCATTCACAATTAAAACAAATAAAAAAAGAGAGTTTATATTTCATCACAAATCCTCTCTTTTTTTTTTTAACTTTTATTTCTTGTTCCATTGATGTCGTCATTGATGGCTAACAGTGATAACGAGAGCTTTGCAAAGAAGTTATGGAAGAGGCACAAAGGCCAAGCCATATACTCACAGTACACTCCTTTTATTATCTCATTAGCTGCTGGTAATCTTCCACTTGAAACTTTTGAAGGTTATCTCTACCAGGATATTCATTACCTCGTTGCCTATGCTCAAGCGTAAGTATTACAAATTCATCATCAGTGACCGCCGTGAGCTTGTCTATACGAGCCCATGTCTGTTTGTCAATATCTTTCATATGATTACAAATTCTCTTTGAGTCGATGGTCTTATTATGAGATAATTAATTTTAAATTAAGCTAAATAGTCTAAGATCTATTTTTGTCCTTATTTTCATATTTCACAAATTAGGGAAAAAAAGATAGAAAGGAAAGAAAAGAACTGATATTTATCCATGGATTTTAATATTTTTTTAGTTTACCACTTGATTTAATTATTGTTCGATTAAGGGCTTATATTGCTCAAGAGTATGCTGAAGATACAGAGACAAAACAAAAGCTACAAAATTTGGGAGACGATACCATCCTATACATCGAATCTTATGCTTCTTTTTTTCAGGTTCGAATTTTTGCAAAACTGTTGATCTTTTTATTACTTTATCCTCTTAAGTTAGGTATAGTAGTATAATTTTATTATTAGGCTATCAAATACACTCTCAATGCCTACTTCTTGTTTTAATAAAGAATATTTACAAGTAATAAGAAAAGTTAAATATTTTAATCATAGAAATTATATCTTATTATTGAATAAAAATAAAGTTAATTGAGAACATTTAAATACCATAAGGAAAAACCATATATAAAATAAAGTTAATTGAAAACATATGTTGATTATAAGCATGATAAAAGGAATAAAGATAGTAAAAAATTTATAGGACACAATTAACCTTTGAGGGAGTTTGGCAAATAGTTGATAGCTGGTAGCTGATAGCTGATTATAGTGGCTGATTTGACCAACTGATTTAATTAACTGGTTTGACCAGCTGATTTTGAACCCACTGCTATAAGCAGCTTGTTCAAAAACAACTTATTCGTATCAATAAGCTGTTTCAACCAGCTAATTCACCAAACACTATCTTTAGCTGGTTTGACCACTCAACCCTCTATTTATATCCAAATAAGCTAAAATCACTCCAAAGTGTTTATTTTGCTTTAATATGAGAGATAAAATCGAGAGCAATTAACCTTTCACATTGTTTCTCAAACAATATAGGACACAATTTATTTGCTAGCTTTTCCCCCTTCTTTTTACCAAAGGACACTTCATTATCATTTTGTTCCCTAATAAGCAATATAGGATAAAGTTTATTTTGATTTTTGTTGTTTTTCCTTGTTTCTTTTCTGAGAAGTCATTTTTGATCTACAATTTGTGTTTTAAGTAATTTGGGACAATATTTGTTTTGATAGTTTTGTGATCTTCTCCTTTTTTTTATAAGGAAATATTATACTTGCATTTTAATCTGAAGTGATGTGAGAAAAATTTGCTTTGTAAGTATGGACTTCTCTTTTTCGATTTTGTTATTGCTCTTGTTGTCTTTAAATTGATAAAGTAAAGGTATAGTGTTTTAATTTTCAATGTAGCATTTGATTGGCTATGGAGAGTTTAAAAAAATAAAGACCATCAATTTCTATATATAATATATCAATGATTATTGTATGAACATTGCAGGAATTGGGTTTAGAATATAAGCCAGGTAGTGTTCCCAAGAATGAAGCGACAATAAGTTATATTGATTTCTTGTTAAGTGCAGCAAGAACAAAAGTTACAGTCTACACATTTGCAGCAATGACACCTTGCGAACGGTTATATGCTTATCTGGGTTGGGAGGTTAAGAACACTTTGACTCCAGAAGAGCTCAACGCTAACAAATATAAGAGATGGATCGAAGAAAATTCATCTGAACCTCCTGAGCCCCGAAAAAGAAGAAATTTGGTAAAATTTTCAGAAACCAATGTCCTTATTTATTAATTAAATTATGACATCTTATTATTTTGAAAGTTTATTTGGTGATAAGTAAGTTTTCTAAATTTTGTAATTTTCATGTCTACGATAATATTTGTATTCTTATAATAAGATCATTTAAATAGGATCGTCTTGTTTATTCATGTGCCTATAAAAAGAGTTAAAAGGACCCTAAAATGTCAAGAGATAATAATTAATATAATACCGCTTTTATTTTTTTATTTGTAAAATTTTAACTATTGAATAATAAGAACTAATAATTTATTTTGCATAATCAGCAAAAAATGTAAATTATATCAAGATATAATTCATGCAAATATTAACTGTGTACATAAAAATGTTTTTTTTGGATACTAATAAAAATTTAGGGCCCTAGGCAATAGCCCATTTATCCTAGCCAGCTAATCCACGGCAATAAACTTAAATTTTTAACTTAAAATTGATTAAATAACCTAAAAACAGATAGAATACTATGCGTTCAAGTATGAAATAAATAAAATATTATATATATAAAAAAAAATTATTACCAATATAAAGTCTTTTATCAATTACAAAAAACTATAGTATTTGCTATATGAAAATATTATCCTTTAAAATTTGATAAGGAACTAACATTATGCAATTATTTTTCGATATAGAGAAGTGCTGAGAGCATGGAATACTTCATCAATAAGCTAAGTGCAGGACTACCCCAGGACGAACTAGACAAAATTGAGGAGTATTATAAGAAGGGTCTAGAACATGAAACGGAATTCTTTCTTGCACAAGAAATAGTCGGGCAAGAGGTTGTAGTTCCTCTTTGGAAGCAACTTCAAGGGTTAAAGTTCCCATTGGTTTCCAATTTTGACCTTTGTTGCTCTAAATCATCTATTGATTTGGAAAAGCTTCAAGTTTATGAGCAGGGTATAGCCAATCAACTTCTTAAAAATACTCCCCCAGGTAAAAAAACTCAACACCTTCATATTAGATATTTGTTTGATTGAGGTTTAAGATATTTAAGGTCTAGATATATTTCATAAAATCTTGTCTAGATAGAGTTAAAGAGTTATAACTTTTTGATGTTAGATTATGACATATAATAAATTAATTGATTAAGTGATTTGCATGTCCGACTTAAGTAGGATAATTATTTGAAGAAATAAATAAAGCGAAAATTGAGTGTTTGGCTAGTGAATATTTTTGCATTAAATAAGTATAAAGAAACAATAGTTTAAGAGGACTAATTTAGGAAACAAAATAAATGACAAAATAATTAAAATAATTAATCAACAATATTCCCTAAATATATACTTTCCTACACTCCCCCTCAAGTTAGGTCTTCGGGTCACCAATATCTAACTTCCAACAAAACTCTAATATTGCCCTCTGTCTGCTATTTTTTCTCTTTCAATCATCTAGAGATCATGATTCGCAACAATAGGTGTTTCTGTAGGCTTACAATCGATCATGCCTGTTTTTGCTAGCAAATTAAGAACGTACTTCATTTCGCTAATGAAGATACCTCTTTTCGACCTCACTACCTCGATGCCAAGAAAATACTTTAGTTGTCCCAACTGTTTTGTTTCAAATTCACGAGACAATTGTTCCTTGAGAATACATATCTCTTCCATATCTTCTCTAGTAATAATCATATTATCCACATAAATAATCAAACACGTAATACGATCATTCTGCCTCTTAGGGAACAAAGTATGGTTAGAGTTGCTTTGTTTATAGCCATACTTTTTCATTGATGCAGTAAGTCTCCCAAACCATGCCCTCACTACAACAAATTTAACTTTTTGCGACATTGGATTTAGTGGCATTAAAAAAATGCCACTGATTGATATTTTTAGTGTAATAATTATTGATTTTTATTTTAAATTCCACTACAAAGTGATTTAGCGACACTTTATTTGGTCTTTAGTGGCATATGTAATTGTCACTATAGTCTATAGTGGCATTTATGAGAAATGTCACTAGATCCTATTTCGCTAAAAGCTTTAGTGTAAATTTATATTATGCTGCTAAAGGGTCTAATCAATGTCACTAAATTCTCCATATACACTATAAGAAATTTGAAATAGCGACATTTAAATTAAATGTCGCTAAATATATCCCACAAAAAGCAAATTATGTTGTAGTGCCTTTGAGACTGTTTTAGACCATATAGATCTTTGTTCAACTTGCATCCTTCCCTCGGCTTATAGTCACCGGAGAAACCTGGGGGAGCCTACATATACTCCTCTTCAATTCTCCGACATAAGAAGGAATTCTTCACATCAAACAAGTGTAGTGACCAATCTTTATTTGCAGCAATAAAAAATAGAACCTAAATTGTTTCAATTTTGGCTGCTTGGGAAAAGGTTCCAGAGTAATCCACCCCTTAACTGTGAGTATATCCTTGTGCTCCTAATCTAGCTTTGTAACGCTCAACAATACCATTTGCCAAATACTTGATGGTGTATACCCATCTGCATCCAACTGTCTTATTTCCCTTTAGAAACTCACACTTCTCCTATGTTTCATTTTTGTGAAGAGTAGAGATCTCTTCTTCCATTGCCTTTTTCCAGCTTAGATCTTGAAGAGCTTCTTCAACATTATTAGGCAAAGTACTCGAATAAGGAAAAGTATTGAAGGTCAAGAGCAGAGATCTCTATTTACTTATTTCTCGACCTTTGTGCCTCAAATTCAAGATCATATCTCCTTGGAGGAATACCCCTTATACTTCTAGGCGGTAACTCATACCTTTTTGCTATCTAAATATTTGATATATCATTAAACACATCATCAAACACTATCTTATCACATTATATTGGGTAAATCATTAATAAATAGTTCAGGTTCAGGTGTTACCTCTGGCTCATTAGAATCTTATCAGATATGACTCGAGTGATCTGAGATGAAGATACTATGTGATTAGTAGCAGTGTCAGCGATGTTACCTACTTGCTCTGGAGGGTCCCTTACTAGATATGTAACCTAACGTAGGTCTTGTCCAACACTCTCCCCCTGAGGACAAAGCTTAGAAATATAGTATAACTCTTCAAAGAATTCACATTCCATTGTGGTACACTACTTATTATGAACTAAGTCAAAACATCGATACCCTCTTTGAATAAGCCCATAACCCACGAAAACACATTTAACTACTTAAGGTTCAAGTTTGTTCTAATTCTGCTTGGGAAGATGAACATAGACAACACATCCAAAAACATAAGGGGATCAAGAGTGTGAGAAAGGAATTGGGGTATGAGTTTAGAGAGTATGTACAGGGGTTTGGAAGTTCAGAGTTTTAGTGGGAAGATGGTTGATATATTAAGTGGCAGTAGCAATGGCTTCTGGCCAAAAATGAGAGGGAACATGTGATTCAAATAGAAGGGCTCAGGTAATTTCGAGAAGGATAAGATGTTTTCTTATAGCAACCCTGTTTTGTTGAGGGGTATTGGGACAAGTAGTTTGGTGAATTAAGTCATTGTCGGAAATAAATTTTTTCATGTTCAAGTTAACATATTCACCACAATTGTCAGACCGAAGGATTTGTGTTTGAGTTTGAAGTTGAGTGAGAATCATATGATAAAAACTGACAAACACTTCAAACACTTCAAACTTGTTTTTTAAAAATAGACCCAACTCGACTGAGTACAATCATCTACAAACAAGATAAAATATGAGAAACCATGTGTATTACATTCGGGAGCAGTACCCCAGACATCAGAATGTATCAAAGCAAAATGTTTAACTTTATGAGTCAGACTAGGGGCATATGCGTGTTTATGACTTTCGGCTAAAACACAAGTTTCACAATCCAAAGAAATATTGCAACTATGACGAAATGGAAAAATACGTTTTAAATAACCTAAGGAAAGATGATACAAACATCGATGCCACATCCATAATTGATGATCAGGAGACCCATTAGCAAATAGAGTGCGATCATTTTGATCCACCTCGTCCATATAGTTTAAGGCCTCCTTTCTCAGTACCACACCCAATGATCGTCTCAGTATGAGTATCCTGCACAATACACCCATTAGAAGTCAATAGAACAGTACAATTAAGTTCTCTAGTCAATTGACTTACAAATAATAACCTATGAGATAGGTTGGAAACAAGGAGACAATTTTGCATATGAATAGAGGAGGAAATATCAACAGTTCTAGCTCGATTCACACGAACACATTCGCCATTAGCGGTTTGGATGTGGAAACGATTAGTAAGAGCTGTGGAGATAAGGTCAGAAGAGTTATTACTCATTAATCATGTGTTTTTCGCCCAACAATCAAAAATCCAATGGGATTAACATGGTTTGCAAAGTAAGCCCAATCCTTCTTCATTGGGTTGTTTTTTAGAAATAAAAGAATTATGGGCTTTAGGGAGTTGGGGTTCAAGTTTTTTTTGGTCAAGCAGGTTAGGATATTTGTTTGTAGGACCTAGGTTTTGTTTTTTTCTTATAACCTCCATACAAAAACAAAAGGCTGGGTTTAGTCCTTCCCTTTTCCTTCCCAGCTAGTCTCCTGAGAGATCGTCTTTCTGAAAGATGTCTTGCAGGCCCAGCTCATTAAAGCTTAATATCCACTTTTACTCTACATTTTCCTTTATGGGCCAGTTTAATTAGAGATGATCTATCATAAAGACCGTCTCGCACAAGAATTTGTGTTTCCTTAAATCTTGATCCATTCTTTCCGTTTCTATTTGATAAAAGGAATAAAAGAGTAAAGAATAAGGTTTAAGGCTAATTTTCTGTTATCTTATTAACACCTCCATAACCAAGCTTATATATAAGAGTAAAGAACTAAAAACAGAAAGAATAAACAAATATACATGAAATGAGCCTAAGAATAATTTACTCCCTAAAATAATATATCCTAAGAATATTTAGGATATTCTGTATATTCTAACACTCCCCCTCAAGTTAGGTCATGGTTCTCCAATGCCTAACTTGCATAATGTATTTGCAAAGGCTTCTGCTGTGACGGCTTTAGTGAGGATATCTGCATGTTGGTCTTTTGACTGTATAGAGGGAAGGCTGATGATTTCGTTCTCAAGTTTCTCCTTAATAAAATGCCTGTCAACCTCTACATGCTTGGTTCTCTCATGTTGAACTGGATTGTTCGAAATACTGATGGCTGCTTCATTATCACAAAACAGTTTGCTCGCCTCCTTTTGTGGGAAATTCAGTTCACCCAAAAGCTTCCTTAACCATAAGATCTCAGTGACTCCTTTTGCGATTCCTCTGTATTGAGCTTCAGCACTCGACAAAGCTACTACATTTTGCTTTTTGCTCCTCCATGTAACAAGATTACCTCCAACAGGGTAAAGTACCCTGAAGTAGACTTTCTGCTGTCCTTATCTCCTGCCCAATCTGAGTCTATATACGTCACAAGATCAAGATTCCCATTATTTCTGTAGAAGACCCCTGTACTACTGGTACCTTTCAAATACCGTAAGATTCTCATGACTGTCTCCATAAGAGGAACCTGTGGTCGATGCATGAACCTGTTGTCTACACCCACTGCGTATGAAATATCTGGCCTGGTATGAGAAAGATATATGAGTTTCCCTACCAATTTCTGGTACTGCTCTTTGTCTGCTGGTTCTCCGTCTTCTAAAGTCTGTAGCCCATGATTAACTACAATTGGTGTCTCAGCCGGTTTACAATCAAGCATTCCTGTTTCAGCTAAAAGATCAAGGATGTATTTCTTCTGGCACACAAAGATACCCTATCTCGATCTTAGAACTTCAATCCCCAGAAAATATTTCAAGTTCCCCAGATCCTTCATCTCAAACTCTAGAAACAGTTTCTTCTTAAGCTCCTTGATTTCACTTTCATCATTCCCAGTAATAACCATGTCGTCTACATAAATAATCAAGCAAGTAAACAAGTTCCCCTTCTTCCTTAGGAATAAAGTGTGATTCGAGTGACTCTGGACATACCCGAATCTCTTCATAGTTGAGGTAAATCTCCCAAACCATGCTCGAGGAGATTGTTTCAAACCATAGAGCGCCTTCCTCAACTTACATCCTTCCCCAGATTCGAACTCACCCATAAAACCTGGTGGAGCATCCATATACACTTCCTCTTCAATTTCGCCATGGAGAAAAGCATTCTTTACATCAAACTGATACAGGGGCCAGTTCTTGTTTGCAACAATAATGAACAGGACCCGAATAGTGTCAATCTTGGCAACTGGAGAGAAGGTCTCAGAATAGTCTATCCCGTATGTTTGAGTGTACCCTTTAGCAACAAGACGAGCTTTGTATCTCTCGATCGTTCCATCGGAGTGGTATTTAATAGTGAACACCCATTTGCAGCCTACTGCCTTTTTTCCTCTAGGTATCAAGCATTTTTCCCACGTATCATTCCTTTTAAGAGCAGTGATCTCATCCTCCATAGCTTTTCGCCATTTTGGATTTTTAAGAGCTTCTTCAGTAGTTCTTGGAATAGGATTGGAATATACAGAGATGTATTGAAAGCAACTGCAGTCTCGGATAGGACAGGAGTATCCTGAGTAAGAGGATACCTAGATCTCTGTGCCTCATATTCGGGATCATACCATTTTGGTGGTATTCCCCGTGTTCTCCTTGGAGGAAGATCAAATCTGCAAGGCTCATTAGTAGCAACAGAATTATCATCAACAGCTAGATGATCTGGTTCAGAATGCACCTCAGGTTCAGGAACAATATCGGATGCGTCAGACAGGTCGGTAGTAGCCTGAGGAGGAGGGGTTATTATAACTTCAGTGAAAATATCGGCGGGATTACCTACTAGCTCTTTTGGGTCAGGATCTGTAACAATTGGATGTATTAACCAGCTTGAGTCATCACTTATGGTCTCCCCCTGAGGACGAAGCTGGGAGTAGTAGTATTGCTCATCAAAGAAGTCACAATCCATCGTAGTATAAAGTTTGTTTTGAAAAGGATCGAAGCATCTATACCCTTTTTGGTTTACCCCATACCCAATGAAAAGACATTTGACCGCTCGTGGTTCAAGTTTATGGCGAGTGTGTTGTGGAAGGTGAACATATACCACGCATCAAAACACACAAGGGGGTAAAGAATGAAGGGATGGGATAGAGATGTGGGTTTGAAGAGCATCTAGAGGTGTTTGATAGTTGAGAATTTTTGTGGGAAGACGATTTGTTAGGTATGTGGCAGTGGCTATGGCTTCAGGCCAGAAGTAGGTGGGTACTTTGGCTTCAAACATGAGGGCTCGAGTGATTTCGAGAAGAGTTCGGTTTTTCCGTTCAGCAACTCCATTTTGTTGAGGAGTATTTGTACAACTGGTCTTGTGGATTAGGCCATGGGTAGTCATGAATTCCTTCATTTTGTGGTTTATATACTCTCCTCCATTATCAGACTGGAAAATTTGGGGTCGGGCTTGAAATTGGGTTAAGAGCATATTATAAAAGTTTACAAATACATCAAAAACTTCAGATTTGGATTTCAAAAAATACACCCAACACATCCGAGTACAATCGTCCACAAAAGAAACAAAATAGGATAATCTATGATTATTAGATTCAGGAGCAGGTCCCCAAACATCGGAGTGTATCAAAACAAACGGTTTACTACTACGAGAGTTACTAGGAAAATAAGAATGTTTGTGACTCTTAGACAGAACACAAGATTCACAGTGTAAAAGTTCAGTACGATTATTAAGTGATGGTATAAGACGTTTTAAATAACCTACTGACGGGTGGCCAAGACGTCTATGCCACATCCACAATTGTTGATCCAACGACCCTCGAGTAAGCAAAGTATGTCCCTTTTGAGTTGCCTCATCCACGTAATACAGACCGCCTCGCTCAGTACCACGCCCAATGATCGTCCCTGTCTGAGCATCCTGTACAATACACCCATCAGAAGTCATGAGAACCGTACAGTTAAGTTCTTTAGTCAATTGACTAATAGATAACACTTTATGAGATAAATTGGGTACTAAAAGACAATTTTTTAATTTGAGAGATTTGGTAATGTTGACTGGTCCAGCTTGATCTATAGGGACGCATTCCCCACTTGCAGTTTGAATATGGGAGCGATTAGTAGAGCCAACAGATAAAAGATCTCGTGAGTCAAAGGTCATAGTGTCAGTGGCCTCGCAGTCGAAAATCCAGTTTGAGGATGTTGTATGGTTTGCTAAGCCCAACCCATGGTTTTTATAAAAGTTAAGAGGTTCATGAGAATTTTAGGTTGTTAATTGGGTTTGGAGGTCACGATTCTTTTGGGCCAATACTTGGGTTGAGTTGTGAGTTTCAGAAAATTGGGGTAGGATTAGATTTAAGTGGGGATTTAGGGTTGTCTCCATATAAAGCCTCCTTTTAGGAAAGTTTATCATTTCCTCCTTTTTCCTTTCTTTCTCTGGAATAGTCATCTCCTTCTTATTTGAGATGCATGTACTTCTTTGCTTTCCTTCGCCTGAGATGGATACCGTGGCAAGACACGTTTTGCTGCCGGCCCACATTCCTGGAACCTTGGTGGCAGCGTGTTGGTGTTGTGGTGTGTCTTTCCACCAAAGTCGCCGGGGTGAAGTTATTTCTGACCGGAGATGAGGAAAAGCAAAGGACCATGGTGAAGATGAGAAATTCCTGTTGCTTCGAGGTGTTTCTCGTGGTGTTTTTGGTTTGATTTTCCGGTGGGTTTGTGAGATCCATTTGAACCTTTGTAATTGCAACAGTGGGTTTGGTTTGGTTTGAGTTGAGTGATTCTTGATTCTCTCCATTGAAGATAAGTTTTTATGGTAAGCGATGTTCGCCGGAAAAAGGTCACTGTTCCCCGGAACGAACCTTCGGCTCTGATACCATGATAAAAGGAATAAAAGAGTAATGAATAAGGTTTAAGGCTAATTTTCTGTTATCTTACTAACGCCTCCATAATCAAGCTTATATACAAGAGTAAAGAACTAAAAACAGAAAGAATAAACAAATATACATGAAATGAGCCTAAGAATAATTTACTCCCTAAAATAATATATCCTAAGAATATTTAGGATATTCTGTATATTCTAACACTATTCTACTCTCTTATTCCAAATCATTGAATTCAATTCCTCCATCGTCATAGATAAAAGCATTCTCTTTGCAAAAGGCAATATTCAGTCTATTCACCAGAAATATCAAGGCAACATTCTGTTTGTTGTCCACGCTGATCGAGGTTTGCCAATTTCATGTTGCTCAACAATAATCCTCACTCTCCTATCTGATTTTTTCTTTTGGAAATAAATAGCAGACAAATTTGGTGTTTGTTTACTTGTCAAATTCAAAATTTTAAAGTAATTAGAAGATTGTGAGATGCTTGACCATATGAAAAGAAAGAGAATATTAGATGATGAACACTAAATTCGATCTAAATTATCCGGTCCGCAATATCCGTCCAGTTTTAAAAACCGGATAAATTATTCGGTTATCGAAAATCAGATAATTCAAACTGGGTATCCGATTTTGTAAACCGAATAGCGGATCTGGATCAGCGTATTGGAAATATTGGGTATCCGGATATTTGTTTTTCTACTTTTTTATTATTTTTTACTTTTAAAATATATAAATAGTTTTCATAAAATCTTTGTTTTCGTTGTCAAATTTACTAATATGTATAATTCTCAATTTTAAATAAGTTGTATAACTAATTTATTGTTAATTAATTTAGACTTTTGAAAATCTAATCATATTTTCAAAAAGATTTGTATTCTAAGTTTCAAAAAATAAGCTTGATTAAAGAAAGAAAACGAAGTGCTTTAAAATATTTATGTGGAAAAAAAGACTTAAAAAATTGTTTATAAATGACAAAAAGAATTAAAGTACTTGAAAACTGGATGTCTGTTATTCGATTCGAATTAAATCGGGTATTCGGCTTTTTTGGACCGGAACCAAATTGTGACTTACATTATCTGAAAAACCGGGTGTGGTTTACCCCTAATGAACATCGATTTGGTAGACCGATATAGGTCACCGGAAAACATCATCGGCTATGATGCCATGAAGCAATGAATAATGCGGAAATTGGGTGTTTTGCTAGTAAATATTTTTATATTGAATAACTAAAGAAACAATAGCTCCTATTTATACATGATTAAGAGAACTAATCTAAAAGAACAAAATAAATGACAGTATAATTAAGAATAATTACAAATCAACAATATTTCCTAAATATATACTTTCCTACCTAATTTTCATATAAACTCTTTTTATTAAATGAAATTTGCTGGTTGTGTACTTCCTACTTAAGTAGAATAATATTTTTCATGAACTAGTATTATATCTAATTAAAATTATGAAAATTTTCTTTAACAATTAATATTTCTCAATTTACAGGAGAATATAATTTTGCAGCTATACAAGAAGCTTTTGTGTTAGTTTCTAACTTGGAGAAAACATCATTTCCACAAGATGTGAGCTTTGGAGAATTTCAGGCTAAAAGTGATGCGATAAACTTTTTATTGAAAGTTTTACAGAAAGATTATTTGGATGCAAGTGCTTATGTAATTTCAGCATATTGGAGTGATGATACTATTATATCAGCTTTAACAAAAGGTAAATTTATTGCTAAAGTTACGTTTTTTTGTTTGCTAAACTTACGTAGTATTTTATTTTATAATAATATCTTGTAGCCACCTTTGAGTGTTGTGAAAGGTTGAAGTTTTAGTATGGTGTAAAATTCACATAATTAAAAAGAATCTTATGATTAATCTACTAGAACATTTTCGTTTTCGATTTTTTTACTTAAAAAAATTTAATTAAACTAAACAACAAAAATAACTTTTTAAAATATAAAATAAATTTTCAAACCTATACACCTAGTGAATAAGTTTAGATTACACAAAATAAGTTATGTTGTTTAAATTTGATTGAAATATACTCTAAAGATTCATTACACTTGCCCATTTAAGAGAATATTAAATACTGCCTCCTATTCATAGTGAATGAGACGTTTTCTTATTGGGTCAATTCAATGAAAATGTCATATTTCTATTTTTGTCATTCTTTTTTAATCTTTTACCCTTACTATAACAACACAACAACACATAGTTTTTCACTTACTTTTAAGGGGTCCACCCACCCCTTCTTTGTCTTTGTGCAAAACACTAATGTCCCATTCTCTATGAATAGGAGATATTAGATTTCAAAAGAAATTATTACCTCTTTATAATCTAAACCTATCCACATAGTGCATAAGTAGAAAATCACATCACAAAATAATGGTAAAAATTAAAAAAAAAATATTTTTAGAGTTACTAGAATGTGTACCTAAACCTATTACATTTGCCAATTCTACAGAAGGTTTGGAGGGCAAAATATCACACGCAGGAAACAAAGGTTCAGTTGAATCTTCCATTGATAAACTTGAAGCATTAATTGATATATTAAAGAAAAATGATAACCAAGGAAAGAATTTGAGCTTATATATTGGAGATTCAGTTGGTGATTTGCTTTGTTTGCTCAAGTCTGACATTGGAGGAATTGTTAATGGGTCATATGAAGAATTAATAAAGGTCGGGCAACACTTTTTAGTTTCATTTGTTTCGTTATTTAAAGGTTTAATTGACAAACAAAGGGAATACAAAAAGGACGTATCTCTATCATCATGGAAGCCTAATCCCGGTGTTATTTACACTTTTACTTATTGGGCTGAAATTGAGGCATTTATTTTGGTTGGATCCTAAGGTAAAATTTCAGCAAATGAGGATGAATTTAAACATTCAGTATTAGATTGTAATATAAGTAACTAAATAATGAATGTTTGGTTGCATTGTAACTGTAACAATAATCAATGTTGGATTGTAATATGCTATCAAGAACAACGTGTTGGATTGTAATATAAATAATCAATCTTGGATTGTAAGATAAATAATACTCCCTTCCAACCAATTTAGTTGTCATATTTTCTTATTTGGCAAATTCATATCAATTGTCACATTTTCTTTTTTGTCAATCTGTTTTACCTAAATACCCCATGTTCACACAAGTAAAGACCAAAATACCCCCACTTTTATTACTTACAATACTCCAACTACCACCTTTACAATTAATTTAATCAATTAAAATACCCCAACTATCACCTTTTCAATGGACCCCACACCAATAACCGTGTCCAAGTAAATGGGACAACTAAATTGGTTCAAAGGGAGTAATATCTAAACTATATTCGATTTTTCCGTTGGGGATAACGGAGCCTTTTCCAGTAAGAGTTGGATTGCACCAGGGCTCGTCTCTAAGTCCTTTCATTTTTGCGGTTATTATAGATGAGATTTCTAAATCTATCTGGGAGACGGTACCATGGTGCATGCTTTTTGCGGACGATATCGTGTTGGTGGTCGAAACTAAAGAGGAGGTTAATAATAAATTAGCTGAGTGGAGAGAAGCTTTAGAAGGTAGAGGGTTGCGCATTAGTCGTACGAAGACCGAGAATTTGCGTTGTGACTTCAGTGGGATATCACCGGTAGGTGAGCCAAAGGTGTCCATTGGTGAAGAAGTTGCTAAAAGTACAACCAAGAACAAGTATTTGGGTTCGATCATCCAAATGGATAGGGAGATTGACGGAGATGTAACTCACCGTATCCATACGGGTTGGCTCAAGTGGAGGGCAGCGACCTCGGTGCTTTGTAATAGGAAGTTTTCAAGAAAGTTAAAGGGAAAATTTTACAGGATGGCAATCAGACCTGCTATGTTGTATGGGGCAGAATGTTGGCCTATGAAGAAGATTTTTGAGCATAAAATGGAAGTCACAGAAATGCGCATATTGAGGTGGATGTGCGGGCACACATTGATGGATCGAATTAGGAACCAAGAGTTTAAAGACAAACTAGGGGTTGCCTCTATCTCTGGAAAATTGCGCGAAAGTAGATTGAGATGGTTTGGACATGTGCAACGAAAGACATTCGACGCCCCTGTTGGAGGGTTGAAAGCATTATAGTATAGGGTAAGAGGAGTCAGGGAAGGCCTAAGAGAACATGGGATGAGCAAATTAAAATTGACATGCACGAGTTGAACCTCTCTAAGGACCTGACTAGGGACAGGGGTAGTTGGAGGCGTCTTATCCATGTTTTAGATTACTGATTCCTTGAGAGTTCTTCTCCTTATCTTGTCTCGAGCCGGGGGACTCCATTTGGTCGTGCTCTCCTTTATGGGTATGGGTTACCGCCGTCCTTCTCTCCCCAGACCCTGTCTATAGTTCTCTATGGACGGGAAACACTGGGTAGGATGATGATGATGATGAAAGTGGTAAGTAATTAAGTTATTTTTGTTAGACTCTACATAATAGTAATTTCCAATTTTAGAAAATTTGCTTACATATAAGTAACATATACTTCCTCCGTTTCATAATAGTTGCTACTGAGTGTGACATGTTGTGTGGGAAAAATGTCATTATCAGTAGCAAGTATTATGGAACAGAGGAAGTGCAATAGTAGTCCGTAAATAGTTGACTTGTATTTCTGTCAATTCTTTCTTCAAAAGATTTCACATGTCTGCATACATACCTTTTCTCATTTTTCTGTATTGTATTTTCCTGGTATGTTTATTTCTCTCACTCTAATTTTTCAACAAATTAAGATACTTCTATAACATTTTTTATTTTGGGAAATATTTTTTTTCATTCACCAGATAAAACATAATACACCAAGGCAAGGAAAAAACTTAGCTTTTCTTATTTGCATCTGTGTGGAAGCGAGGCCCACCTTCTATAAAGGGTTTTCCCGTTCCACTCTTTATTTGCATAAGAGAAAAAGCGAGGCCTCAAACAAGCCGACACATGGCAGCAAATGTCTAGAGCTATACAGAATAAATTATCATAGCTACACCATAACAAAATCAACAAAAAAACATAGCCAACACACTAAACATCAGCATACTGTATAATCCACCATATTGTGGTAACAGCTGAAAAAGTGAGCAGCAACATATGACAGCAGCAAAACAGCTGTGTGCAGCAAGAAGATCACCAAAAAATTGCGCTAGCAGAACGCTCAGCAGTATATCAGAAGAGGGCATCATATGAAAAAGCAACCAATTCCAACATCCAGTAGAAAAGCCATCTAAGAATCAGCATTGTGCGAAAGTTATGCATGCTAAGCTCGGCTAGCATACACAAAACAGCAGCAAGAACATCCGCAAAACACAACAAGTCTCAAAAGGTAGCCATCAAGAGCAGCCCATTGCACCAAGAAACCAGCATAGGTAGCAACCAAGTACACTATTGCAGCAGATCTATAGCAACAACATGCAGCACAACAACTGATGAGCACGCCAACATCAGAGAACATAACAACTAACAGCGGAGTACAACACCATCAGGTTAGAACAGCAAGGCAACAACCCTGATTGCAAATTCTTGAGCAATAGGAACCAAGAGAACCAGCAGAAAGTAAACAGACAGTTGCATCCTCAAACGCAGCAGCTTAGCACAGAGCATCAGAATATCAATCTATTCAGTAAACAAGGACCCTTGCACATTCATTCGCACATCAGCAAGAAAGCCCAAATGCAACACAAGAAACACGACCAGAACAGTACCACATGACCATGCCAGCACAGAAGCAATAAACACAAGAAATAGAAGCACCACAAATGATAACCAGGTAAGTATGTCAGCAGCTCAACACTATTAAAAAATATCAGCTACATCCAAAAGATTCAAGGCATGGCATTTTTGTCGAATATCATGTTTGATCATGTTGAAATTACGACTAGGAGAACGTACATAAGAATGCCAGACCGCTTCATTTCGGCACTTCCATACATGGTATTTAGTGCTAGCAAAAATGGATATAAGAACATGCTGTTTGATCCTGGAAAGACGACATTTCCGATAATCCATGCGAGAGATCGGCTTGAAGGTGACGCCAATCCATGAATTGATCAACACCACACAAGAGCGGCTAAAGGGGCAATTAAAAAAATAGGTTGTTATGAGTCTCAGGATGTAAACCACATAGAGGACATAAATCATCTACTACCACTCCCAACAAATATAATCTCTCCTTCGTCTTTAGCCCTTGTCTTGCTGATAACCAACAGATAAACCGAGCTTTAGGTATTGAAAACCTATGCCAAATAAGGTGTCTCCAACGAACCTTATGCTGAATCACCAAACTATGCTCGTACACCTCCTTGATTGAGTAAGTAGGATTACAAATCCATTGACTGAAGGCCAACATCATTGCACACAGCTTCTTGCTTGTCCAACTAGCTATTGCACGAGCATTGAAAATATCGCACCGCCCCCTTTCGTATATTCACCATGGAACCTCTTAACCCATAACAATTCTTGCAAACAGTAGATATACCAGACAATTTTACCAACTGCTGCCTAGTTCTAAATATGAATGTTCTATATCCCAAGGCCACCAACTTTTCTAGGAGTTCATACCTTCTTCCAGCTAACATTCCCAGGTTTGTGAGAATGATAAACGCTAACCCAAAGGAATCAACGACAGATGGAATTCACGATATTGATCACACGCTTTGGAAGAATGAAAATCTGACACCAGTAAGAAGAAATCCCCATCAAAACTGAATGGATGAGTTGTAGGCGAGCTACATAGGAGAGATGTTTAGCTAATGCATTTGGTCATCATATCCGCCAATTTCTCATAATCAGCAATACTAAGGCGCTTAGAAGATAATGAAATCCCTAAGTATTTGAAAGGCAGAGTCCCCAAGGTAAATTGAGAAAGGTTCCTAATGTCCTCTCTGATGGTGTTATCAACAACCGTTAGGTAAATTGCATATTTGCCCGAATTCGCATGTAAACCAGAGGTACTAGTGAAACCTTTAATGCAATCACGAATAATGCGCACTGAGGATAAGTCTCCTTTGCAGAAAATCATGAGATTATCTGCAAAGCACAAATTCGTGAGTTGGATGATTTAACATTTAGGATGAAACCCAAATGTACCTAGAACATTCTTTAAACTCCGAGACATATACTCCATCCCAATGAGAAATATTAAAAGGGAAAGAGGATCACCTTGCCTTAGACAACGTTTAGCCGCAAAAGAATTAGTGGGAGAGCCATTAATCAACAAAACATAGCTAGTAGAAGTTATACACGTCACAATGATGTTGATGAACTTGTGAGGAAAGTTTAGAGCTTCATTATCTCCTTAATGAACTACCAGTTCATCGTATCGTAAGCCTTACACAAATCAATCTTCATAAGACCTTTGGGGGCACAATGTTGCCTAGTATAGTTCTTAACAAGATCTTGACAAAGCAAGATGTTATGTATAATATTTCTACTGGCAACAAAGGCGCCCTTAGCTTGATCTATCAAATAGTCCAACACAAGTTTGAGCTTAGAAAAAATAAGCTTAGAGATACACTTATACAGCACGTGGTAGCAAGAGATTGGACGGAAGTCTCTAGGATGCAATGGATTAGGCACTTTAGGAGAATCAACGTGATGGTCGTGTTATTCCAACTCTTAAGTATTTTGCCATTTTCAAAAAATTGAGTAACCGCCTGAACGATATCAGCTCCTAAAACCTCCCAAGTAGCCTTATTGAAGCCACTATTAAATCCATCTAGCCTAGGGGCTTTATTGTCCGGTATACGCCATAAAGCCTGCTTAATCTCTAAGGGAGAGAACTTAAGATCAAGAAGAGCATAATGATAAGGGGAAAGGATAGGCCCCTGATAATATTAATTGGCACCATGTTAGTGTCCTCAAAACAAAACAACTCAGAATAAAAATCATGAAATGCCTGATGAAGCAAAGAGAGATTAGAAATCTCCCTCCCTTGATACTAAATATAATTGATTTTATTATTACGTAGTCGGTGCTTAATGCTTTGATAGAAAAAAGCATTGTTTTCATCCCCAAAACGAACCCAATTAAGCTTTGCTTTTTGTTGAAGAGCAGAATCATGTTACTACTGAAGTTGACGAAGCAGGACAACAACATTCTTCTCTTGGGAAACAAAGTCCAGGTCACTTGGATTATCAGGAACAACAGTTGACAAAGAAAAATACTATAACATTTTTGGTATAACATAAATAATAATATAAAAAATATAAAAAATACTTTGTGGGTATAAGAGAAATAATGCACAACCAATGCTAATAAGAAAAAATATATGAAAATAAAAGGTAATGTCAAATCAAAAATAAAAGTATCTATCAATACAATATACTAAAACAGAACACAACGAACATAAGTAACTTAAAAAATTGATGAGTAGTCATCTGTTCTCATGAGGTTTTTCCCCTTCTTTAAGCAAAGACGATGTCATTATATATATATATATATATATATATATATATATATATATATATATATATATATATATATATATATATATATATATATATTATATATATATATATATATATAGTGTGTGTAAAGTAAGGTGCATTAGATGCAGCGTGTGTGTCTGTATGTATATATATATATATATATATATATATATATATACATATATATATATATATATATATATATGTGTGTGTGTGTGTGTTTGTGTGTGTGTCTGTGTGTGTGTGTCTATATATATATATATAACGATTGTGCGAAAAACACATAATTATTAAAGTAACTATGTTTAACTGAATAGTAACTATGACATAAATTTTTATAATGTTTGTACTTTATAACAAAGTCTCATTTTTATATATATAGTAACAAAATAAAATCAAATAAAAATCCTTCTCATCCTTCTTATTTTGAAATCCTTTTTATGTGATCCTATATATATATATATATATATATATATATATATATATATATATATATATATATATATATATATATATATATATATATATATATATCTAGGTATTTCAATTAGATCTCATAGTTTGTCTCTTTGCATAACAATGATCCACTTCGCTGACATCCTTTGCTTCTACAAGAGAAAAAAATATAAAATGCACTTAAATGTTGAAGAAGAGATCGAGTTTGTGTACCTTTATTCGGATCACTAATGATGCTTTCTAGAGGATGTTGAGATGATAATCTTTGTATATAAAATATTAGCCTTGAGTAATTATGGCAAAAAATCTTCTGGGAAGAATCTAGGAAGATTGAAGAGAATGTGGACGGATATTAAGAATGTTAATGCATGAAATGTTCACGTAAGGTTATGATGAGTGTTGTCAACTAATGAAATTGATACAAAGTAGGGGGACACGTGTTAAGGAAAGAAGTGGGAAGCGTCGCCTAATATAGGAGAAAAGTCACTAAGAGGAGGGAGAAATCAACATGTCAAAAGACAACTACAGGGAGAAATCGCCGAAAATTAATACAAAATAGATTTCACAAATGGATCAATGATATGTGTCAACATCCCAGGCATAAAAGGCAGCACCTAAGTAGCAACAAGGAATTGGGGCTGTCCAACCCAGCTCACATTGACAGGCGATGCATCAGTTAAGCTCGCAACTGCACTTCCTAATGCCATTAAAACAAGAAGAGAAGAGGTTACTCTATCACTGGAAGAATAAATTTCTTCAGGAAAAAGGCAGGAAGAAGGATTCTATAAACCCCTTCCTAGTCAGAAAGAAATGGTGAAAGAATCAACTCAACAAAGGTTTTCAGAAAAACAAAAGTATTCATATGGAAGATGGTAGAACAGCTATGCTAGGAAAGAAATATTTCTAGTATAGAACTCCATCTAAACCGAGTATTTCGTCCCAACAAGGAACTTACATCAAGAATGGTTGGACTAAAACAGTTTATCCGAAAATTGATTCTCAAGCAACAACAAGGGAATCAAGAAAGATATAGAAAGTGGAGAAAGAAATCTGTGATGAGTAGGCTAGGGAAAAAACCTAGCCAATTTAGAGTTTTGAAAGGATTGGTGCATCACAACCATCCTTAAAAATTATAAAACGTGCATCAAAATCTTTATGGATAGAGGAAAGCGTGCAGCCAGAAGTACACTTATTGAAGGGAAAATCACTATGCATTTCAACCTTACCATCTAAATTTCCAGAGAATCAGAAGATAAGATTTTCTGGGAAAACTCCTTTTATCTTAGAAATTGCTGCGATGCCAGCAAAAAGGGTGAAGTTCCCTGCACATTTGACTTATGAGGGTGAGACTTGTCCAAATGCCCATTTCTTATAATTTCATCTTGACTGTAACTAGGACTGCACATAAATGGGTCCATAGTCTGCTAGATGGATCAATTGCGAGCTTTGATGTACTAGCTGAAAAATTCAAAAGCCATTTCTCATCAAGGACTGCCACAACAAAGTAATCCATAGAGATGATGAGTATAAGGTAGGGGAAAGATGAATTATTGAGTAATTATGTTTCAAGGTTTGAAAAGGAGAGTCTTCAAGTGTTGAATCATGAAGAGAATATTTAAACTTTTGGTTTAGGCAAGGGTTGAATTCTAAAAGACCTGAAAGTGAAGCGTTATAATTTAGTAGCCAATGGACCTACCTGAAAACTAAGAAGAAAGTTAGGGAATATGCACAATCCCATATGGACGTTGAAGATTTCAAAGCAACAATAGGAGGCATGCACCAAGAGCAGAAAGGAAAAAGCTTAGAAAGGGTGAGAAAGCCAGCTGACAAAAGTGATCAAGGGAAGAAGCTGGTAAGAAATCAAGATCTTGATGCGCCAAGACTCCATAATTATAGTGAATATATACCTCTGAAGGAGTCAAGAGACAAAATTTTTAATCTGCACAAGGATGATACCAAATGGCAACGTCCAATCTAGAGAAAGCTGGTAGGAAAGAATTCAGATGCATACTACAAATTTCATAAGTGTCTAGGACATTGGACAGAGCATTGCAAATCTTTGATGAATAATATAAAAGATTTAATTCAAGGAGGTTATTTCCTGCAGGAAAAAAAAGGATAGGATTTAACAAAAAAGACAAGCAATTGGCAAATCCAAGAAGAGAAATAAGTCAGATATAAGGAAGAGGCAGCCCAAAAGAAAAAGAAAGATACATCAGTCATCTTCCAGAAATTTGGTGGAATAATGGATTCTAGGGTTCACTTAAGAGATGTCATTGCTCCCAAATTAGAGCTAGTGGAGGTAGCAGAGCAAGAAGAGCCGCCAGCTATGCCAGACTTTATGTTCACCAAGGAAGATTGTAGAGGAGTATCATATCCTCTTTCATATCCCTTAGTGATGGTAGTTGGCATTGCTGATCAGTCTGTGCATAGAGTTTTGCCGGATAGTGAGGCTAAGGTAAATTTTGTTTACAAGTCTTATTGGCATCAGATGATTTGGAAGATAAGACTCTGGAAAGATCTTCCACACCCATCGTAGGATTTTCTAGAGAAACGGTACATGCAAAAGGAAAAGTAATCTGCCAGTAACAATAACAGACAAACTTGGGGTAACAATCATGGTATTCCAAAACTTTTATGTGATAGATGCTCCAACCAAATACAACTGTATTCTGGGAAGGAAGTTTACAGTATATCAATAACTGGCATCCCATTTACTCATCATCAGACCTTACTCTTTGTAGGTCAAGTTAGGAGAGTGGGGAGGACAAGAGGAAATCAAAAAATGGCCAGATCTTGTAATATCATAAATAAAACAAGTATACGGTCATTAAAAAAAGAAAAAGAGCCAGAAAAAATAGTAGAAAAAGAAAAAAGGTTAAACAAAAAAATGTTTGTGGCATCTTCATCTAAGTTTGGGACTTACAAACTCAATAGAAATAAATCCCAGACTTTTGGAAGATGAAAATGTAAAAAAGTGTACCCCGCAGATGGAGATTGACCATTAGGAGACAGAAGAGGTACCCCTGATTGAAAGAATAGAGAAGACAGTTAGAATTGGAAGAGATCTGGATCCTCAGATTCGTCTTCATTTAATTCAAGTTTTGAGGCAAAATGCTGATAATTTTGCATATTCAGCAGCAGATATGCTAGGAATAGACCCAGAAATTGTCATGCATAAACTCAATGTGTATGAAGGGGTCAAGTTAGTACAACAAAAGAAGAGGAAATTTCACTAGTGAAAAAAAAAGCTATTGGCTGCTAAACATTAGCTGCGGTTCATAATATACGCAGCGTATAATAGGCGAAAAATAAGGGAAAAAGGTTTTCAAAGTGAAAAAAAAAGCTATTGGCTGCTAAACATTAGCTGCGGTTGCGGTTTCCTTATTTGACCGCAGCCAATGTATATATTATTAAAAAAAAATTTAAAGCTCAAACCCTAGGTGTATATATTACTCCTAAACCGTCCGCCTTTCATTCTCCCTCTCATTCTAAACCTTCTCTTCCCTCAACATTTCCTACCCTAAATTTTTATTCTCCCTCTAACCCTACTGTACTATTCCGCCTCTTCAACTCCATGGCTGCCACTCTTCAAATCCATCTCCACTCTTCTTTCTCTTCCCTCTCATTCTAAACCTTCTCTTCCCTCAACATTTCCTACCCTAAATTCCCACTTACCCTACTGTATTCCGTCGGAAATATCAGTGCCACTTGTGCCGTTGTCGGCGTTGCCCAGTGGTGAGAAAAGAAAGATTATTCAAGTTGTGCCAGTTGAATCTCTTTTCATAAGTTTCTTCATCTACTCGATTTTAATTAGTTTGATTTTTTTATATGTACAAGAACATTGTAAATTTTAATTAGTTTGATTTTTTTTATATGTATACGAACAGATCTGGAAGTTTCTTCATCTATTCGATTTTTTTTATATGGCTAACACTACTACGTTTTTTTTATATGTATAAGAACAGATCTGTAAGTTTGATTTTTTTTATATGTATAAGAACAGATCTGGAAGTTGAAGATCTATTCGATTTTTTTATATGGCTGCCACTACTACCTTTTTTTTCATATGTATAAGAACATTGTAAATTTTAATTAGTTTGATTTTTTTTATATGTATAAGAACAAATCTGGAAGTTTCTTCATCTATTCGATTTTTTTTTGATGTTAGATTTTTTTTATATATTTATACGAAAATTGTTCTTGCATCATTTAGTCTTACAATTAGTATTTTGTTATTGCAATTAGTATAAAACAAAATGGAAAAAAAAAGGCACTAAAGGCTGCGGTTTTTTAAACAATCGCAGCCTTTAGTCTCTTTTTTTTTGTTCTTAAAATAATCTATAGGCTGCGGTTTTTAGGACCGTAGCTAATAACATTTTCTCATCTGCTGCTATAACTAAGGCTGCGAGTCAAAACCGCAGCCTATACCCCCAAAAAAACCGCAGCCTATCTCGTTTTTTCAACTAGTGTTTAGTCCAAAGAAAGATTAAATCATTAAAGAGGAAGTTCAGAAATTGCTGGATGCTGGGTTCATCGAAGAATGTCTCTTTCCGCAGTGGCGAGCAAACGCAGTTTTGGTTAAGAAACCTTAGTCTGGGAAGTGGTTAATGTGCATAGATTTTACCAGTTTAAACAAATGTTGTCCTAAAGACTTTTATCTATTACACAGGTTAGACCAGCTAGTTGATTCGATTGCTGGATATGCTTTCTTATCATGTATGGTTGCATTTTCTGGTTATCATCAAATCTTGATGGACCCTAATGATAAAAAAAGACATCATTTATATTCTCAGTATGGGTGTTTTGCTACGTTATGATGCCTTTTGGTTTGATTAATGCTGGAGCTACCTATTAAAGGTTGATTGATAAAATTTTCAAAAATCAGAGGGGTAGAAATTTAGAAGGTTATGTAGATGATTCAATCGTGAAGAATAAATAGAAGGAGAGATGATAGTAGACTTACAAAAGACATTTGATAATATGAGAATATACAAAATGAAACTTTAATCACAGAAAGTGTGCTTTTAGAAATAGGTCAAGGAAATTTTTAGGGTATTTAGTTAGTCAAAAGGGAATTGATGCAATCCCAGAAAAAGTACACACAATAATTGATCTGGCAGAACCTAATAGCAGACATGAGGTGATGAGATTAACTGGAATAATGACGGCCCTATTCAGATTCATTTCAAAATCATCTGAGAGAACAATGCCATTCTTCAAAGTTTTGAAATGAAACAAAAATTATTTCTGGGGGGAAGAGCAGAGTCAAGCATTTAAGCAGCTAAAGGAACACCTATATAGTTTGCCAACTCTCGCAAGAAACATATGACACAAAGTTGTTTAGCAAGAAGGTGTAAGAAAGACTTGATGAGTTTATGTTTAGATACCTCATTAAGTCATGTGAGTTTATGCTCAGTTACCTATTCAACTCATGTGAGTTTTTTTTTTTTTCAAAAACTTCATCAAGTCATGTGAGTTCTTATTCAGAAACATCATCAAGTCATGTGAGATATTATTTAGAAACATCGTCGAGCCATGAGATAAAGTGAATATCATTTATATTGACATGTGGAATTACAAGTTATAGGAAATCTTCAATATACAATAAAAATTTTGAAGATTCCAACTAATAAAAGAAAGAAAAGAAGATAAAGAAAATCATGATTATTGGGTGGAGGAGTCTTGAAAGCAGAAGGAATAGAACTAACAAACTCTTAGCCATATGATTTCTTGTATTGGGCCCTTAAGGTTGGAATAATTGGAGTAACTAAAGTTTCAGGAGCTAAGAAAGGTACAATTTTAGACCAATCTAGGATTGAATAAGCAGTGTATACTACGTTCAATGTGTGATAGAGTGTACCCTCCTTGGGCTTATTAGCAGCCAGATGAGTTTTAAACTGAGATTGGAAGTATTTTGTAGCTTTCTTTCTCACCTGGGCTTTAAGGTTTTACTTTTTAGTCTCCAGCTTGGAAATTTTAGCTTCCAATTTCGTTATTTGATCGCGGAGTCTGTCCTTATCACTCTCTATAACATATATTATTCATCTCTGAGTCCTAACTAGTACTTTCGATTCTGAAAGCTGAGATGTAAGACGCGAAATTTTCTCATCCTTCTGGGTAGAAGATTGTTCAACAGAAGACAAAGTATCTTGAACCTTCTTCATATCTTTTTGAAGTAGGCCAGATTCTTCAAAACCTTAGGCAATGGTCGTTTGTTGCTTTAGAATGTAGTTGTATTGGGATAAATACTCAGCCTAGAGCTTCTTGTATTTGGCATTGAGCTCACTTAGGTCTTGATTTGCCTGAGTAAGTCCAATGTCCAGAACCAAAATACTGCATTCCTTAGCAGCCACCAGTTCAACTTGAGACTTGAGTTCAGCCTCCTGAAAGCGGGTCTTTTCAAGCTGGTTGTTCAATTCGTATTGCTGAGAGTACACCTCAAAAGTTAAAAGTTGATTCTAGCTTTATAAGTTTTCTAGTTCTGAGGCAATGGAGGTTGAGTTTGCTTCCAGAGCCATATTCCTAGATCTGAGACTCTCCACCTCAGCTTGAAGGAAGCTAATTTCGGTTTCCTGAGTCTGAGTCTTCTAGCGGAGGTTTTGCAAATCAAAATGGTATGTTCCCCTCATCAGAGAACTCAACTCTAAGAACCTAGAATTGATCAACTGCATTTAAGTGATGATAACGGTTAGACTGAAGACATAATTGTAAAATGTGAAGATTAAGTATAAAGAATAATCATGTTACCTCATCAAAATCATGGATTGGTCCTTCTAGGATTCTATCAATAGTGGCCATGAGTTCAATTGACCGAGACTGTTGAGAAATTATAACATCATCACGTTTTTATCTGGAAGAGGGTGTTTTATCTGGATAAGGGTTCTTCACCCGCACGATTTTCCTTTATTTTGTATTCCTGTTGATAGAGACGTAAATAAATGTGGTAATAAGAAAATAGAATAGACGAAGAAAGAAAAATAAAATTATATGTTCAGCGGGAACTTCTTATAAGGATCCCCACCTACGAGAAATCTGATTGGAGAAGCAGGATGGGTCTCCCCGTTTTCAACTTCACCTTCCACCACTTGCTGGAATTTGTGAGTCGAGGTCTCATCAATAATATCCTCGCATCAGCAGCTGGGACATTGAGATGTTCATCTTGGGTCCCAGCATATGTCATTGGGACAATTTATTCTTCAACAACATCCTCAACCAATGCAAAAAGGCTGGGATAGATGAACGGTCCATAGTTCATCTCTTGGAATTCTTGTTATTTAATTCCGAAGAATAGAGGTTCAGCTAAATTAGCCTCATCACCTTCAACCTGGATGACTTCATCAATAGGAGCCAGCACAGGGGAGCTAGAAGATCAGCAGTAAAGGCGATAAGAATTATTATCAACTAAATTGGTATGTTAAAAAACAATATATTGATTGAAGAAAATTAGATGATAGAAATCAATAAATGATACCTGAATCAACTCCCTGGAAATAATTATCCACAGGGTCACCATCTAGGAAAGAAAATATATTTGGGTATCCAGGAGAAGCAGATGGAGATGGAGAGTCCACATCATCAACATTATCATGCGCCTTAGTTGGAGACTCAGGAATGCTTTCAGATTTTTTAACCACCTCCTCCTAGATAGGCTCTGGTTGAACAGTTTCAGTAGGACAAGTAGTAGCAGTTGCTGAAAAAGAAACAACGTGTCAGACATTAGAAAAATAAATTGTATAATTAATGATACTTCAAGCATTAAAGAAGCAACCACCTAAATCTTCATATGGGAGTAACAAAACAATCTATGAACTCCCAAGTGGATAATAAGCACAAGAAATAGCCAGAAGAGGGAGATCATCACCTTCCTATATTTAGAAAGAAGAAACATTAGTATCTTTCTTCTTCTTTAGGCTCCTCTTTTTCATGATATCTAGACCTTTAGTAGAGGTACCAGTCTTCATAGTAGCAGCAGCAGAACCCCCAATTCTAGGCTTCTTAGACCAGCCCCCAGTAGATGGGTCTAAATCTTGAAAAATGGTTAGATGGGGATCAACTTAAATTGTTGAATCCCCATATTCTGTCTTAGTAGAAGGAAGAGGACCCTTCCCTGTCCTTAGATAGAAAGAAGTGTTTTCGGGACATATGTCACTCCTCCTCCATCTGGGAGGATCTGTAGGACCCAAAGGGTCTTAATAAAAAGCAGTAATCCTTCGCTGCGGATTTTCTTGATGGGGACAAGAGGGGAGCCAAAACCCATCCAATAAAGGCACTTGTTAACGGTGCTCTCAGCCCAAGGAGACCAAGGGAAGGATCTATAGTATTTCCCATGAGGAGAAATACCTAAGGTCCTCCAAGAAATGATATCAGTTGCTTGATTTGGAAATATAAACAAAAGAAACATGTATAAAAAAAATATATGCATAAAAATAGAGAGAAAAGAAAAAAGGGATGTTTCAGAATCATACGAGGAGTCAGGTAAGTTGACATTCCAACCAGGGACAAAGAGATGTCCTGTTCGAATATCGAAGCATGAGGGAGCCACCTAGAAGGCACATTTTTATCCTTTGGTTTAACAAAATATAAAAAGGCATATCTTTCTCTTCGAGAAAGTTGCTTCACTTCTTCCACACTCAAAGTCTCTCTTGCATTACTCTAGAAGACTGGGGGCATGTATATAAATGGGTAACCTGAGGTTTTTCTACCCTAACCCAAATGTTTTTATCTTTGTAGTCCCTTCAGATCGTTAAGTTCTGGGTAGACTACCATTGTCTCATTAATTGAGGAAAAAGTGATGAAGGGCCTGTTTTTAGTCTCATCTAATTTGAAGACTTTTGAAAAGATCAAGGGTTAAGGTAAGCTTCATATATTCACAAGTCCAGATGAAGAACATTATTTTTCTAGTGGCTTAGGGAAGAAGTTGGTTGAGAGAAAGATAGAAATGGCAGAGAATCTGAAAAAAGAATGGGTGAAAAGGAAATGTAGACCAAAAGCAAAATGATATATATATATATATATATATATATATATATATATATATATATATATATATATATATATATATATATATATATATATATATATATATATATATATATATATATATATATATATATATATATATATAATGGACTAAAAATGTGATCCTCGTTGGTTTTAGAGATGATATATTCATGAGATATCATCCCCTATTCACGATTCTTGCACCATAATCCCTTCTCAATTGGGATATGGCAAAGATCTTCTAGCGCAAATTGAGCCCTAGCCCTCCATTATTATATTGAAAACTTCTGAGGTGAGACCAGTAGTTTGCAGCCTGGTCATTGTGCCAAAAGGGTTATCTTGTGCAGGAGGGGTGAAATGAATTCCCTTAAGACCTTCCAGAGAAGGAGGAATAAGTGCATATCCATCTAAGATGAGGCCATTTAGTAGGCCTCATACTGTAATCGGATGGGGGTTCATGAGGCAATAACTCAGGATGCCGGAAAGTGCTAATTGCACTACAACATAATTTGCTTTTAGTGGGATATATTGAGCGAAATTTAATATAAATATCGTTATTTTAAATTTTTATAGTGTATATAGAGGATTTAGTGACTTTTATTAGAGCCTTTAGCAGCAAATTAAAAAGTCACACTAAAACTTTTAGTGACATAGAATCTAGTGATATTTCTCACAAATGCCACTATAGACTATTGTGACAATTACATATGCCACTAAAGACCAAATTAAGTGTCGCTAAATCACTTTTTGTTGGAATTTAAAATCAAAATCAATATTATTACACTAAAAATATGAATTAGTGGCATCTTTTTAATGGCACTAAATCCAATGTCGCAAAAAGCTAAATTTGTTGTAGTGTTGAAAAACAGGCTCATTAGTGAGCTTCATGTTAAACTCGAAAGCCAATTCCTTGCGAGAAATCTTGGAGGACATTAAACCATTGTCGAGTAAAGTATGAAAATAAGTTTAAAACAAAAAAGTTTTCACAGAAATAAATTCTAGAATGTTTAGAGATAACCGAAGTTTAAGGAGAACGTAAATCACAATAAATGCAAGTAAAAAGATACATATAGGCAAGAGAATTATGAAGAAATTTGAGTGGGAAGATAACAGTAAAGATATGCAGAAATTTGAGTAGAAAAATCAACAGTCAAGATGATACCGCCAAGAATTCAAATTTTTAAATGTAGGGAACAATGATTAGATATGCATTTAATGCTAGTATAATCAAGTAGAGGTAATGATGAAAGTGTGTTGTAGTAGTGGTGGCTTGTTCACCAATTTTCAGAAATCTTACACAGAATATGTAGCGTCCAGAGAAATTGACAATGAAAGTCGCTAGGATAACAAAACTCCTAGAAGGTAAAAAGGACAAAACAATCCAGATTATTCTTGTTGCAAGGAATCTGAAAAGCAAAGGTTTGTGCTAAAAGCTTCCAAAAAAATAATTTTATCAGAATTTCAATGTGTTACCAGAAAAAATGAATATAGACCCCCTAATTCTTGAACTATAATTCATAGGTCTAGGGAGCAAATTGTGCATGTAAAATATTAATCATGAGTAATTCTGGTAGAAATCATCTAGGAATTTTAATCTGGGAGAAAATAACAAGATTAGGTGAAAATCTAGGAACTTAGGAGTAAAAGATCTTGGAAGATTGAAGAGAACGTGAACAGAAATCAAGAATGTTAGTGCATAAAATGCTCACATAAGGTTATGAGGACAGTTGTCCACTATTGAAATTGATAAAAAAGTAGTGGGACATGTGTTAAGAAAAGTCACTAAGAGGAGGGAGAAATAAACACGTCAAAAGACAACTACGGGAGCATGCAAGGGGATTTTTGGGGATTGATGAAAATCAGAGGAAACATTCTACCCATACAATGATAGACTATAAATACTTCACAAGGGACACATAAATGAGGTAATTAATTTTTTACTGTTGAAAGAAATACAAAGAACTCTAAGTAATTCATTACAAAAGAATTATTACAAATGAATTTCTAGGACGCACGGTAATTTTCAGAAGAACATAAAAAATACAACCATAATTACAAGAGAGTTATTACAATTATCTTTTAAATACTGACATTGATCTTCATAGAACAATTGTCAGATATAAAGAATATTATCGATAATCATCTTTACTTAATGACCTCACGTCAAAATAAGTCCAAAGTATTAATCCACCTTGTATCTACTATGCTCCTGGAAGGACCTATTAGGCAAATTGTGTTGTTCAAGTACTGACTTAGGCGTTAGAGTGGGTCCCCGGAAAATATTTTGGGGCCTGCTAACCCTTCTTGCTTCGTACAGGAATAGGTATCTTCAGGAGTGGTCTTATTGCATAACTTGCCAAGATAGCAAAGACAAACTTCCACATCACGAGAATTAATTCTTGATCAATTTAAATCAGGAGATTATGTTTATAATTAATTGTTCCACAAAAGGAAACATGAACATAATCTAAATCTTCTTCATAGAATGGATGACGTGTGATCATTGAGAGAACTAGCTGCTACTTCCTTTGAAGATTCTTTGGTTAGAGTATCGAAAACAGTACGTTCAAGTTGTCTTTCTAAGTTTTGCGCATTGGTCACAAGATCAAGTTGTTAGTCTTCAATGAGCTCTACCTTTTATCTTCAATATCTTCAAGACTTTGTATTAGCTCACACATATTTTTCTTTCCATCTTCATCTTGATCATTGGCATCAAATTCATCGTTACTCTCGTCATCAAAATGCTAATTAGGGTTTAGTTCATTAAACCCTTCACTTAAAATACAATTATCTGATTCATCAAATACAACATATGTATGATTTCTTCTACCGTACTTGTATGCTTATTTAGCACTCTATGAGCTTTACTATTTAATGAATATCCTAAGTTATACGTACCATTCTTATGAATGAAACACTTACAACCGAATGGTCTAAGGTAGGCTATATTTGGTTTTCTTCCTTAAAATAGCTCATTGGGGGTTTTCTTCAAAATAGGTCGAATAAGACACTTGCTTGTTTTTGAGATAGAAAAGGTAGGCTAAGACTCAGATAGATCAAAATTGGAATACAAAGCATCCCCTTACCAGGTTGGAACAACATCCTAAACCTCATCGCTAAGGCCACAAACGACCCATTTAGCAAGCCTATGGGCAACCCCACTACAAGTACGCAAACAAAAAAGAAACGACAAAGAGGAAAAATAAGAACCAAAAACAAGACAATTTTTTTTATCACAGTTTGCACACGCCCCACTCGTTGCTTGGAGCAATTCAAAGCACTCACCACCAACTTGCAATCACTCTCAATCTTGATATGCTGCCAATGGAAATCTTTATCCTTAGAAAGCGCTCATAAAATAGCTTTTTCGTCGACTAAATCTGTTGAGCTTTCCAACCATAAAGTCTTCGAACCAGCTGCAATAAAACTTCTATGGCTATCTCGAGCAACAGAACTGATCCCATGCTTATCATTATGTAAGGAAAAAGCCCCATCAACATTAATCTTGATAACCCCCTCAGCAGGCCGACACCAAGAACCCCGGGAACGAGAATAAACAACCCTATCTAAACCATATGATAACGCCTTCTGGTACTCGCTAAGTCGATCCATAGATTTTCCAATACAGAGACTAGGAAGGTCAACAGAGCTAAAGATAACCTCATTTCTAGCCTTCCAAACTTGCCAACAAAGAGTGAGAAAAGAATCAAGCGCCTCCCGACCCTTATTGATCCAAAACCAATCCACCACATCTCTAAAGGAAGAGCCGAAAGGATAAGGAAATGAAACATTAGCAGCAGATCAGAACCCTTGAACCCAAGGGAAATCATAAAGGAGATGCCTTAAATTCTCGTGCTTTCCACACTGACTACACCGAAGAAAATCAAATACCCTTCTCTTACACAAGTTAACACCATGCGGAATAACATCCTAACACGCACGCCACGGAAACTCGCGAACTTTAGGGGAAACCTTAAGCTTCCACAATCTATTAAATAGGATCAGGGCCCGAAGAACAAGTAGCGTTAACCGAAGAAAGAGAAGATAAAGAATAAGCATCTCTGACTCGGAAAATCCCATCACCACTAAGACCCCAACACAACTCATCCTCAACATCACGAAGACTAATAGGAATGTTAAGGATTTTTTCAGCTTCAAAAGGAAGGAAGGAAGCATGCACAAAATCCCTCTTCCACTCTTTACTATCCTAATCAATAAAATAGTCAAGAGTAGTATCAGGAACCCAAGAACCCCTATGACGAATAATACGACCAGACCAAGAATAAGCCACTAATCATGCCAAACTCGGATACTCTTACCATTCCCCACCTTCCATCTAACCATAGCTTTAAAATTTTCCGAGAACCCCTAATACTACGCCAACTAAAACTAGGGTAGTGACCAAGCTTTGCCTTCCGAATCTCGCAATTAGGGAAGTAATGAGCCTTGAAAATACGATCAAGCAAAGAGTCCTTCCGAGACTAAAGCCTCCAAAATTGGTTACCCAACATAGCCTGAGTAAACAATTCAATTTCACGAAACCCAAGACCCTCTGACCTTTAGAATGACACATAAACTCCCACGACTTCCAACAAATTCCTTTTATGTCTTTTGGAATGCCCCAGCAAAAGCGCCGAATCATGCTACTAATATCTTTACATAAGCCAATAGGAAGCTTGAAACAACTCATAGCGAAAGCAGGAATAGCCTGCACTACAGATTTAATCAATACTCCCTTTCCGGCCCGAAAGAGTAATTTTTCCTTCCAACCTTGTAACTTGTTCAACACCCTATCTCGTATAGACGCAAAAGAGATTTTCTTAAACTTGTCACAAATGGTAGGAAGCCCTAAATACTTCCCATTCATAGTCACCTCAACAAAACAAAGAATACTCAAAATAGGAGAACGTAACTGGTGATCAAACTTACTACTAAAAGAAATATCGCTTTTATCCACATTCACTTTTTGCCCTAACATCTCCTCGAAACGACCCAAAATTTGCCGAATAGTCGAGGCTTCCTAAACCGATGCATGAGTGAAAATAAGGCTATCATCGGCAAAGAACAAATGAGTAATAGTTTCCCTCGAGATATTGATATACATCGAAGCAACATCGAAGCATAGGCTTGTTTGATCATGGCACCCAACCCCTCAGCGCATAACAAAAATAAGTAAGGTGAAAGAGTATCCCCTTGCCGAAGACCCATTTAGGAGCCATAGAGCTAGAGAACTGATCGTTGACCAAAAAAGAGTAGGAGACCGAAGACTCGCATTCCATAACTCTACGAACCTAGAAGACTGGAAACCCCATCTTTAACATGATACACTCAAGATAGTCCCACTTAACTCTGTTATAAGTTTTACTCATGTCGAGCTTCAGAGCCGTGAAACCATGCTTATGGGTTGAACTAATCTTCATGAAATGGAAGACTCCTGAAGCAAGAAGAATGTTATCAGTGATGAGGCGACCTGCAGCAATTGCACTCTGATTATCGTCGATGATATCTGGGAGAATAAGCTTTAACTGATTTGCAAGAGCTTTAGATATCAGCTTATACGAAATATTACATAGACTAATAGGGTGCCGACCTTCCATCTCTTTCGGCTTCTTGATTTCAGGAATCAGAACCACCGTCGTATCATTGATGTTAGATGGCATTCCCCCACAGTTGAGGAATCGGAAAGCCAAATCACACACCTCCTTACCCACTAGGTCCCAAAACTTATTATAGAACAAAACAGTCCAACCCTCTAGCCTCAGAGATTTACCAGGATGCATATTACTCAAGGCACACAACACGTCATCCTTAGTAAAAGGCTTCGACATAACGACTCCTCATATCGTCCGTCACCCGAATGTCAATCCTATAAATTTGATCAACTAAGAAAGGAGGTGTAGATCTCTGAAACAAGGCCTCCAAAGAAGATAGGACCATACGAATAATATCTTCCTGGACTACACGAATCACCCCATCTGAATCAATAAAGGATTCAATCTTATTCCTTCTCCGACGGTGAGAAGCTCTAAAAAGGAAGTAGGAGGTAGTCTTATCACCATCCCTAAGAATAAATGGTCAACAACGTTGCCAAGCCGCTGTTTGAATGTCTCGAATTTCTCGAATCTGGGACTCAACTCTTCTTTCTTCCTCAATAATAGAAATTATTTGGGACATAGATCTTAATCTCTTAAGGCGCTTTAATAACCCTCTTAATCTTTTATGAATCGCTTTAAACGTATGATCACCCCATTTTCTCAACATGCGGCCACACAACGAGCTTTATCCGCCCAAGAACCATAATTGTTTCTCCCCGAAGAAAGCCAAGCATCATGCACAACATCACAAAAACCATCCATATGCAACCATCTCGCTTCGAACTTAAAAGGCCTATGATCCCAAGGAACATCCCAATCGATAAAAGGAAAATTCTCATGCCCTCACAACAAGAGGCATGTGGTTCGAGCAATTCCAAGTAATATAATGAACGCTAAAAGAGGGAAATAGATCAATCCAATCATCATTTGCCAAAGCCTGATCCAAACGCTCCTCAATAAAACAATCTCCTCTACGATTAGACCACGTAAACAAATCACCCGAGCAATCCAAGTCTTTAAGCTCATTAACCTCTATAGCACTCCTAAAATTCGATATAGAAGAGAAATCACAAGCATTACCCCGTTTTTGTCTACTTCAAAAATAAATCTCTTTAAAGTCACTCGCCAAGAGCCAAGGCATGGAAGGGGACCCCTATGCTCACAAATTAATTCTCATGTTCTTCACTTTTGACCGGATTCCGACCACCCATAAATGCCTGTAGCCAAATTCGCCCGAATCACATTTGACCTCGAAATCAATATACCTATGCCCCATAAATCTTATGCTCAAATAAACATCATTAGTCCATAACAAAGCCAAACCCCCCTCCCCCCAAACGGCCAATAGCATCAACCCAAACACCATGATCAAAATTCAACTTCTCGCGAATCTTAGTCGTCTCGGACGCCCAACGTTTAGTATCACTCAAAAACACAATATCAGGAGAATGAGTAAAGATAAGATCCGTAAGGTAAAGAACTGCCTCAAGACTCCCCAACCCACGACAGTTGCAACGAAGAAAAATGCTTATTTATCACCGAGGGCCCTATTTGTGGGGACATCGGAACTTTAGATGTCCTTCTTTGCAACAATGGGAGCAAGTAAGCACACGTCTTTATTTAGTTGCACTTCTAACAATAGCGATACGACTCTTGTAGTTATGTTTAGCCCAGTTATAACTTGTACCACATTTGTCATTTGATGCTTTTGGACAAGTAAGTGATGTGCTCGTTTTAGAGCACGTTTACCGCCCCATTTTTGGTGTCAAGTTTTGCCATTTTGCATCAATTTGATATATTTCATGCATGATTTCTCCTTGATCTTGTGTTCAAGTGTTTTGAGATGGATTAGGCGATTTTTGGAGATTTCAAGGGCGTTTGGCATACATTCGAGACTAAGGCGTTATTCCCGAAGCTTCACCGCGACCAATTGGGACTGCCCCATGACCCTGGCATAGCTCGTGAGATCGAAAAAGGAATCAAAGTCCTAAAAGAAGGAAACTGCAGCACATTCGGCCAAATGAAGGTTTCCATTCGGGCGAATGGGAGTCCAGCGCTCTTCATCAATTTTGCAAAACTTACTGGAAATGCCAAATGCACAATATTCAGGCGAAAGAGCTACATTCGGGCGAATGGCCCCATGCCTTCGGGCGAATGGAACCCAAAGAACAATATTGCTCAAAACTCACTGGAAATGCCGAATGCACCAATATTAAGGCGAAGGAGCATACATTCGGGCTAATGGCCTCGTGCATTTGGGCGAATGTGGCTGATTCTGCGTATCTATTTTATATTCATTTTTGCCTTCGAGGGCCGTTTTGTAATTTCGTAGCACTCTTATTTTAGGGGTTTATTTACCCAATTCCTGTAGTATGAAGAATATTCTAGCTTTAACCCTAAACATTCCCTAGAGTAAACTAATCTCTTAGCTTTCAATACTCTAGTTTTAAAAACCCTAGCTTTTATTTCTCTAGTTTGATATTTCTCTTAAATCAATCAAGTCATTGGCTTTTGGATGTAACTCTTAGCTACTTTTGTTGATGATATCTTCTACACCTTTTGAGGTTTTATTTATGGTATGAGTATATTTCTTTTATTTTTTTCTAGAATCATTTAATGTTGTTGGTAGTTACTCTTAAATGCTATTCATGATTCTTTTCTCTTTGTGGTTATTGGATATTTGGATTGTTTGATCATCTAGAATAGGGTTACTTCTTTTAGGTTCTTGTTTCTCTTGTTTCCTTTGTTATTGCCTATTATTGCTTTTATTATTCACATAGAAGTCTTCCATGTCTAATTCTTGCTCATGTGGGATACTATGCTTAGTTTTTCCTTCATGATGTGTGAGTAGTTCCTTAGAGTTTGATTGGTGAGACCCTAGAGTTGGAAACCCTTATTCATGAGTTAGGGTTTGGTTGAAACCTATTCAATCATCATAATGATTCACCTTGAATCTCGTCCTGCTACTCCCAAGGAGCCATAGGGCGATTACAGGTCGTTCGTTTGGTCTTAGAGCCGTCAACTTTCTCTCATCGTTGAATTAGTTGATGATTGAAGGTAATTAACCAACCCTAATGCATGAATGATTGTGGTATTTCTCTAGGGTGGAACCAATCACTCTCGTTTTTCTCCCCTTGATTTATACTAGTGGTAGCCTTACATTCAATCTTAACTTTAATTAGTTTCATTCATCTTAACACCCTTAAACCGCTATATTGAGACCATTTGTTTAGCTAACCATGTCCCTGTGGTTCGACCCCTTACCTCTACTATACTTGCGTAGAGTTAGGGCAATATAAATACAGTTTGTGTAACCGGATTTTAATGTACGACCCTAAAAACGGTTATTAGTAAGCATTTTGACAAATATTAATTTAGAATCATTCAACATACTCAAGGTTTGTTGATTTTCTCAAACTCCTATTCAATGTCTTGAGTTCAGCCTCAGAATTATAATTTTGATTTTGAAGTTCAATGAGTTGTTTCAATTGATTGATATTCTGTTCTTCCAAAACCTTGACAATATCTTCAAATTTCATTCTTTCAGCCATAGACGTATCATTTTTCTTTATAACGTCTTCACTACCTTCAGCATAAGACACAAGAGTTTTAACAAATCCATCATTAGATCACGAATTAAGAAAATCTAAGACCTCTTCAGAGTTATCTTCTTCTTTGTGCTCTTTATCACTGTTATCCATAAGACACAAATGAGCTTGTCCATCCTTATTTTTCGATTCACTTGATCCTTTAGAGTCACTGCATTTTGAAACCATTGCTTGTTTCTTTTTATTCTTCTTATAATGTTCTTTCTTCTTTTTAGGGCATTCTTTCACGAGATGCTCTATATATCTACATTCAAAACAAGCAAGTTTGTTAGATTTAGAATTGGAACTTTAGGAGGACTTACTTGTGTTGTCGTTTCTTAGTTTATATCTTTTAAATCTTTTTCTCATCTTCATTATGCCTTCTAGAATTAAAGCAAAGGAATCTTCCTTATCATCTCTTTCTTTGTTTTTGCTTAAGAATTATTCACGTTTCTTTACCTTACGTGCAAGATTCTTTACAGATTTCATGGATGGTATGATGTCACTTTCTTCATCATCATGTAGGGTAGGATCATGGGTAGTGAGATTTTTAAGAAGATCATCAAGATAGCACTCTCAAATCTTGGGTTTGTTCAATGTCGGTGACTTTGGACCCCTTTTCCATCTTGGAAGACATCTCAAGACCTCTTGGACCTTCTTTACATTAGAAAAAGCTTTGCCAAGAGACTTTAAACTGTTAGTAACTAAAGTGAAAAAAGTAAACATCTCATTAATATTCTCTTCCTTTTTCATCTTGAACATATCGTATTTATCAATTAGGATATTGATCATTGCCTCCTTGACTTGGCTTGTTCGTTCATATTTCACGAACAATTTACCCCAAATTTTCTTGACACTTGTACATGATGAAGCCCTATTGAACTCGGTACCATTTAGACACTACAAGAAAATAAGACATTTTTGAATGCGACACTTTGTCGAACTGTTCTTTTTTGAATGAGTAAATAAAAAAACACAGGACATAATGACACTTTTTACAAAAGCGTAAAAAATTGTATAAAGAATTCACAAAATTTCCGCCCAACACCCAAAATACTAAAATTAACCATTCATTAAACATTAAAAAAATAGTGTAACCGGCGCTCTAAAGTGTTCCTAAATTTTTGCCATTTTCTTCTCAAGCTGCTCCATCCCATCTTCTCCAAAACTAGTTCAGCCCATCTTCTCCTTGATTCCACACTTTGCAATTATTGTATACCTTATCAAACATTGTTAACTGTTCTTCTTTCCCTTAATCACTGTTAACTAATCGAATTATAAACCCCTGCCTTTTTTCTGTTATTTCTTACGTTAATCCTCGAACCATTTTTTATTGGAATTGGAATTATTGCAGCTGCTTTGCAATCGAAGGTTTGTCATTTTTGTTTTGAAAATATTTTGATTTTGAATTGTAATTCCTTTACAATTGTAGTTTTCAATTATTGGAACTGGAAAATTACTCAATTGCTACTCAAGGTTTGTAATTTCTTATTTTGAAATTTGAATTTGAATCCTCGTCATCTCTATCCTAATTAGGAAAATTGATTTGTGATTTTACGTTTAATTTTTGTTTCTAATCTACCATCCTAATTTGTATTTGTTTCTAATTTGGAAAATTGAATTTTAATTTTGTAAAATTAGGTTTGATGTTGTTTTTTGTGTATTATTTTTGGTATATTTAAATAATTATTTGTAGCCATAATCATGAAACGTTCTAATGCTACGAGAAAATTTGTTATGGTGTTTGACAAAATCAATTAAGAAGATATATACTACGAGAAAAACGTTCTAAGGAAATTATTTAATTTGTAGTTCCATTCTAATATGTTATCTTTAAAAAGAAGTAAATATAAATTCCGTTCTATGCTACTGTTCCTCGCAGCAGCTTCTGATTGTGCGTGTCTATTAGCCTGCTGCTAACTGTCTTGTGGGCATCTTGGATATCAGGTTCTGCAGCACCTGTATCGAGGGCTTCTGGTGTTTAGTTCCTATTTATTGTGGTGTGCAACAGGTTTCCGCAGCATCGGGTACCTTGTCTAGGAAGTATTATGTTATACTTGTGTATCTCTGTTGCACTGGTCTTGTATCTTGGATCTTTTGCTTTTGACTATTGCATCGGTATAATTATTGTTGGGCTCTGTCCGAAAATCCATGTGGCATCTTCTAAGCTCTAAGTATGTAAAATAGGTCAGATTGGGTGGATTTATGGTTATTCATGTTTGTGTGGAGGTTGATTTGGGGTTCATTCACTAACTTTATGTTTAATTATTGAATTATTGAATTAATTCTAAGATCTCTTGCTCCCATGTACATTGCATAAATCTCCACATCCATAGATAATTTAACATTAAATAATTTACTTTTTGTGTATTTATTTTTGGTTCATTTTTTCTCAGCTTATAAGCTTGTTCATTATTTAGAGGTTTGATTTCTTCAATTTGTGAAAACTGGTTTGTTGCTATGATGTGTTGGGACTTTTTGTATTATTTTTCCATAGTCTTGCTCTAAATATACGTTATATAGTAATCAGGACTTTTTGTATTATTTTTTCATTATGAGTGGTTATTTCCTTCCATTGAGTGTTGGTCCTAGATGTTTATTTAAAGTTGTCCTCCTTCCTAAGGGGTGAAACTTATTCGGATCAAAACAGCAAATCGAATCAGACCAAAACGAATAACAAATATGGTTTGGTGTTTTTTAAAATTTGGTTTGGATTAGGTTTGAAAAATTAAAACCGAAATAAATTGGTTTGGATTAGGTTTGAAGTTTTCAAAAATCGAACATCGAATTATTAGATCGCAAACCGAAATATTTAAGAAATTACATATAGCCAACTAAGATTACTCTATTAGCCCAGGCCCAAAATTTGTTGATTTTAATCCTAAAAAAAGAAAACCCTAACCCTATCCTTACCCTCTTATGCGCCGTCCACCACTCCCCTCGCCCTCTCCATTTCTATTCTACATTAACCCAAAATTCAAAAAGAAGTCTTCCATTCTCTCTCTTAAAGCTTCAACCTTCAAAAACCTAAGTCTTCCATTCTACAGGCAGGCGTCGACTCCCCTTGAGACCTGCTTTCCATAGTCCAGCCGTTGACTCCCTTACTTTCCATATTCCGGCCGTCGACTCCCCTACTTTCCATATTCCGGTCGTCGACTCCCCTGCTTTCCATAGTAATTGTAGTTTAAATAGTTATTCGGCCCAGGAAATTTGGTCTGGGCGGTTTGGTTTGGTCTACAAATAAAAAATGCGTTTCGATTTGGTTCGGTTTAGAAACTAATTTGGTTTGGTGTTGGTCTGAAAATATGGAGACCGAGTAAAATATGGTTCGATTTGGTTTCGATGAAAGGCCAAACCGTAGACCGAACTTTCACCCCTACTGTTGATGTCTACAAGAAAACAAGGCATTATTGGACACTTTTAGTCAGACGCTTTGTTGAAGTGTCCGTTTTTTAATGAAAATTAAATAAAATATCACGGGAAATAACGACACTTTTTAAAAGAGCGACTAAAATTGTATAATATTTAACTTTTTTCCGCTAAACCTAAACCTGACATGAAAAGTCATTCAAACGCGCGTGTAACCCGGTTATTTTTCCTATTTCTTCTCCATGTAAATGCTCCACCATCTTCATGTGTTAGAGTAGAAATTCATAATCAATGATTTGATAATGCTTTCTTGATGCTTCTTTGAAGTTCTCCTCTTTATTGTTAATTCCTTAGTCTATGTAGTCTTCTTTATTAGATTTAGTTCTTATTGTTGTAATTCTTTTTTTTTTAATTCTTTTTTTTCTGTTCATATCATAATATAATTTAGGATTTATGAATTAATGTGGACAATCATAAGCAGTTTGGTTTCTTAATTGGAAGATTTTATACACTTAAAAATAAGCTTATCAGCTGACCTGTATGTAATTGTTTAAATTTTCTAGAATGGATACAAGTTGGGTTGAGTTACCTATTGGCCACCCCAACTATGTTGCTGGTTGCATGAAATTCATTGATAAGTCTTTTATAATGAACTTTTGGTGTTGATGTGCCTTCTAATGCCATGCAATGTAATTAATCAAGAAAATGATGAATATATTGAGGAGTCTTTTGAGGTTTTGACTAATGATTCAACCTCCGTCGAAGATGACAAATATAAAAAGTTATTTGAGTTGTCTGACGAGCCACTTTATGAGGGATGCAAAAGTTTTTTGAAATTTTCTTATCTTCTACACTTATTTAACTTGAAATGTATGCATCATTCGTCCATCGAATCTTTTAATATGAACCTTAAACTTCAACTAGATGCCTTTCCCCAAATGATGGACTTTCGAAAAAATTATTATGAAAGTACGAAAATGAAAAAAGACTTAGGCTTAGACTATGAAAAGATTCATGCTTGCCCAAATGATTATTCTTTGTTCTGGGGTGAATTTTTAGAGGAAATAAGTGTTATATGTTTGTGGGGCATCGAGGTGGAAGATGGTCCAGGGTAGAGATGGTACACTTATGTGTAGGATAGGTACTCCAGTGAAGGTGATGCGATACTTTCCTCTTATTCCTAGACTTAAACGAATATGGTGATTTTGATGAACGGTATGGTGATTTTGGAACAAGAGGATGATGGGAAGTTAAGGCATCCGACCGATGGCTTAGTATGGAAACACTTTGATGAATGGTATGGTGATTTTTCATCAGATCCTCATAGTGTTTGACTAGGTCTTGCAAGTGATGGGTTTAATCCATATCGTTTGATGAACTCAACTTATAGCACATGGCCTGTGGTGTTGATTCCTTATAACCTTCCATCGTGGTAATGCATGAAACAATATTCGTTCATTTTATCCATGATTATTCTAGGAAAATTGAGTCTTGGAAATGACATTGATGTTTTTTTACAACCCTTAGTGGAGGAATTACAATTGTTGTGGAGTGGGATTGATGCTTATAATGCTTATAATCGTGAAAGATTTAATTTGCGAGCGGCTTTGCTTTAGACTATCAATGAATTTTCTGCTTATGCAATGCTATCGAGTCTGAGCACTAAAGGATATAAAGCATGTCCTTATTGCACAAATTTGACACTTTGTTAAAGATTTAGGGGAAAGATTTGTTATGTGGGGCATCGAAAAGGGTTATGTGCAAATTACCCATATAGATTTGAGAGTGAAAAATTTGATGGAACTGAACAACATGGCATGCTCCGACACGTCCAACCGGAACTGAGATTTTAGGAGAGCAAGTTAAAGTTGGATATGTGTATGGAAAGGGGAGAAATATGGAGAATAAGAAGAAGAAAAGAAAGAAAAGACCTAAAGATCGTGAAGGGGGGAAAAAAAATGATGATGTTGGAGATAATAATGATGATGATAATGATGATAATGTATTTGGAACAAAGAGAAGCATCTTTTTGATTTGGAATATTGGGAACATAATCTTCTGCGACACAATCCAGATGTGATGCACATCGAATAGAATGTATGTGATAATATTTTAGCAACTATGTTGGACATGGAGAAAAGAAGAGATGGTGTGAAAAGTATGGTAGTTCGTAAAGAATTAGGGATAAAGAAAGAACTTTGACTTAAACACAATTCTAAAAGATAGCTATTAATGCTAGATGCTTCATATTCTATGAGTCCAAAAGAAATAGATAGGTTCTTGAAAGTGGTGCTCAAAGTTAGGGTTCCTGATGATATAGTTCAGACCTCTCTAAATGTGTGAACTTCTAGAAAAGAAAGTTTGTCAATCTTAAAAGTTATGACAGTCATGTCTTTATGCAAGATATCCTTCTTGTTGTTTGAAGAGCTTTAAACTCGACCAAAGTGATTGATTTGCTCGCTAACCTATCCTCCTTCTTCAAATCTTTGTGCTCCACAACTCTACATTTGAGTGAGTTGAATTCTCTTGAAGAAAGGATTATTTTAATCCTATGTCAAATGGAAATGGAATGTTTGCCAACGTTTTTCACAAATATGGTTCATTTACTAATTCACTTAGTGGAAGAGGTTAGGCATGGTGAACCGGTACAATATAGACGGATGTATCCTATTGAAAGGTACATTTCTTATAAATTTTTTTTCTTTTTTTAATGATTAAGTTTTTTTAATATTATAATCATAAATGATTTTACTGAAAAGTACTTGTCCCATTTTGTTCTACATTCCTTGAAGGTGTTGAGACTTTTTTCAATAGACCACCAAAAATTGATGATGATCCTTCGTGTTCAAGCAATTATTTTTTTAATTCTGGTGGTCGAGTGGTCGGAAAAGAGGTTCATGTACGCCTTAATGAGAAAAGTTTAAAACCAGCTCATCGTTATGTTTTACTTCACTCAGAGGAGATGAATGACGTTTTGGAGTAAGTAACTAGTATGTTTATTTAAGTTTTATACTTACTAAAAATAATACATGCCTGTAATATACTTTATTTTTTCCTTGAAGTGAGTTTTTGATTGAAAAGCGACAAATGAATAATATACACAGTTCGATCGATGAGAGCGACGAATCCGAGTGGATAATCAATGAATTTGGAGAATGGCTGCGAAGTCATGTTAATTTTGTTCTTATAACGTTATTTATAATACTAACTAAACATATAAATATGTTTGTAATCAATCAACGTTGTGTCATGGTAGGCTCGTTTCTTCGACACAAGTACAACAGTTGGAAAGCTAAGAAATGCTTTAGCAGGTGGACTGAGTTGTCATGCCAAAAAATTTAAAGGATTCATGATCAATGGATATAAGTTCCTAGTTTTGGATCGTGATTTAAAGTTGAAAACACAAAACTTCCGGAATTATGGTTGAAGCAGATGGAGAGGCATACTATGGAAAATTGAAAGAGATATTTGAGTTGAATTATTACGGAGCATACAAAGTTGTGTTATTCCAATGTGATTGGGTGGACATTCATAGGGGCGTAAAAACATATGCACATGGGGGTGTATGTGTCAATTTCTCTAAATTGATGCATATTGGCCACCGTATGCATGATGATCCTTTTGTATTTTCATGTCAAGGAAAACAAGTGTTTTAGGTTGAACATGAAAAAAGAAAAGGATGGTCTCATGTTTTTATCACTAAACCTTGAGACTTGTTTGAGTAAACCACAAAACTTAATGTGTAATTAACAAATTTTAGATTCTTTATTTAATTATTTTCATGGTGATTTGTTCTTATGAAGCGTTTTTTTATATATTATTCATTGTTATATGTAAAACAACCCGAGTTAAGGTGAGTATGGTATAATTTAAGATACATTGTCAACTTCAATACTATGAATCAATCAATTGGTAAAGGTGGTAATGTACTTATGAATTTCCTTGGGAATATTGCAAAAAGGTATACCTATTGTCCTATCCAATTGAAGAATTGGCATGAGCTGAGAAACTCTTCCAAAGCTGAAATTCTTAAACTTGTTAGGGTAGGTGTTAGCTTCTTGTCAACTAAGATCATTTTTGTTATAATTTTTTTATAAATATGATCATTTTTTAAAAAAAAAAAAATTCTTTCTAGCAACATTTTCTTCTACCTGAGGGGGCGGCATATGATTCAGCTATTTTATAAAGAGTGGGTAAAGTATGGAGGCAACATAGATACAGCCTCAAGAGGAATCATTTTGATCAAACACTATCAAAAGAAGAGAATTATGCAAAATGTCCTATCAGAATTAAAAGACTCAACTGGGAAGCATTGGTGGATTATTGGCTTTCATTTGATGGCCTGGTTATAAGTACAAAACTATATATGATTTTTTTTGACATCTTACATTTGAGAAATACAATTGAAGCTAACATTATTTGTTTGTTGAGTCCGAAATACTCAAAAATTGGTAAACAAGCACGCGTGTCCCATGCTCATTCACACACCAGTGGTGCTACAAGCTTTGCTAATCGGAGAGCTATCTTTGTATGAGTTTGTTTTTCAAGTAGCCATTACACTAGTGAATGTTTTTAAGGAGGACTTATCTATTTTTGTAGGAAAAATCAAACGAAACAATTAGTAAGTTGAAGTTTTATGAAACCGTTTATACGAAGAAGGATAGGAGCTTCAATGAGGGAACAATTTTTGGACAATTCATGGTATGTAAAGCAATCATATTATATTTCATCAATGGAAAATTTTATTCAAATGTCGTTATATAATGAGAAACCTTCAATTTTTGCTCATATTGTTTGCAGGAGAAGGCAAAGGCTAACGCTGATGAACAACTTGCTTTTTCTTCCAAGTCTCAAGTGGAGATTGAAAACTCTGGTTTTTAATGACCTTATGTATGGAGAAAAATCTCCAAAGCGTCCTTTGAACTATTGCTTTGGTATGAAGCAAAGTGATGTGTTTGGACCTGAAAGTTTGGTAAGTCGTGAGAGACATGAGCAAGCAAATAATCTAAATATTGAAATGGAGAGCTTAAGAGCTAAATATCGGGCTATTCTATCTTTCTTCAAGTCAGTTACTTCTGGATTTGCAGAAGTTCTAAATGCCATTCGCAATGGAAATGTTTCATTAGAAATATGGGATCTTGCAGAATCAACACTAAACACTAATAATCATGAGTTTAGCACTTTCTTTTTATTGTTTTTTGTTGGTTTGTGGTGCATCTTTGTTATAAAAAATGTTATTATGGTTATTGGTTTTTGTTTAGTTGTTGTCGTTTTATTACTTCTGTCTCGGGGTTTTGTGGCTGCTACTATTCACTAGTGGAAAAAAAGCTATTGGCTACTAAACATTGGTTGCGGTTCCTAATAAACGCAACATATAATTAAAGAAAAATAAGGCGAAAAAAATAGCACATTGGCTGCGGTTTTCTGATAACCTAAAAAAAAAAATTTTCAAACCTAAAAAAAATAGCACATAGGCTGCAGTTTTCTTATTTGCCCGCAGCCAATGACCTAAAAAAAATTTCTAACTTAAAACCCCACACTTCCGCCTATATATCTTATCTTAAAAACCTAATTCTTATCTTTAAAAACCTCACTTCTGCAACCAAGCACTTAAAAAACCTAATTCTTGTATCTTCCTTTTTCTTTCAATCCTCATAACTCTTAAAAAACATTTAGGGTGTTCTTAATTTCTTTTCTTTCAATCCTCTATGCCTGGGTTTTGTTTTTTTAAGGTCTGAAGAAAAATAAGGGTAAGGTTCGTTTTTATGTTCTTGTTCTTGATTTCGTTTTTGAATCCTTTGCCATTTAGGGTTTGTGTTTTGTATTGATTTCGTTCTTAATTTCGTTTGCCATTTAGGGTTTTCTTATATTCTTGTTCTTGATGGCGTACAATGGTGTAGAAATCTTTTGAAGAACTAATGCAACGGCATTAATGGTGCAGAAAGAGTTTGAGATCAATGGTGCATAAATCTTTTGAAGAACTAATTCTTCTCTTTTTTTGTAAAGATTATTTTACTTTTTTGACGTTTTTAACAATTAATGTAATGGAGTAATGATAATTTTATTTTTTTGATGTTTTTAACAATGTAATGGTTTGTGTTTGAAATTTAATTCATTGCTGTTTAATGTGATGAAATTTTATTTTTTCGTTTAATGTTGTACCTTATTCATCTGATGTTTAATGTGTTTGATGTTGCTGTTGCTATTTAATTTTATTCATCTGTTGTTTCTGTTTAATGTGTTTGATGTGTATAATACGAAATGAAAAAAAACAAAAAAAAGGCACTAAAGGCTGCTCTTTTTAGGAAAACCGCAGCCTTTAGTCTCTTTTTTTTGTTCTAAAAACGGACTATAGGCTGTGTTGGAAATACTTCACATGTGAGACAAGATCCCACATCGATAAAATAGTGGGTTGTTGACTTGCATATATAGTGCGTGAACTAATCTTCCTATTGCCATATGGTTTTGGAAAACAATAAACCTCACCGAGTGTATGTGCAAGTCAATGCTCTTAACCCGTGGGTTTGTGGGCCCGAGCCCACGGGTGTCCCGTGACCCCACGAGTGGGCCACGGTGAGATTATGTGACGAATTGTCACGGCCTAATAGGCTGCGATTTTTAGGATCGAAGTTTTATTCATCTGTTGCTATTACTATTGTTACGTGTCAAAACCGCAGCCTATACCCCCAAAAAAACCGCAGCCTATCTACTTTTTTCCGCTAGTGATTGTTTTTTCTTTGGTTCCGTCTTGTGTTGTTGCTGCTGTTGCTTTTTCGTTGGTGTTGTCTTATGATGTTGCTGTTACGATGGTTTGCAAGGCAGTGTGGTTGTTTAGTTGTTGTCGCCTCTTGGTTTTGCGATTTGTAGTTGTTCTCTCGTAGTTCAGTTAATGTTAGTGTTGTTGCCTCGATGTGTTATGGATATTTCTGCTGCTGCTTTGTATTGGTCATGCTGGTAGGGTGTTTGATATTATGAGAGAGTTGGTTCTAGCTGAGAGGGTTTTGTAGTGGTAGTCTTGCCTGCGGGTAGCCTTTTCTGCGGTTTGGTCTGGGTGCAGGCGTTATGTTGTATGGGATTATTCCATGACTAGTTATTAATGTTTCTGTTCTGGTTTGGGGTTGTTGCTGGTGGTAGCATGTTCTTGACATCTAGTGGTAGCAGCTGCTATCTGGCAGAATTCAATGAACACAAACCAAACCAATCATGGAGGCTGACACATCTACCTTCTTTGTGGTCTTGTGCATTTCGTGCTGTGACTTCTTGCTCTTTCTTCTCCAAATTGAACTTATTGAGCTTTTCTTCAAACTCCTCAATAGCTGATTTAGTTCAGGTTTTGTAAACTTCTTGGCCTGATCTAGTTCATTAAATGGTAAGTAAACATTTTGTTGAAGATAAATGACAAAAGAACCAAGACAAAACCCAAACGTTTGAGAAATGCAATTTTTTTCAGAAACATCTTTATTAATTGTTTCATTACACAACTAAAAATTATGTTTTCAAGACCCAGAAATCTCTGCCCCTATGGGTTTACGATTGCACTCAAACTGGTGTTCTTTCTGCCATATATGATGTGACTATCGTCAACACTTTCAGATAGAATATTATTTGCCTCTTGATGACACTGAAATACATCTACACTTCCCTGATCTTGTGCTTTACAATAGGAATCAACAGCAACACTTTGGATTTTCATATCACTTTTATCAACTTCAACCTTTAAATCCACTTCCATTTTGGCAGACAAAGGTGAAGAGCCACCTCCACTATTTTTTGATGCGCCCATGCATTCCTCATATTCTCCGTGTGGCAAAGCCTTAGAATTTGAATTTTCATTGCTACTATAGGCCTATTAAAAATATGCAAACACTAAGCTCATCAAACAATAACTATCTCGTAATCAACAAATCAAGAAAGTTGCTAATTGAACAGTAGTAACACTTACTTATTTTTTCAAATGAAATTCCCATGGATTGATATACATGTCAAGTGCATAGGAATGTATGCGTTTTTGGTAAAACATTCACAGAAAGGTCAAATAGCTATCTAGGGTTGTGTCATTCTCAAAAAAATGAATTTAAGAGGTCATAATGTACTCCAACACATGCTTTCCTCATACATGGTGCCAAATATTTCACTTGAAATGAGGGGATGAGGATATGTTATATACAGTAGAATAAACTATATTCAGCTGATGTTGAAGCCCAATAACATATTCAGCTGATATGTATATGTTATACAGTGGCGGACTCAGGACCCAAACTTAGTGAGAGCACAATTTAGAAATAATAATTTATTAAAAAAATTATTTGCTCCTACTTCTTGGTGTTGGGAAGGAGATGGTTCATGTGAATTTGTCTTTTTTTTAAGTATTTTTTCATGACCAACACTCTTATCTCTACATATTAAACAATTATATATCACTGATCAATAATATTAATAGAAATTTCTATCAATAAATCATTCACTTTTTTTAAATTTTCAATTTAAATAAAAATTTACAAGAATAAATTAATCAACAACGTATAAATAGATAAACAACCAATGATAATTATTTAAAAAAAATAAACAAGCAATTAATCAAGAACATATGAACAACTTATTTAAAAAATTGATAATTTTTTGAAATTAATCAAGAACATAATCAAGATATATGAATATAATAAATTTGATAGTACTTGCAATCAATCAAAAATAAATTATCATAGATTCATACTTCACTATAATTTGTAAAGTTAAATAGATTTGTCAAATTGAATTAAAATAAAAAAAAATCATACCTTTGATTAAATTTGAATGTAAATTGCAAAATTGGTTTTAATGGTGGTGGGTAAGAAATTAAGCTAGTGGCAATTGAGTAGACGGCGGTAGCGGCGACAGACCCACGGCTGACGGTACAGTGGTGGACAGGTGGTGCCGTGGTGGTGCAGTAGGCACTCGTAGATGCCCTTAGGGACAGTTCTTGTGCGTGTGCAATTGAATAATTGTGTCTTCGTAAATAATGCTAGTTGTGGGGAATTTATAGTTTTTGATTAGAACAATTCTTTATATTTAGAAGATGTTGAAATGTATCACAAGTTAGACGTGTCTCAGTTGGCAGTGAGGGCATCAATATGTGAGATGGCGCGTAGGTACCTGGTTTGAATCCTCTTGGCAGTAGGTTTTTTGCAAATCTATAATTTTTTTTAAAAAAGTCAGTGAGGTCACTTGCGGGCGCCGGAGCCAGCTAGGTCCGCCCCTGATGTTATATACAGTAGAAAAAACTGGTTTTTTCTTTCTGTTTTTTCTTTTGATTACAAGGTAGGTGATGGCTAGGTGAAATTGAACCTAAGACCTTACTTGGGGAAAGTGGTACTTGCTATTGGTTTATGTACATAGTACATTATATGCTGGTGCGTAACGGTGGTTATATATGCGAGTGATCAGTCATTATAACACATTACGTACTAATCCATTACTTTTTGTTTGTCCAACTTTGGAATTGTTTCTTTATTTTCATTCACTTTTCTTTATGTTACCCATATTTTTTTTACTTATCGATCCCACATACTTTGACACATTTTTCTCCTTTCCCCCACATGTCCTTCTTTAATCATCATTTCAACATTCTCCTTCATAATTGTAGCTATAGTAACATGAGAAAACAAAGAGAAACAGAGCTAATACTTTACAATGATATCAATATATCCATGTTGGTTTTTCTCAAAGCATGTGAATGATGCTCATGTAATCTTTTTTGAAAACTCTGCACTAATACTGTATATGTTATATCAGTGATCATTATCAACTATTGTTTAGTTATGATGCAGGGTTTTTATGTATGCAACTACAACTAATAAAACTAATGTTTCTAGGTCTCTACGAATTTGAGTAGCAGTAATGTATTTGGTTGTTACTCCAAAATACTGAATAGATAAGCATAAAAGAAAGGTGTAAAGTGCAGGCCTAATATGAAAACACCTATAATCATGAGTCATGGTGAATTAATTTTTTTCATGTGGATGATAATCGTTTTCATTCTTTATTTATTGTTTTCACTTTTATTATATCATATATGTGTTATTAAATAAAATGTTTTTTTTTAATTAAATAAAGGAATGTGATCATAGTACATAGAGGTGCATTGCAACGTCAATTGATACGAGATAGCTAGGCGCTAGCTCTACACACAAGATTGCAAGTCAAATTATATTTAAGCATCATCGGTTATCCCAAGTGTAGAAACGTTATTATAGTTGTTGATATTTTAATTTTATATATAAATTCTTTAAAAGTTGTTTGGTATTTTTTAATATTTATACGATTATGTGATAGATTCTTGGTGTTTTATATATTTCATGATTTTTGATGGTTTTACGCTATATTTGGTGAATTTAAAGCATCACAAACTGCAGATGATGACATCAATCAGCGTCACAATATTGCAGATAGTGACACTATAATGCGTCGCAAAACATTTAGTGACAGAAAAAACAGCGTCGTTAAAAAATGACACAAGCATAGATAGCGACGCTTATAAGCATCGTAAGAAGACAAATAGTGATGCTTTATAGCGTCGTAAAAGAACAAATATTGGCTTAAATAATGTGTCTTATAAAGACAACTTGCGACACTACAAGTGTCACTAATTGACATATAGCGACACTACAAGTGTCGCTTATTGACAAATCTCGACAATTTAAAGCATCGTAAAAATGATAATTTGACATAAATAATTTGACAAATATCGACAATCAGTGTCAATTAGTGACACTACAAGTGTCACTAACTGTAGTGTCGCTAATTGACAAATATCTACAATTAAAAGCGTCGTAAAATGATAATTTGACAAAAAAAAATTGGCGCCAAATAAATGAGAATAACCAACGTGAAAAAGCGTCGCAAATGTGAATTTTGACACTAAAAGCGTTCGAAAAAGATACAAAAAAGGACATCAAAAAGTGTCCTAACACTAGTGGAAAAAAAGCTATTGGCTGCGGTTTCTACATTTACGTAGTTAATAGGAGCAACAAAACTTAGGTCAAAAAAAAAAAGAAAAAATGGTTGCGGTTTTTAAGTGTGTCCGCAGCCAATATGCAAATTTCAAACAAAAAAAAATCACAATGGCTGCGGTTGGTGTGATGTCCACAGCCAATATGCTAATTTATCAAATAAAATATGATCAATGGCTGCGGTTAGGGAAATTGTCCGCAGCCAATAGCCTATTTCAAAAGGCGCCTAATTAATATGCTGTATCAAACGTTCATATTTTCATGACTGTTGCATTTCTTCTTCTTCTTCTTGCAACGAAAACCACCAAAATCCATACGCTTGCTCTTCTTCTTCTTCTCTAACATTAACCCATGAAATCCATACTTTCTCTTATTCTTCTTCTTCTTCTTCTTCTTCTTCTTCTCTTCATCGACTACTGTTTGGGTTCTATTACTCTTGTTTCATTCGACTACTGTTTGGGTTCTTGCTCTTGTTTCATTCGACCACTGTTTTATTGCTCTTGTTCTTCAAACTTTCAACCCACAAAATTTAGGGGTTATTTAGTTCTTGTTTCATTCGACTACTTTTATGGGATTTAATCGCCCTTGCGTAGGGTATCATGTGTTTTGCCCGTTTTTGTAGGATTGGCCACCTTTTTCGAGCAAACCAAGTTAGGGACGATGCGCCTCTAACTGCTCGAAGGTTTTGGAGAGGGAACAGAGCTCAACCGAGGATAGGAGATAGTCCCAAGCTCAATTCCAGAAGACCAAGGCAATAACATTTGGAGATCGATTGGTCAATCTCTTGAGATCGATCGATCGATCGATCTCTTGCAGCAGCATTTCCAAAAGCCTTAAGCAACATCATATGGAGATCGATTGGTCGATCACTTTAGATCGATCGATCGATCTCATAGCTTGCATTCTCTAAAAGCATCTCCATGAAGAGCAAGGAGATCGATTGGTCGATCACTTTAGATCGATCGATCGATCTTGTAGCCTACATTATCCAGAAGCATCTTTTGAGGAGTTAAGTTATCGATTGGTCGATCACTTTAGATCGATTGATCGATCTCTTTTGGAGGTTGGGTCTTTTGCTGATTTCTCTGACTTGGCGGGCTTCTACTCGTCATTTAAGGAATTATTCTCTACTTTAGGCTAAAAGGGTTTCACCATAAGGTGCTATATAAGGAGAGTTGGTGTAAACATTAAACATACTTAGTTTTTGCCCTATTTTCATTACTCTAGTTTTATTGCTTATTTAGTTTTCATTTATTAAGAACCCTAGCTTTTAATTTCTACAACTTAATATTTAAAAATCACAAAAAGTACTCTAGATAAGATATATTGTAGTTATTGTTCATTCAATCCACTAGTTTATTGCAAGTTTGGAGTTTTCTTCTTCATCAACCTCCATTGTTGAGGGTTTGAGCTTCATTATTTTTTTGGGTATTACAACTTTGTTGTCCAATCGTTCTCATCTTTTGTGGGTATCATCTAATACTTCTTCTTAGTTATTATTGATAGTTTTTTCTTGTTTTCATGCTTGTTTGTGGTTTTCACCATTGTTGCTGAATAACTTTTTTATTTGGGTTTTTGTGTTTGTTGATTATTTAATATCTTATTATATTATCATTTATGATGTCTTTAAGCATTAAAATGAGTAGTGAGTAGTTTTCTAGGGTTGGGCTTAACATAACCCTTGTGATGGCTTGAAGACAATGAAACTCTAGTTGATTTTGGGTTGATTAAATGCTTAGATAAGGGGTTATTCTACCCATTGGCTAAGGATTCTCATGAAATTGCTTCCAATATAGCAACGAGAGTTGGATTTTGAGTAATCTAATCTTTGATCAATGGATGGAATCGGGTTGAGAAAAGAGTGAGAATGAAAAGAAAAGGAATATTGAGCTTGAGAAAGAGAAAGACGAGAGAAAAAAGAGAGGAAGAGAAAATGAGAGTGATCTTTAGCCCTAAGAAGCATCATGTCTACCCGGTGACTTTTAGTTGTGATTTTCTCAAGACCACCAATGCGGTCTTTGATGTGAGTAAAAGTGCTATAGCTTTTGCCATCTCGGGAGATGTGACACCACTTTATATTCCTTCATGCAACGAAGCTAGCTTGGGGGGTGACATGACTCTTTCTCTATCCACTCTTTTTGAGGTTGGTGGGGCCACCGATGTGCTCAAGCCACCTTGAAGTGACAAAGTGACCATGGTCAAGCTAGTGACCCTAAAAAAGCGCTAGTTGGGAGACAACCCAACAAGGTACATTTTAATTGTTTTTGATTTTTATTTTTATATTGGACTAGTTATCTTTGTGTTTGTAAATATCTTGTGTTTTTGGGATGTTTGGAAGGCTTGGCTACTTGGATTGTTATGTCATGACTTGTTATTTTTTTTATCCCACCCCCCCACCCTTCAGAGATTCCTTTATAGTCGTGTTGGCTTGGGTGTGCCACCTCTTCCTTTTGCACCTTCTTTCGAGCCTTCAAGCATTCGGGACGATGCTTGGTCTTGCTTGGGGGGAGGGTGCACTTCCCTTTTGTGCATATTTGTCGTGTTTGTTTTCTTTTCTTATCTTATGTCTTTTTCTTAACCCTTGCTCTCATTTATGCATGCTCATTCTTATCTATCCCCTTTTAGGATGTGATCATGTGATAAATTGGTAACATGCTTGAGTTGATTGGCTTCGTTGTGGTTTGTCTTTTTACTACCCCGACCATTTGTGCTTGTTTTCTCTTTTTGTGACCACCTTAGGCATTACTCTAGGGCTTAGGGTTCCACTCTCTTGACTAGTGACAAGTAAGCCCTTTGATGCCTTTTTGTGGGAACATCTTCAACCTAGGGGGCGTGGCGCCACCTTTGAGTTGGAACAAGCACCCTAACCCGGATGAGGATTGAGCCTTGTTATGCGATCATGTGTGGTTTTTGAGGTGTGAATAGGTAGCTCACTAGGCATGATCTAGGAGCCTAGACCAAAGATGGATTTTATTTTGATTGCTTGGACCGAGCCTACGCCCTTTATTTCTTACTTCATCCCTTCTCAACTCACTACGAAACTCATCATGTTTTTTATGACCCATTTATCCTTCCCTTCCTTGCAAAACCTTCTACATTCTATATCTTTAAAACTTTCTCCATACATAGTCCAACCCATCTCACCTTATCCCGAAATCCTTATTTCTTTGCAATGCTTTTAGGTTTGTTTGTGAGTTGAGTGACTCAAACCCACAAACACATGAGTGTGATCCACTACCATATAGTGAAGCTTGTTCCACTCTTAGTGATTGGCATGGGAGCCTTAGTGCTCAAGTTTGGTTTGTTAGGTTTGTTGTGTGGTGTCCCTAAGACGGCTGAAAAAGTGGACTCGGGTTCGCTCTTCAAGCTAGTGGATCCTTGAACCTTAGAGTTTTGCCCATGTTTGTGTCTTGTTTGTTTACTAGCCTTTGGTTGGGCATGGTTGTTTCTTGGTTCTCCATTTTGCGTAGCCAAATTTTATTCAATGCATTCCCATAATCATCACATGATTGACTTTGAGCTTTCCTTGCCTTCTTCACCTCATCATTTCTCCGTGCTAATTGATCTTTACCTTGCTTGAAGACAAGCAAGAGCTTGCTTGGGGGGAGTTGATAGCTCTCTATTTTACCCTTGTTTTATGCCTATTCAGTGTGTATTTTCATGCGGTTGTTGTTCCTTCTTATTACTTTTATGGGATTTAATCGCCCTTATGTAGGGTATCTTGTGTTTTGCTCGTTTTTGTAGGATTGGCCACCTTTTTCGAGCAAACCAAGTTAGAGACGATGCGCCTCTAACCCCTCGAAGGTTTTGGAGAGGGAACGAAGCTCAACCGAGGATAGGAGATAGTCCCAAGCATTCATATAAAGGCAAAAAGGACATGGAATTGCGCAATTTAGGAGCCTTTGATGAGATCGATCGGTCGATCCCTTTGCATCAACATTCCAGAAGACCAAGGCAATAACATTTGGAGATCGATTGGTTGATCTCCTGAGATCGATCGATCGATCTCTTGCTGCAGCATTTCCAAAAGCCTTAAGCAACATCATATGGAGATCGATTGGTCGATCACTTTAGATCGATCGATCGATCTCATAGCTTGCATTCTCTAGAAGCATCTCCATGAAGAGCAAGGAGATCGATTGGTCGATCACTTTAGATCGATCGATCGATCTTGTAGCCTACATTATCCAGAAGCATCTTTTAAGGAGTTAAGTGATCGATCGGTTGATCACTTTAGATCGATTGATCGATCTCTTTTCGAGGATGAGTCTTTTGATGATTTCTCTGACTTGGCGGCCTTCTACACGTCACTTAAGGAATTATTCTCTACTTTAGGCTAAACGGGTTTCACCATTTTGGAAGGTGCTATATAAGGAGAGTTGGTGTAAACAATAAACATAGTTGTTGCCCTATTTTCATTACTCTAGTTTTATTACTTATTTAATTTTCATTTACTAAGAATTCTAGCTTTTAATTTCTACAACTTAATATTTGAAAATCACAAAATTACTCTAGATAAGATATATTGTAGTTATTGTTCATTCAATCCACTAGTTTATTGCAAGTTTGGAGTTTTCTTCTTCATTAACCTCCATTGTTGAGGGTTTGAGCTTCATTATTTTTTTGGGTATTACAACTTTGTTGTCCAATCGTTCTCATCTTTTGTGGGTATCATCTAATACTTCTTCTTAGTTATTATTGATAGTTTTTTCTTGTTTTCATGCTTGTTTTTGGTTTGCACCATTGTTGCTGAATAGCTTTATTATTTGGGTTTTTGTGTTTGTTGATTATTCAATATCTTATTAGATTATCATTTATGGTGTCTTTAAGCATTAGAATGAGTAGTGAGTAGAGTTCTAGGGTTGGGCTTAACTCAACCCTTGTGATGCCTTGAAGACAATGAAACTCTAGATGATTTTGGGTTGATTAAATGCTTAGATAAGGGGTTATTCTACCCATTGGCTAAGGATTCTCATGATTGCTTCCAATATAGCAACGAGAGTTGGATTTTGAGTAATCTAATATTTGATCAATGGATGGAATCGGGTGTAAGGGATCAATGACGATTGAACCTTACATCTACCCTCTCATCTAAGGGCTTTATCATTCACCTACGAGAGTAGGGAAGGATGTGCAAGTAGCGGATAATTTATAGCCCGAGATCTTCATCTTCACTCATGAGAGTGAGGATAAGATCTTGGAGGCAATCCCAAGCTCGATCAAGGATCGGATTGCTCCTCTTAGTTTAATTCGCTACTCTTTAATTACCCTTAAGAAGCTAGTGTATCACCATTGAATATTCATCATGAATGAGTTAACCTGATCCCCTTTTTATCATTGATTGTTAAACCCCTATTTGTTTTGCATATCTTTCTATTATTGCATGCAACAAATCCCCCTTTTTATCCGACAAATCCGCAAAGAAAATTGCATACCCTTGCTCCTTGTGTTCGACCCGTATGTGCTACAACACCGTGCACTTGCGGTAACTCACATGTTGGGATAATTTTGTGTGAACAGTTATACATGAAGTGATGAATTGATGAAATTTGATGTATCAAATATAGAATTAGAATATGATTTGTTATTAGGGCTTAATATTGATGTATTTTTATGGTTAAATTGATGAATTTTGATATATGAAATGATTTATTAGCGCTTAATATTGATGTATGAAATATAGAATTAGAATATGTTTGGTTATACATGAATTGATGAAGTTTGAAAAATGAAGTATGAAGTAAACAATGTTAATTATTTTAAATGATTTTATTTAAGAATTATTATTAATTATTTATGTAGTACTTATATAGAATTAATATTAATTATTTATGTAGTGCTTATATAGAATTAAAATATAAAGTATATATTTAATTAGGGTTGAATATTTTTAGTATAAATAAGTTTATATTTTAAAGGTTAAATATGTTTGGTATAAATAAGTATATATGTTATAAAGTTGTTATTAATTTTGTTTTGAATTAAATAATCACACTTAGGATGACAAAAGATCGTTCTTGGATGTATGGAAGCATTGAATCGTCAGAATTTATTGATGGCGTATTAGAATTTTGTAATGTTGCGGTTGAACATCAAGTTAGGACGGAGGAGTTGGTTTTTATTGCCCATGTGTCAATTGTCGCAATGTATCGAAGGTAGATAGTGTTTATATCCTTAGGGAGCACATACTTCGACGTGGGTTTAGGCCTCAATATCATATGTGTTATTGTCATATGCTTGAAATTAAGTGTTAAGTTGCGTTTTTAAAGGTTTTGCACTATTTTTGTCATTTTCGCGCGTAAAATAGCTTAAACTTGGTTTGTTATGCACGAAACTTGGCACACAACACTATTTGGTGTATATTATTGTGTTGAAGTAGTTAGAATCGAAAATAATTGCCATATGCTTGAAATTAAGTGTTAAGTTGCGTTTTTAAAGGTTTTGAAGGATTTTTGTCATTTTCGCGCGTAAAATAGCTTAAACTTGGTTTGTTATGCATGAAACTTGGTACACAACATTATTTGGTATATATTATTGTTATGTTGTGGTTCGAATCGAAAATAATTGTCATATGCTTGAAATTAAGTGTTAAGTTGCGTTTTTAACGGTTTTGAAGCGTTTTTGATTTGGCACTAACATATATAATATTTTTTTTCTTAGTGTTTTCAACAAAAAAATATAGCAGTCATTGCGGCTACTACGTTCTTAAATTGATGGATGATATCATAGAAGCCGTGAAGAAAGTCGGGGTACAAAGTATTGATTCCGTAAGTATTTAGTTATTATGTTTTAAAATTATAATATTATATATATATATATTAGAAAATAAATCTAATATATATGTACTAACTTTTTAATAATTATTTCTTTTAATACGTAGATTATATACAACACTCCAAGGGACACACGCGAATTGACGGAAACGGAATTACGCAAAGTGAAAGACAAAGTTGCCGTGTATATTTCTAATTTATGTTGGTAGCTTATGTTTCGTAGTGGTGTACGTTAAGTTTATGTAAATGCACAATTAAATTATTTATGTATATTATATATATTATTTTGGTGATAGTTAATGCTGATTATAGATGGTTTATTATTGTTAAATATTTATTATTTTATAATTAGGATAATATATACAAATATCAATAAAACAAAAAAAAATTTTTTAAAAAAATCAACAAAGGCTGCGGACATGACCAAACCGCAGCTAATAATGTGGCCCAAAACTGTGTTCTCAACGTCACATTATTGGTTGCGGACAGCTTTAAAAACTTCAGCTAATAACATATATTCTTGCTGCGTTTTTCAACCACAACCATTGTTCAATACTATCAGCTGCTACCACAACTGCTTGGGTCCAAAACGGCAGCCTTTGAGGTTATTTCCACTAGTGTAATTGGTGAGAATTGTGACGCTTTCTGAAGTGTCGGTAAATAGCGACATCGACAATAATGACGCTTTTGCGAAGCGTCGCAAAGCTAAGTTGCGATGATTTCAAGCGTCGCAAAGTGTTAAAAAAAGCGTCACAAAATGTCGTGTTTTCTTGTTGTGAGAGCATAAGATAATTTATTTATGGCTCTATAGTTCTTGGAGGCAACTTTAAAATCACTTTGTGAGTATTTGGTTTCAAACTTTTGAATATCATTTCTATCCGTGTTCTTTTTCATAGGAACCTTAGGTCCTTTTATTATGATATATCATAGCTCTTTGTTTTGATCTATCTTGAACATCTTCATCAATATTTTCCAATTTAAAAAATTTGTTCCACAAAACAAGGGAGGCCTAGAGCATGAACGACCTTGAGCAAACAAACCTTCTCTAATCGAATCCACCACGAGATAAGTAATCCTTATATGAAAAACTTAGCTCTGATACCAATTCAAGGTTGATAAGAGATTAAATATGATGTGCAAATTTTATTTTAATCGCAAGGGCACGGTGTACGTGTAGTCACGAGTCGAACACAACAAAGTTAGGACAAGAAACTTGCTAATTTCAATAAATTATGTTGCTAGAAGAGAAAAATGGTTGATTGGTATTTTAACTAATACACTAAAATGAAATAACGATATGGATTAAACAATATGCTGAATAGATCTAGGGTGTTGGGAAGCCTCTAAAGTCATGTATGATCAGATTCTCTTTAGAGTCTATGAAAAGTCGGATGAATTACGTGGTTAACCATGATGTTCTTTATCTCAAACTTTTGCTGTATTGATTAACTACTAGATTTAGACCCTACTAATTCAATTCTCACACGTTAGTTTTGTTAACGAATTAATTAGAATTTAACAAAAATATACCCTAAAGCAAAGTGGATCCAAATCCCACACGTTAGTTCTATTCACTAGTCCAACAAACCACATTGAATTTAGGGTTAATTGGCACAATTTAACCACTTTAATTCTAGTTTCATATACACATTCAAGCATTTAATCATACTTGACTTATAGGTTCAAACTCTAACCCTAGAAAATAGATCTACTCAATAATCATGGTAAAAGCAATAAACACAAACCCTATAATGATACTAGACATGACTAACAATGAAATCAATGACAAATTAAGATAAACAATGATTAACTACCAAATAACACCATAATTAATAAATTCAAATAACAATAGTGAAGAACAAACTTATCCTTTTATTAAAGGAAAATTAATAACCAAAGATAATGTTCACTAAAGAAAGATTTCAACTAATACAAGGAATTAAAAGCAAAGGAAATTAAATATCAAAGAAAAAATTACAATACCCAATGGAAGATTAATGGCAAAACTTAATGAAGAACTAAATTGAAGGATGAATTCTAGAGTAAACTAATGGAAAAACAAGTAAAGTTCAAAGGAAAATGATAAAGTAGAAGGAGAGAAAAGAGGAGGAAGGAGCCCCCCCCCCCCAAAAGGAGACTATACCCTATTACTAAAGCTAATTCAAAGATTAAAGGGATGAAAATCTCGTGCAGCAAAACAGAGGCTCACAGCCGAGTCGGCTACACCATAAAACATGAAAGCCAAGTCGGCGATTTTGGCTGATAGTTTCAATAAATTTCAAACGATCTTCGTTTCTTGTTCAGTTGTCGAAACTGGACATATAATATACCGTTTTTTAAAGTCTAGTTTCCAATGCCGCAAACCTTACATTAATACAATCTTCCTATCAAAAGAGTAGACATGTATCAAATTTCTCCTCAAACTGTTAGCCTTATAAACACACTTTTACTCTTTTGCTCATTCTCTCACCCGAGTTAAAATCCCCTTAGTAAACTTTGTCATCTTTAAAACCATAAGAATTATGCTTAAAACAATCAAAACCACTCGAATCAACATGAATAACCAAAACGAGTAAAATAGCATAAATCTTCAAAATAATCACAAAATTAATAACAACGACCATCATTAAGGAGTATAAAATGATATAGATAAGTGAAAATAATTGCACTTAGCTCAAGAATTTGTGAGAAGCTTCAAACAGTTTCCTGGAAACTATTGTTAGGTCGAATAGCAAATCTAAGATTTCAGTGCAGAAATAAATGTAGACAAGACAATTGATTTGTTATCGCATTCAACTATTATTGGCCTACTCCCCGCTTATATGTTCCTTTCCAACCCTTAGGATTCAAACCTATTTTATTAATGTAACCTAGACCTCTAAGAATATCTCCCCATGTTCTCTTACCACTTTCTTCCCCATGAAGAATGTTCTACGAATATTAATAAAAGACAAATTCAATCTCACAAAAGAGAAAATAAACAAATACTTTCAAAAGTATTTTACAATTTGAGGCATAATTAAATTTCTAATATAACTCTCATAAAGCTCTAAGACCTATTATAATATGTGAGAGTAAGAGAACTATTGAAGAACAATTACAACTCGAGATAAATTGAACACTTTAAAGACTAGAAGAGAATAAATCAAACCATGTTAGTTCTTCAAGTTTGATGAAGCTTTAATATATAAAGGATGCCTCCTACTAGTCGTTGCTTGTTATTAGCTTCATCACTTGATTTTTCTACTTATCTATCTCAACTTGGTTATGTTGGACGTCAGAGTCAAAAGCTTGTACTCCAAGTAGTTAAACGCTCCTCTTGAATACTTGACCAACACGTTTAGCTATTTTTAGTCTTCTTTAAGACTTAGTCAATCCTGTTAAGTTTGTTACAAAAATAGCAATAACCTAGTGCTTTTATATTTAGGAAAAATTGTTGTGAATAATCCATTCTATTTTCAATTACATGCCAATAATTCCACCTTTTGAAATTTTTTTTATAATCCAACCTTTGCTTTCAGTTTGTTGCTACTGGACCAACGAAATAACCTACTATATCAGGTTACCTCTTATCTTCTTCCTTCTTTATAATAATCCTATATATTATTCATTACCTTCCAAAAATCCAACCTTTAAAATTTGTTCAATAATCCAACCTTTACTTTTTGTTAGTTGCCAATGGACCCTTCAAGAAACTAAATGAAATTGCTATCACTTCTTAAGCTTATGAAATTGATCATTGCATAAATAATAATTGTTTATACATACATGTACCTTCAAATAGGGGTGTTTAAAAATCTGACTCGCTTGACCTGACCACTGACCCACACCAACTCTTTATATGTTATCTTTACCAAGTTGAAATTTACACGTTAAAAAATTATTAAAAAAATTAATAATAGTCGTAAATTTTCACTTACCTTCAATGCAAAATACCCTATTTAATCAATGCCAAAGAAAAATTGAATATTTTAAAAATTGTGGCTTTTTTGATAATAATTGAAGAGAAAATATGTTCAAGAAATTAAATGAGAATTAACATTTATGGATTAGTTATGTTGGATTATTATAAACTAATGGCAGAGAGAAATTAAATATTTATCTTCTTGTAGGGTCCATTGGTGATAAAATGTAAACAAAGGTTGGATTATTAAAACAAAATTCAAAAGGTGGGATTATTGCCAGATGAAGGAAGAGAGGTTGAATTATTATAAAAAAGGAGAAGATGGGAGTTAACCTGATATATTAGGTCATTTTCTAAAGGGTCCATTGGCAACAAATTGAAAGCAAAGGTTGGATTATTACAAAATTTTCAAAAAATGGGATTATTGGCATGTAATTGAAAATAGGAAATAGGATTATTCACAACAAATTTTCCTTATATTTATCATCCTAAGTCAATTGATTTAGTAAAACTAATTCAAATCATGAATAATTGATAATCTGATTTTAGATTTCGTAAAACTTACATTAGTGTTGTTAACCATGTCTTCGTACGACTAATGCGCAACCCTCTACCTTCTAAAGCTTCTCTCCACTCAGCTAATTTATTATTAACCTCCTCTTTAGTCTCAGCCACCAGCACGATATCATACGAAGACTGAGTATTTGCGTTGTGATTTTAGTGGGACATCACTGGTAGGTGTGCCAGAGGTGTCCATTGGTGAAGAAGTTGTTAAAAGTACGACGAAGTACAAGTATATAGGTTCGATCATCCAAAGGGATGGGGAGATTGATGGAGATGTAACTCACCGTATCCAAGCGGGTTGGCTCAAGTGGAGGGCAGCGACCACGGTGCTTTTAGATAGGAAGTTCCCAAGTAAGTTAAAGGGAAAATTTTACAGGATGGCAATCAGACCTGCTATGTTGTATGTGGCAGAATGTTGGCCTGTGAAGAAGATTTTTGAGCATAAAATGAAGTCATAGAAATGCGCATGTTGAGGTGGATGTGCGGGCACACATTGCTGGATCGAATTAGGAACCAAGAGTTTAGAGACAAACTAGGGGTTGCCTCTATCTTTGGAAAATTGCGCGAAAGTAGATTGAGATGGTTTGGACATGCGCAACAAAAGACATTCGACGCCCCTGTTCGGAGGGTTGAAACCATTATAGTAGAGGGTAAGAGGAGTCGGGGAAGGCCTAAGAGAACATGGGATGAGCAAATTAAAATTGACATGCACGAGTTAAACCTCTCTAAGGACCTGACTAGGGACAGGGGTAGTTGGAGGCGTCTTATCCGTGTTTTAGATTACTGATTCCTTGAGAGTACCTTCTGGGGTTCTTTTTCTCTTGCCTGTTCTTCTCCTCATCTTTTTCTCGAGCCGAGGGACTCCTTTTGGTCGTGCACTCCTGTAAGGGTATGAGTTGCCGACGTCCTTCCCTCCCCAGACCCTTTCTATAGTTCTCTATGGACGGAATACACTAGGTAGGATGATGAGTCTTGTTAACCATGTAATTTGATTATCTTAGTTAGCAAGTATTCTAACGAATTTCAAGAATAAAAGCGTATAGTCAAATTATGATTAGTACTTAATCCAATTTATTTACCTCATAAAATGCATAATTAGTGTTCACTTATGTTTTTTGGGACTAAAACATATTATGATTAAAATATTATTTAAACCTATTTATACTATATATGCTTTTGGACCAATTAATCAATTAAATATAATTACTTTGTTTCTTGATGAATTTAATATGAGTTTCGAATATCATCACTCAAAAGAAGTTGAGTCTTCAAGGGATATGACCTCAACTTCGGTATATAGACAAATGATATAGGCTATACGAGGCAGTTGGATGATGGTAAACAAATGTGGGAAACCATGGCGGAAATAAACAATCCTTAGGAGAGTCGACGAGAAAACTCAAGGTGTATAGGAAGTCGTGATCGTTGAATAAAAAAATTAATAAGAATAAAAAAAGTTTAAAAGTAATGATGTGCACTAACGAAAAGCATCAGGAAATTATAAAGGGAAATTATCATTGGTGCCCCTGAGGTATGACTTATTCTCAATGGTGTATAAACTTTTTTTTTTCCAATGGCACCCCTGACGTTCATGGGTAATAACATCCGTGACACTTTTCAACTTTTTGTCGTTAAGTGCCCGTTAATTTTGAAATGTAACCTAACCATGGTTACTTTGTTCATGTTTATATGCCCAGGTTAATGCATTTGAGCAGCTGGTCACCATTTGCGATTTTCCTTCTTCTCTCTTTCCTTTAAACTTCCTTCTCCTTCCATGGCTACTTCATCCAAGAATTCATCATTTTGCGGCAAGGTGTACTCTGGTACCTCCAAAAGACATCAGGCAATCCCTAGAGTTGAAGCTGGTGATAGCTGGGTAAGGTTGAAGAAATGCGACTGTGATCCCTCCAAGTTTTATGATGTTAGGGTTTCGGGTTCAGTTACAAATCTTGGAAGAATCTACTACAAATGTATTTCGTGCCAAGCATTCGAATGGGGCTATTCTTATGATTTGAAGGAAAATCTTTATGAAGCTACAGTTACAGATGCAGAAGAGACAGCTTCTAATGTCTTGATTAGAGAAGAATTCAATGATCTCAAAGCTAGTGTTTTAGGGTTAACTAATAAAGTTGATGGATTGCTTAGGGTTGCTGACTTCATGAAATATATTGTAATGTTTTTCTTGTTATTGTTGGTTGTTGCTATTATTAAGCCCTAAATTATGTATTGTAAATTTAGGGCTTTGAATGTATTATGTATTGTTAAGTTATTTTGAAGGTAATGAAATGGTTTTTCTATCTAAACACTGTTCTTAAACATCACTACTGAAATGTGTTGATATATAATACATTGCTTTGAATGATTTAGTTCAAATGCCATACAAAAGTTAGTTAATTTGTTCTTCAACCATATATATTACATAAAAAAAAGGATAACCATACTAAGTTCCAAAAGTTAGTAGTTAAAAGTACATGACATAAACTAAACTAATATCAGTGAGTTTTGCCCTTTCCCTTCTTTGTTGGCTTTGACTTTGTCACTGATTTCTTGCCTTGGACTTTGGAAGTTGAGGCTTCATCAGTGCTTCTTCTTAACCTTTGCTTCAATGTTGCTCCTCCTTTACAAGTTGACTTGTTGTGACCAAACTCCCCACATTTTCCACACTTCACAGTCTTGCTTCTTTTTCCTTTCCTCTCCTCATCATCAGCTCTTCTCCTGTTCCTGCATGGTCTTCCAACTGCTCTCTCTTAATGACAGGGGGTAAAATGGTAGGATTATCTGTTGCTGGCCATTTATCTTGATCAGGGATGGGCTTTATGCTTTCACCATAGGCCAGCTTGTACTTCTCAACTGAGTACCATTCGTGCACAAAAGATTGTGGATCAAGACCCTCATGAAGAATTGCACGCATCGCATGATTACATGGTATGCCAGTGAGTTGCCACACATTGCAAAGGCATGTGTGATTGTTCAAACTCACTACAAGAGCTGATTTACCCTCCATCACTTCATACTCCCCTACACTAGACATGAAAGCCCTGCATGACCTACTGTCATTACACAAAGTTTGCACTCTTTTCACAATATTTGGACACAACTTGTCCCAATCAGCACATTTTTGCTTTCTTGTAGCCAACCTAACCATAGTCACCCTCCTTATTCCCTCTAACAAAGTAAGAATAGGCTTACACTTGTCACTTCTTAAAGTTGCATTGAAGCTTTCCACAAAGTTTGTTTTATTAACATCACACTTATGGTCTACATCAAATTTGTGTTTTGTCCACCTCTCTTGTGGACCCAAATCAGCCAGCCATTTCCTTGCATCAGCATCCTCTTTGTCAAGCTCCTTCATGGCTTTGGCAAAAGTGAAACTTGAAAAAGCCCCACATGCCAGCCAGAACAGTTGCCACATTTTAGGACCTGGGAATTTTTTCTTCCAATTGGCACTAAGGTGCTTGCAACAATATCTCCTTTGCACCTTAGGCCATAAATCACTAATAGCTTTGTCAATTCCCTGCATGTGCAAACAGTAAGTATTAGTTTTGCAAAACATTGTAAGTCACACAAAAGGCAAAATAGTAAGTATTAGTAAGTAAGTATTAGTTTTGCACCTTCTGCCTATCAGATATTATGCATCAATTGTCACCTCTCTGACTTGGTTGAAGAACATGCTTGAGATGCCAAATGAAAAACTTTCAGCTCTCTTCATCCTCGCTTGAAACCACAGCCCATGCAACTGGAAACAGTTTATTGTTGCCATCTAGAGCAATTGCAGATAACAAAACCCTTCCATAATTACCCTTTAGGTGAGCCCCATCAACTCTAATCACACTCCTACAACTAGCAAACAATCCATCCAAGGAAGCCTTGAAAGATATGAAAATGCTCTTAAAAACTAGGGGTCTATCTGGATGTGTATAGGGAAACCAAGCACAAATTGCATGTGACGCTTCATTTGTGGATTTAATTATATCACAATAAGAAGGCAAAGAACTGTATGATGTTTCATGCCCACCATTTATGATACTCAAAGCCATGTTCCTTACCCTATACAGTCCTGCTTGAGCCATCTCCACCCCATACCTTGACCACAACAGCTCATTCAATGCTTTACCTGTAATGTCATTATTAGCCCTAATGTCCTCAAGTAAGACATTGCATGCCCATTTAACACTCACCATATTGTTTCTAGTTTCTATACCCAAACATGTGTGTTCAGCATTATGGATTTTTTTTATAGCCCATGTAACCCCATCAGGCAACCTAGAAGCATGCAATCTCCATTCACAGTTTGCATCACTACACCTGGCTGTGTACCTTGTGTGGTCAGCCTTATCAACAACAATTGAAAACCCTGATTGTATGCAATAAATCCTAATAACATCCCTGAGATGTTGCTTATCTGTAAACAATTGCCACTCTCTAATCTCAATGTTCCTAAATGTTCTGTCCTCATACAACTGTCTATTCCTATACAACCTATTCAAATAACTGTCAGAACTATCACATTGATCATCCCAAACTGGACCCTCAAATGGATCAAAGTTATCACCAACTAAATCAACATCATCATCCACAATATCTTCTTCACTGTCAACTAATGATACACTGTCACTATCACTGTCACTGTCAACCTCAGATGGGATGAATGATTCATCATCACTTTCATCTTCAATAAACAATGGCCCTGAAGTAGATGCAACACCCTCATTTTCCTTACTTAGCTCAACAAGCCTTGGAGACCTTCTAGTAACCACCTGTTTAATTCCCTTTCTTCTCATTGTAGTCTTTGGAATTCTTTTGGTTATAGTAATCTTTGGAGTTTTGGTTGGGGTATTGGGGGTTTTTTTGTTTGGGGTTTTTCTGGAACTGTTTTTGTTTGGGGTTTTTTTGGGTGTGTTTTTGTTTAGGGTTTTTTTGGGTGTGACTTTCTTTGTGGGGGTTTTTTTGGGTGTCACTTTCTTTGGGGTTGTTTGGTTTGGGGTATCCTCCTTTCCCTGCTCATCATCCTCCTTGTTTAGCTCATTAAGGAACTCCACATTTTCAAGAATGACATCATTTATGTCATCAGGAGAAGGTGGGGGCTCCACTGCAATTTCAACAGGTTCTACTACTAGTTTTTACCTTGGTCTAAGGACAGGGAGTTTGGGCCTGAAGTAGCCCTTTGGTTTTTTCAATACCTTGGGCTTTATAATTTGTAATGGGGTTGGAATGGGCTCCACAGGTTCTACAACATCATCAACTGCCATATCCTCAACCACAAGTTCTACAACATCATCAACAACCATTTCCTCAATCACAGGTTCACTAACATCATCAATCACAGGTTCACTAACATCATCAACAACAGGTGCTGTAGGTTCACTAACATCAGCCTGTACAGGTTCCTCAACATGGTCTACATCATCAACTAGATCAACTACCATATCCTCAACTTCTTCAACAGCTTCCTCAACATGGTTTACATCTTGTTCAGGTTCTACATCTTCTACAGGAGTGGGGTCTACATCATCATCTACATTCAAAACAGGCTTCTCATGGGGTACCCTAGGGGTTGGAATTATCATGACAACATCATCATCATCCCCATCATCAGATTCAACAGGTTTTTGTTTGGCCTCCAACTCTTTCTTCTTTGCATTTTGCTTTAGGGTTTCCCTAAGTCTCCTAGTATTATCTAACAACACACTAGGTTTAGAGTCTCCAACTTTGATGGTAATACTTTCAACTCCCCTATTTCTGCTAAACATCTCCAACAATACTTTGTCATCAACAATCTGAACGTGTTTCATTTTGTACAGATAACTGAAACTAGGATGTTCAGGCATCAAATGTCCCAAAGACTCAGCTTTATCCCAATAATCTATGATCATGTCCAACAAGTTCACTAAGTCTACATCCTCAACAAATACTTCTGTCTCAATACCCTTATAGATAAACTTCAACAACACACAATCATTCATTTACAATCTATCAACAAAAAAACCAAAAAAAACCATCAACAATCATAAATTGCACCAAAAAATCAAAATTCAAAAAAGCCCTAATTTTTAGGGTTCATTCTTACAGAGAAAGACTCAGAACAACTGTAAACACCATAATTCAACAAAAAAACCCTAATGCTACCAAATTTTAAGAAGAAAAAATGGAAAAAATTGTACCATTACAGTCGACATTTAGGGAAAAAAACAACAAAGATCAAGTACTTGCATGTACAGAAAGAAAAGTTAAGTAGATTCGAGAACTTACGTGCGTTAAATCGAGCAGCAAAGAGGAGAAAAAACTGTCAACAATGGCGTGATCAAGGAGATGAAGATGAGGAAGAAGACAGAGAATGATCGAGGAGGGAAAATGAAGAGCCAAATGCAGTCCATTAATCACACACAAACCATGGTTGGATTCTATTTGAAACTTAACGTCTAGTTAACGGTAAAAAGTACAAAAATGTCACGGACGTTATTACCCCTAAACGTCAGGGGTGCCAATGGAAAAAAAATAAGTTTATACACCATTGAGAATAAGCCATACCTCAGGGGCACCAATGATAATTTCACAATTATAAATTAATCGAACTTGATTCTGCTTGTTTGGTCACATTCTTGGTTAATTTTTTTTCCAATATTGTTGTACTTTATTATTCTTATTTTTTTTACCATATTATTCATCATTAATAGGTACGTATAAAAGGTGAATAATAATTATTTCAAATATTCGTAAACATTCGTACAGGTAGTGAAGCTACTTCGAACATAGAATAGTAACAAATTCGCCACGTCTTTTCGTGTTTCGGGGTTTAATCTTAATTTGAAAGAAAACAAAGAATAAAAGTAAGCTTAAAATGTTATAATAATGGGAAAGTTAAAGAAGACAGCATCTCCAACTACTTTATATATTCCTAAAACAAATTACTTTTCATTGTATTTCGACACAAGATAGTGTTATGACTTATGACTGGTGAAGGGGATGTCAATTGTTATCGTTGCTAAAAGAAAATATTTTTATCGTTGCTTGCTATATGTTTCTTTTGTTTGGTCCCAAATTTTATTGTTACTGTTCTTTGTCTTTGCTCTTTACTGCCTTTCTTACCTGTATCGTTTCTTAGTTATCTGTATGTATCTTTTTAGTTGTGTAAGTCACTTATTTTGCTTGCAGTTAAATGATCCTTATGGTTGGCTAACGTGGGTGTAAGATGCAGGATTTCAGATATTTGCAGGCACCTATCTTGGAAGACTCCTCTTGAGCCGAAGAACTCTTGTGACCGCCCTCTCCTTATGGGTATGAGACGCCATCGACCTTCCTTTCCCGGACCCTGACCATAGATTTATCTATGTGCGAGAACACTGGGTATGATGATGATGATGATGGTCTTAAATTTTATTGCTATCTAATTCTTTATAAAGAAAATTATATATTTAATCCAAACTCAATTAATGATTTTCAATCCAAACATCTTATCATCATATATATTTCCTACTCAAAATAAATATTTTTAAGTGTAATAAGGAAGTAATGTGAAAACTAAAAGAAAAGTTACTTAATTTGTCGTCGAATATAATTTATATTTCAAACCAGATACGAAGTCAAAATTTGAAAATAGGGGGCAAATAATCGATACTAGCAAATTATTTACTATATACAACTAGTTAAATTATGAAAATTTAAAAATCATATCGACTAGAATGAATTTGAATTATAGCATACTAGTATAATAACCCGTGTAATGCACGGATTTTTAAATATGTTGATATTTTAAGGAAATTTTAGACTGATAAAATATTAAATGAAGGTGTGTAATAAAGTTTTATATATGTATATTGTAATTAAAAATTAATTAAAAATAAAGAAACAAAAAATATATAACTTGTTAATAAAGAGTTTATAGGTTTTGAATATACACTAAATTCTCAGTACCAATTACATCTGATGTAAAAAAAGAGTACATAAATAGTTACATATCAAAATTAAAACTATTCTGTTAATAAATGGAATAAAAAAATTATTAAAATTGTTATTTGATGAAAAGATACTTGTCAAATTTAACATTATTAAAAATGTCACAGAATGGAACAAAGTTAAAATGAATTTGCTAATTTGCAAATGTGGAATCTCTTCTATTATAGATGTTTTTTAGAAAAATATTTTTAATTCATGTTTAGTTGATTCTATACTAACCCCACTGCGGGATTTACTCCAATATTTGAAAAGTAAGATTTTCCTAACTCGCAGAATTTGGAGTGAGTTGGAAGTGTATATTTTCCCATAGAAGCCATTATAGTTGTTCGTTTTTTGTCTACCAAGATTAAGTGAAATGATGTTGTCACGTCTCTCTATTTATACTCTAACATATGTATGATCTTTGCATTAATTTTTCATGTCTCCTATTATTCTGAATTTCTTGAATGTAATTTTAAACTCATGGTAAATATCTAGTAAATACTATTAAACTACAATAAAGGTTTTATTTTTTTTTTTGAATATAACAACAATAAACGTTCAAAGAAGATAAAAGGTATGAGCAAATAATTGGAATGGCCATATGAAGCTATTTATAGGTGTAACTTATGTCATTTAAGTGTTACTATAAATTACATTCCATAATATCAGACAATATTTTAAGGATGATTGCCTTAACAGTGATTCCACTGATTTGTTTTCTTAATTAACATATGGGTCAATATCTTGACATTTTTCCTAAATTTCAAAAATTGTAACAATTTAGATGACTAATCTTAGGTTATTGCTTTCACAGTGATTGTATTTGGCTGACTTTCGCATTATTTGATTTGTTTACTTAATTATCATATGGTTAATTGTTTTGACATTTTTCTCAAAATTCAAAAAAAAAGTATCAATTTAGATGAATGATTTTGGGTTATTTCAATTTTAAAGAAAAATTGTTAGAAAAGTGGGAAATTTTGGTAGTCTCATAATTTAAATGTGTGATTTCATGCCATTTCAGTTTTAAAAGAAAATTTATTGGAAAAAAGGCAATTATGTACTACCAAAATTTTCTAAAATTGCAGTATGCTTTTATACGCAATTTAATTATTCAGTATTATGTTATACACAGTAGGGGTGTTCAAAAGTACCCGACCCGAGCCGCCGACCCGCCGACCCGCCGATCCGCCTCATTAATGGCGGGTCAAAAAATAAAAAAATAATTGAAAATTACAAGTCGGGTACCCAACCCGCCTTAACCGGGTCGGGTCATGGGCCGATATAAATTTGATCCCGGTACCCGCTAAATAGCCGGTACACTATTTTAATATAAATACTCATTTTTTTAGGGTGACTTTCTTCAATTCCATTTCTTTTTCTCAAAATTCAAAAAAAAGTAACAATTTAGATGACTGATTTTGGGTTATTTCAATTTTAAAGAAAAATTGTTAAAAAAGTGGGCAATTATGGTAGTCTCATAATTTAAATGTCTGATTTCATGCCATTTCAGTTTTAAAAGAAAATTTATTGGAAAAAAGGATATTATGTACTACCAAACTTTTCTAAAATTGCAGTATGCTTTTATACGCAATTTAATTATTTAGTATAATGTTATACACAGTAGGGGTGTTCAAAAGTACCCGACCCGACTCGCCGACCCGCAGACCCGCCTCATTAATGGCGGGTCAAAAAATAAAAAAAAATTGAAAATTACAAGTCGGGTACTCGACCCGCCTTAACCTGGTCGGGTCATGGGCCGATATAAATTTTATCCGGGTACCCGCTAAATACCCGATACACTATTTTAATATAAATACTCATTTTTTTAGAGTTACTTTCTTCAATTCCATTTCTTTTTCCCAGACCCCAGGCGCCGTTCTAAGAAGTTCTTAGTCTTCTTACTTCTTCCCTCTTTTCTTTTATGGTAGAGACTATAGTTTATTTGGGGCTCACATCAATATCGACATTATATTTATATTTATATATTGCTTTTGAGTTTTAAAAAAAAGAATATTAATTGTAAAATCTAAAAATCAAGCGTTGATCTAAGAATTAGAAAAATTCTGTCCAAATATTGCCTAAAATCTGTCCGGAAATTGATCTTAAAAATTAATATTAAATCTGAAAAATAATCACAAATAATAACCAAGTACCCGGTGTCCCGACTCGTCTTATCCGGGTACCCGCTAATCGGGTACCCGCAATAAATGGGTTGGGATACGGGCCGTTAAAAAAGGTACCCGGCTTTCCGGGTACCCGATTAGCCGGGTACCCAGTAATGAACACCCCTAATACACAGTGTAATATCAATTAAACTGAAATTACATTTATTCCATTTAAATTATTTTTGCAGTGTAATTTTAGTATTTTATCTAACAATATATATTGTTCTTCGCATTTTTATTTAATAGCGTTACTGGAGTAATTGTGACTTATTATTTCCATCAATGCATTAGCCTTATCAAAACTACATATTATGTAAATATGGTAAGGTTAAAAATGTAAATTAAGAAAATTCCATTAATACTATCCAATTAAAAAAAAGACAAATGGCACGCTCATAATCAAAATGCCATTTGCTACTATACAGTAAAATTATTAGTATGTATGATACTGCCTCTGTTCCTTTTTGATGTTCCTATTTGGGTTTTTCACCAAGATTAAGAAAAATGGAATCTTTGGTGGTAGTGGTATTATTTTAATTATATAGTAGTGGAAAATAATGATTGTATTGGAAGTATGATAGAAAATGTAATTAAATAATGGGAAATTATCATTGGTGCCCCTGAGGTATGCGTTATTCTCAATGGTGGATAAACTAATTTTTTTTTCCAACGGCACCCCTGACGTTTAGGGGTAATTACAACCGTGACCTTTTAAGTATTTTCCGTTAAAATTCCGTTAAGTTTTCGAAATTAACCTAATTAGGGTTAGTTTTTCTTCTCTTGTTCTTCTTTACTCCTTCCATGGCTGCCTTCCATGGCTGCCTTTTTTTCAAAACTTATTTATTCCATCATCTCATCTCCGATCTTCTTCAACTTTAGAGGAGTATTACTTTTTTTCTTTCTATCTTGAATAAATAAGTTTGCAATCTATTCTTTAATTCAATTTTTTTCAATCTACAAATCAACCAATATTCATCTCATCTCCCTCTTTTTTTGGGTTTTTATTCTATCGATTGAAATAATTTCGAAAACTAACCCTATTTTTCTGGGATTTTTCTCCCACTTAAATTTTCATCATTTTCATGGGTAATGCCATCTTCTTTCAGTAATAACTCATTATCAATGACAATACCCTTCTTTTTAGGGTCTCTACTTTCATTTTCTTTGTTAATTTTTGGGAAATTTTTGATATAAACAGTTAAAATATACAATTTTGAGATGTGGGTTTTGTTGATTAGTGGATGAAATAGGAAAATTGTGATCCAGATATCTTGTTCACGAAAGAAAGAGGAGTTCTGAATTTTATTTTATAATTTATAATATTAATTAAATATAAAAGTATGATTTACCTTTGGAGATTAGGTATACAAAGTTGAATGAAGCTTTGGAAATGGCGTTTCAAGGTCGACTCACAACAGTGATGACGGAATATAGAAATGCGATGTTCTTCTTCAATAAGCTGAAAGGTCCTAGATAATTACTGGTATAGAAAGAATCGAAAGAGAAATTTCACTTTGAGGATGCTTTTGTTAATTAATTCGTTTTTAAAGAAACGGATTTTTTTGGGTTTTGAAGAAAAGACTTTTTCTGAGTTTTGAAGAAATGGCAGCCATAGAAGACAGCCATGGAAGGAGTGAAGAACAAGAAGAAAAGAAGAAACTAACCCTAGTTAGGTTAATTTCGAAAACTTAACGGAATTTTAACGGAAAATACTTAAAAAGGTCACGGTTGTAATTACCCCTAAACGTCAGGGGTGCCATTGGAAAAAAAAATTAAGTTTATCCACCATTGAGTATAACGCATACCTCAGGGGCACCAATGATAATTTCCCTTAAATAATAGTGTAATGTAATGATTGAATTGAAAGTATGAGAGAAAAAATAATTAAATAATAGTGTGAAGTAAGGAAAGTTGGATTTTAAGGGGTAAAAGTGGGATGAAAACTTTTCAAAAATGGAAAGTATTCTAAAGTGGAAAAACTTATGTAACTACCCATTTTAGTAAGGTGGAAAAAACAAAAAGGAACGGAGGGAGTATTATATTAAACAAATGGAGTTAAAAATTCCTTATAATATCTTGTAATTTAAAAAACCAAGTGTTTTTTGAATCCATTATGTCTGGCCCTAGTAAGTCTCTCAAAAATCATACAATATTATAAAAGGACTGGAAAATTCCACATGTCAATTTAATATAGTGTTGCATTAATTATGATTTTAATATTAAAGGTAAGTTTTCAAAAAGAATTTTTATTAGATCAAATCATATCTTATCATATGATACAAATGATATTGTATGATGATACAATACTATAAAAAAAGTAGAGATTAGAAAATACCACATGATGATTTTATAGAGTTTTGCACTAATTATGATTTTAAGTATTAAAGGTAAGTTTTTGAAAAAAAAATTATCACATCAAATCATACAATCACTTTTACATATTAAAATGTGATTGTGAAACATTCAAATTGTGTTCACTATGATATGCAATGACTTCAAATTTTTATTTATAGATATTTTAATACTTATAAATTTCGTGCATTGCACAAGTTTGTATACTAGTACTATTATAATTAAGATAACAAAAATATTAAAACACTAAAAAAGAAGAATGTAAAATTATTAAAGATAAAGATATGACTCTATAATATAAGTTTATTAAAAAATAATACATTATTAAAAAGATAATTTGTTGTTATATTTATTTACAAAGTTTTGAGTATTGGTTTGAAATTCAAACCAATACTTGAACCTTACAAAAAAAAAACAAATGGTCTTTTGGAGTAATTATATTAGGACGGAGGGAGTAATATAAACTAATTTACGGAAAATTATCAGAAAAATTAATATTTTCTTAATCTGTAATTGATAATTGATTCTTTTTAATTAAATCATTTAATATTTATAGTTGTTGTAAATTATATACGTACACATTGTTTATTTACAATTACTTGACTTACAAAGAAGTTTTGAAAGTATAGAAATCATAGGTGAATTCATTTTAAGTAAGTGTATCTAGCAAAAAAATGTTCATTATTAAGAATTTACTAATCTTTATCTTACTAATTCTATTATTCCTCGAAAGTTAACAAGTTGCTAAGCGAATTTTGTTTTTTAGTTAATCTTGTAGATCTTTTTACTAATGTTATTCAGCCGTGGAAGGTGGATGATTTGTTTACCTATAGCTAAAGATAGTCGGATAAAATTAAATTATTAACTTAATGTTTTATCATATTCATTTGCTTTCTTTTGGTAAGCTTAATTTTTACACGGATAAGAATGTTAAAAGTAATTTGAGATCTTTTATTGTTTATTCTCGCTTCATATATACTCCACCGAAAAACTTACACATACTTGTATGAGACGGTTTCATTGTGAGATATGTCTCATATTTGGATTAAATAACTCAATCAATAATAAAAGCAAATCTAAAAATTGAAGTGATGTCGATTATTTAAAAAAAAATACAATCAACATTGATTAAATTAAAGCAAATGTTAACGCCGTGTTTTCATATTTTAGAAGGAATGGATAATGTCAACATTTGAGAACATATGTAACAAATCACCCTCAAAATAAGTTATAACAACATTATTTAAAAACTCATCATAAATTTGTTACAATGAATGCCGACAAAATCAATGTCAACTTCAAAAGCAAAAAAAAAAAAGTTAGGCACAACGTAACTTATACATACGTACCGAAACGAACCAACGATTTAGAGAGGTCACCAAGAGTAACCAAGTTTGAAAATCTCTCACAAGCCGAAAAATTACCTAAAAAAGCATCTAACTCAAATAGCAAATTTACCTAATTAGAATAAACCAAAAAGTTGGAAAACTTAAATGTGTAATTGCAAATAAAAAAGTAATATGAATAATTCAGCATCATTCTAAGCATAGAAATGAATTACTAAGAATTGTTTGATTAATTTCAGCATTAAGATCAGATAAAAATAAATTGCAAACAAAAAAACAAAGGAATAACTTAAGAAGATAAATGATCCAATTAATGATGGAGATTAGTGAGATGAGTAGAGTGGAAGTACGGATGCAGGCTTGGCTGGTTGCTAGTGCGGCCTACTGAGGGTGGACGGTGGTGGTTATATGGTGCCAACAAGAGACAAGTTAAAGTAGGGTTTGGGAATAAGAATGACAGTCGAAATTGATGAGAATTTCTTACTTTCTTTGGGAATAGAGGGCAATATTGAGTCGGTAACAAAAACAAAAATAAAAAAATTCTTCATATTAACACTTTTTTCCTAAATGTAACACTTTTGCTTAAAAGTATTATCTTTTTTATAAAAAAAAGTAACACCATTTTTTTTTTATCTAAAGTAACACTTTCTTAGTAATAAAAAAAATATTTTTTTGTCACACTGATTTATTTTTACATTTCTCGTATATCTATAAGACAAGGTTGTTCTCAACAATTTTAAAATAGGTGCGTGCTAGTTTTTTCATCATGTGAGGGGCAACCGAGTCATCATTGAGAGAAAAGGTATTAAAGCCAAAAAGAACACGGAATACATTAAGTGTTCTTTCAAAACCCGAGTCAATACAAAGACCACCCATCTTGACGGGGAGGGTGGCTAACCTCCATTGTCAATCACCAAACCCCGATCCATAAGTTGTAACTATCTTCTCCAGGGAAGTAAGCATAGTAAGCTCAACTAAACATGTGCATCCCTAAAGGAATCTGATGGGCAAGTGCTCAAGGGCATACAATAGCTTCCCAACCCCTGCAAATTTGCGAAACAAAGCCTCTCATTAGGATTTGGCCACCTCGAAATAGCACTGGAAATGCTATAAAATTTGCAATGCTTCCTCATACCTAATCTACGTTCAACTCTATTCTTGGGCAAAAAGGTGCCTAAAACACAACAAGGCAAGATATGAAGTTGAACCCATGTCGATATGTTATCCATGCTGTAGTTTCGGAGGAATACTTTCAACCATTTGAAAGGATTTCAAGAAAACGCGCTCAAGGAGATCAACATCAAAACTAGAAGAAAAGCAACCACTAGGGGAATCCAAAGGGGGAACCCTATCAGCCACACTAGAAACACAACCAAAGACAACAGGACGGAAAATACCATGAATAGCATCATCGTTCAAGGTAGGGGCGAGAATTACTGAGCCGTTGGCATGCCTATAATTCTTACTAAAGTAGTGGGTGCGCAAGCATACCCCATAAAAGCCAAATGTCTGCTTTATTGAGAGCTACGTCCCGAGAGGAGTACAAGCAAGAGTCACTTGCAACATGATCTTTAAGAAGGAAATTAGATTCATTCGAGCTAAAATGGGGAGACCCTAGGTGATAAATGAAGTATTCTTAGTGAGCCCATTACCACCTCCACTATTACATCCATCGCGGCACATAAACGGGCAGGGGATCCTTTCAACAACCATAATATAACACCACAAAAGAAAACACAGCCGTAAACACCAAAAAGCAAAGACGACTTGCAAGAAAGCGAACACACAAACAACCCAAAAAATACCATACAAACAACAACCAACAGCTAAAACCCAGCAAGCCACTAATAATAGCAACTTGGCATCCTAAAGGAACAAATACTACAAGAAAAATCATTTTTAGCAACAAGTTTTAGCAACGACAAATTTTTTTTCGTTGCGAAAAACACTAGTTGTTGCGAAATCCTTTATTGTTGCTAAATAGTCGTTGCCAAAAACAAAAATTAACTTCCCACCACCAAAAAAAATTTCCCGGTATAGCAATTGGTTTTTGCAACGAAAATTGTAGTTGTTATAAATTAAAGGAACAAAAACATATGCTTCATGAAGACGAAAAGGAATAATCGGAAACCACAAGAAATAAGGAGGGGCTAAGCTAACCAGAAACTAAACACACCAAACACAAGCTAAAAACTCATGTACCCAATGTTGAACAAGCCACAAATTATAGAAGGACTGATGAAACACCACAGACCCAATAATAGGAGAAACAAATAGGAAACACACCAAGGTTGAGAAGCTAAACCCAACAGCCATGAAGCCAAATAATAGGATTACAGCCAGCAATCTCGAAACCGTGGTTGTGTCCACCGCCCAAGAAAGAGAGAGTATGCTGAAAAGGCGGCCAATAACACCGTAGAGGACCAACAACTCCCTGCACCAACGTTGTACCTATCGTTCTCACTATTGCCTTATCGTGGGAGCTATTCAGAAGGCTCTCCAACGGGGTTGTTGTGCAAGGCATGAAGGGAGGCTAGGGTGGCTGCCTGAAAGAGCCAAGCCACCGGGGTTGATGTGTTGAAGTCCTTTCAATCACCCATCAATCGCTAGAGAGTGAAGAATTAAATTAAAGCTAGGATTTAGGGTTTTGGAATACGGATTTATATTAACTTTCAAATAGATACATGGGATGCATATATACAAAGTCACATATACTAAATAAGTAAGACTAGTCTAAGTGAAAAGAAACAAATTATCATTCTAAAAATAACATTCTAATTTTCTAGTTTCCTACACTCTCCCTCAAGTTAGGTCTTCGGTTCACCAATACCTACTTGCATAAAGTTTGCTCGAATGTCTCCGAAGTAATTACCTTTGTAAGGATGTCTGCTAGCTGGTCCTTTGATCTCACAAAGGGAAGACTTATTATCTGCTTCTCAAGTTTTTCCTTTATGAAATGCCTATCGATCTCTACATGCTTAGTTTGATCATGTTGAACCGGGTTTTCTGAAATGCTGATGGCGGCCTTGTTATCACAGTATAACTTGCATGCCTTCTTCTACGGGAAGTGTGATTCGCTTAGGAGCTTTCTCAAGCACATAATCTCTGTGATTCCCTTGGCAATACCCCTGAATTCAGCCTCTACACTTGATAGGGCTACCACTTTCTGCTTCTTACTTTTCTATGTAAGAAAATTTCCCCCAACCAGTGTAAAGTACCCCGATGTTGACCTCCTGTCATCTCTATCTCCTACCCAATCTGCATCTATGTAGGCAAGGAGATCTAGGTGGTCATTCTTCCCGAATAAAATTCCCTTGCTGCTTGTACCTTTCAGATACCTTAGAATCCTCATGACAGCTGTCATATGATGAATTTGTGGTCGATGCATAAACCTGCTTACAACTCCAACAGCATACGCAATATGTGATCTTGTGTGAGAAAGTCAAATGAGTTTGCTAACCATTCTCTAATATTGTCCTCTGTTAGCTAGTTTTTCTCCTTCGATCATCTGGAGACCATGGTTTGCAACAATGGGTGCTTCTGCAGATTTACAATCAACCATGCTTGTTTCCGCTAGCAAATCAAGAATGTATTTCCTTTGACTAATGAAAATCCTCCTTTCGACCTCAATACTTTAATTCCAAGGAAATACTTAACCCGTCCCAAGTCTTCCATTTCGAATTCTCGAGATAGTTGTTCCCTTAGAGTACAGATCTCCTCCTTATCATCTCCTGTAATAATCATATCATCCACATAGATTATCAAACAAGTAATTCGATCACTTCGTCTCTTGAGGAATGACGTATGATCAGAGTTACTTTCTTGTAGCCAAATTTTGTCATTGCTGTGGTGAATCTCCCAAACCAGTCTCTTGGAGATTTCTTTAGACCATAAAGAGCTTTGTTCAACTTGCAACCTTATCCTACCTTATAGTCATCAGAGAAACCAGGGGGTGCCTTCATGTACACTTCTTCTTCAATTTTCCCGTGTAGGAAGGCATTCTTCACATCAAACTGGTGCAGTGACCAATCTTTGTTTGCCGCAACAGAGAACAGAACTCGGATTATGTCGATCTTTGCCACTAGAGAGAAAGTTTCAGAGTAATCTACCCCATAAGTCTGTGTGTACCCTTGTGCTACCAATCTGGCTTTGTACCGCTCAATGGTGCCATCTGTCAAGTATTTGATGGTATATACCTATTTGCACCCAACCATCTTCTTTCCCTTTGGTATCTCACATTTCTCCCATGTTCAATATTTGTCAAGGGCTGAAATTTCTTCTTCCATTGCCTGTTTCCAATTTGGATCCCAAAGAGCTTCTTCAACAGTATGAGGCACATCATTGGAATAGAGAGAGGTATTGCAGGCAATAATAGTTTATGAAAGATTATCTTTACTCTCTCTATTTACTGGGTATCTCAATCATATCTCCTCGGAGGAATACCCCTCGTACTCCTTGGGGGTAACTCATATCTGCGAGGTGACTGTAGAAACACTTAGAGATTATGAATGCAACAAGAGGGGGGGGGGGGGGGTGAATTGTTGGATTGTTCTTTTAAGTATTATTGCCCTGTTTTTGCGGAATTTCAACTTAATCAAAATTCTTAAAATAAAAGCAAGAAAGTAAAATGGAGACAAGAATTTTTACGTGGAAACTTTCTAGACCTAATAGAAAGAAAACCACGACCACTCCAGATTTTATACTTCTCTTAACTTGTTTTAGGCAATTAATACAATTACATAAAACAATTCTCTTCTCTTCTCTTCTAGGCCACTTCTCTTCTTCTTCTCCTTCTCTTTCTCTTCTCTTTCTCTCGTTCCCCCTTAGACTTCCCTTAAGTCTAATTTACAAACTCTCAAAAACCCTTACAAATAAATTCTCTAGATTGGATAAAGACTAAGATATTGCATAAGAAAAATATTGTGAATTAATTGGCAAATGAAAGAATGATTATTTTTCTCTCTTGAATGATCTCTCTTGAATTCTTGATTAGGGCACGACTCACTTGTACTAGCCGGTTATAAAATCTCTTTTAATGAGATTAACCGTGTGAATTTTCCCATTATTCCCTTATTCTAAAATGTGGAAAATTGGAGAAAAACCTTGGAGGTTACTCCAAGCCATACGGTTACTTTTAGCTAATAATAGTTAATTGAAGGCTAATTCAACTAAACCCTAACTAACTTCCTATTATAGTGGAGAGAAATAAGGAGACTTATGCAATAATCTAGTATATACCCGTACAAACAACTAAAAATTAGAAAAACTAATTTCCTACGTTTCTTTAGTTGACTAACTTTTCCACACTTGTTTTGTTGGGAACACTGCACTGTCTCCATCAACACTTATATCAGTTTATCAATTCTTGGAACAGTAGAGATCGATTACAACTTTGACTTTCCAAGTGATCCTCTATGCTACCTATTTTGACTATGACTTTGACTTTGACTTGAACATGTATAACATCCTTTAAACAAGCCTTTTAGGTACCATCGACGACTTTTACAAATTGCATATGCGACCTATAAAACAATCTCTAAAACTTGTTTCTTTATAAATAATGAAGTCATCCTCAAAACTTAATTGGGTCAACAGTGACTCAACACTAGGAACTTCATTAGTAATATAAATCACAGGCTCATGAATTACCTCTTGTTAAGATTGCTCCCCAAATGCTTCAAATAGGACAGGAGTAGTCTAAGGAGGAGGATGTATTATATCTTCAGTAACAACAGCTGTGGGGTTACCTACTTGCTCTGCAGCGTCATGTCAATTATAGGATCTGGATTGGTAGCAGTAGGATATGTTAGCCATCTTAAGTTGTCACCACTCACAGTCTCCCCCTAAGGAGTAAGCTGGGGGTAGTAATATGTACTCTCAAAGAAGTCATAGTCCATAGTGGTATACATTTTGTTATGTATTGGATCAAAACATCGATAGTCTTTCTGATTGACCACATATCCAAATAAAAACACACTTAATAGCACGAGGTTCAATTTTTTTTCCAGCTTGTTTGGGAAGATGAACATACACAACACAACCAAAGACTCGAGGGGGTAAGGAATGAGAAGATGGAATAGTAGTATGGGTTTGAAGTGTTTCCAAGGGAGTTTTGAAGTGAAGGGATTTTGTGGGAAGAAGATTAGTCAGGTAAGTGGCAGTGGCAACTACTTCTGGCCAAAAATGAGCTGGGACATGAGATTTAAACATAAGTGCTCGGGTCATCTCAAGGAGTATACGGTTTTTCCGCTCAGTAACCCCGTTCTGTTGGGGATTTTTTTGGGCAAGTGGTCTGATGAATTAAGCCATGAGTTGAGATGAAGTGTTTCATGTCAAAGTTTATGTGACCTAAGAATTTTAGGTTGGGCTTGGAATTGAGTTATTAGCATGTTGTAGAATTTCACAAAAAAATCAAAGACCTCAGATTTATGTTTCATGAAGTACACCCAACTCATGCGAGTACAATCATCCACAAACAAAACAAAGTACGAAAGCCCATGTGTACTAGAATCAGGTGCAGGACCCTAAACATCAGAATGGATCAAAGCAAATGGTTTTATACTGTGGGTCAGACTCGGAGAATAAGTATTATTACTCTTTGTTAGGACACATGCCTCACAATCTAGGGTTGCACTACAATTATTAAGAGATGGAAAAAGACGTTTCAAAAAACCCAGTGAAGGATGACCTAGACGCCTATGCCACATCAACATTTGATGATCAGGTGACCCATGAGCAAGCAAAGGTGTGCCCCTTTTGAGCAGCCTCATCCGCATAGTAAAAGCCTCCCCTTTCAGTACCATTTTCAATAATTTTCCCTGTTCGAGCATCCTTTACAATACATCCATTAGAGGTCATAAGAACAGTACAATTAAGATCTTTAGTCAATTGACTAACAGATAATAATTTATGAGATAAGCTAGGGACAAGCAAACAATTCTTTAATTTAATAGATGGGGAAATATCAATGCTTCTCGCCTGAGTTATACTAATACACTCCCCATTAGCAGTTTGGATGTGGGAGCGATTAGTGTGAACACTCGAAAGGATATCGGAAGAATCAAAACTCATAGTATCAGTCGCCCCGCAATCTAAAATCCAAGGGGATGAATTTTTTTTGCATAAAAAACTCACACCTTCTGTATTGGGTTTTGGGAGAATACAAGGTTTATGAAATAAGTCATGGGATTTTTTGCAAATGGGCCCGATTAGGTTGTTTGTTTGGTTTAAGGTTTGCTTATTTATATTTGATAAGACATAAAAACAAGAGTTTGACACCCACAGCCACTGCCTGGCTTCTATTGCCTTCTTCAAATGTCCCTCTCTTCCATGAGCATCCATGGCCTTTACTGTTGCCGCTTCAAGGACCAACCTGCCGCCGGTTCAAATAGACAGAACCTTGGTGGCAGTCTGTCTGCAGTATGTAAGGTCAAGAAGGAGGTGCTTCCTCCGCCGGTAGAGGAGAACGAAGGCCGATAATAATCGGACCTTTATGTGACTATAAGATCTTAGTTTGTGTTTGTGTTTTTGGTTTTTGGTTGTGTGACTGTAAAATCTTGGTTCATATGAACCGAACCTCGATTTCTCAATGTCGGCGCCAAAGAGTCTCATCGGAACATGAGATCCGGTGTAAAAGGTACCGTTGTTGGTGTTTAACTGTTCAAGTTGCAATAACGGTGCCGATTATGAAAACCGGATCTTGATTTTCATTTTAGGTAATTTTTTTTTCTTCCTGGTAAAAGATGAGCGCCGGGCAGATGGCCGGTTATGAGTCACAGGAAAACACCTTCGGCTCTGATACCATGAAGAATTAAATCAAAGCTAGGACTTAGGGCTTTGGAATACTGATTTGTATTAACTTTCAAATGGATACATGGGATGCATATATACAAAGTCACATATACTAAATAAGTAAGTAAGACTAGTCTAAGTGAAAAGAAACAAATTATCATTCAAAAAATAACATTCTAATTTTCTACTTTCCTAAAGAGAGAAGGGCTCTCCAACGTCTCTGAAGGTACATTATTATTATTCTTTTATAATAAAAAAATTGGTAATTTATTGAATTTTATTATTTGATTGATTGTTTTTATAATACTTTGGCTTTGGTTTTGGATTATTATGCTTGCACATATCATTTGTAGGAATAAAAAAATTCGTTGTTAATTTTACATACAAAACGCTATCGAGATTGTCGGAGATTTTTATTTTTTCTTAACATTTATTTATTTGTCGTGCCCCTGGGACTCTAAACTCTGGATCCGCCACTGCATATATAACGAAGTTTCAAATTTTGTAGACATTTATGATTTTGTGATAAAAGTGTTTATGGTAGTCGGTCGATAATGGTGTGCGCGATGTGTAGTTCTATGTTAGAGAGCAATATAGGTCTGTTTATGGTAGTTGGTTGATAATGGTGTGCGAGAGTGCAACTGGATTTCAGGAGTGGTGGTTTGCCTAATTGAAGTTGCTTGTTGTGGTGGGTTCAAGGCGCTTGGGCTTTGTTTTGGGAGTATTGCTGGTCTTAAGTGTCACTGCAGGCGGGTGTGGTTGTGGGGTTGCAATTGTATTATTCTTTTTGTGTTATCAGTGTATGCTTGCGACTTGTCGAGGGTAATACTGTTCTATTTAGTGTGGCGTTTTGTTATAAAAGTTTCACTCTTTGTTATAAAAGTGTTACCATTGTTGTTTTCATGTTACAAGTAGTGCTTTTTTTATTCCGCAGTTCATTTTAGTCAGAAAGTAAAACTTTTTTATTAGTAGTGCCTATTAGCTCAATTGGTAGAGCATGCTATGCTTAAGCATACATGATGTAGGTTCAAATCCTACATAGGCAATATCAAGTAATCCTTTTAATCAAGTTACACCAAGTATGTCACTTTATATTTAGAATGTGTTGGTCTTTGTTATAAAAATAAATGGACTGAAAACCTAAAATAAATCATGTTGTTGTTGATCTGAAAAATTATATCACACTCAAGCGCACTCATGAAGCTGCAAAATCAATCATAAACAACAATAGCATATAGGAGCAGCAACATAAAGGTAAAAACGACACCACAGATTTATTGTCTCCTTTAGTGCACTTAAGAGCTTTATGATTAACTTTTCAGCTTCATATGTGCACATTACCCTTGAGGTCCGAGGACAATACAAACTAGACACAACGAAGTTATTTAACAATTTAACAAGCGCATTTGAGTATGATACACTTTTTAAGATTAGCATTAACATAATTGTTTGAGTCAGCAACACAAGATTAGTCCTTAGCAACACTTTTTTTTTTTGATTAGTAGCAATGTAATTGTTTGAGTAAGCAATAAAAGATTAGTCCTTCGCAACAATACTTTTTTCGATTAACAGCAACACTAGTAGTAGTCCTAACCAACACTAGCAGTTACAAGAATGTAGTTAAATATCTTAAAAATAGTCTATGTAGGAGTTGAACCTACACCCTCTATTCAAATGCATAGCGCTCTACCAAGTTGAGCTAAAAGACTAGTTACAATTAAAACTATCAAGTAACTAAAACTATCTTAGTACCAATACCTAACCCATCGCTACACGTAGACAAGCAGGACAAATACTAAGACATCTACATTGATTTTACAGAAAAATGCAGCAACAACAGACAAAAAATACACATTTACATTTATGTTATACATACACTCAAATGCAGCAGTAACAACATAATAAAGAAACCAAACTAATGGAACGTGCGTTATTTTCAGGTAAAAAAATTTAGAACAAGCAAAAAGATTTAAAATTATGAAGTACTTTATATAGAAATTACTACTTGAAAATAAAAGATTAAGATTAAAAAAGCAACAAATCTGCCATTTACAACACCTCGTAACTTGCCAGTCTCAATTGATTTATTCAATTAATAGCCAAAAATATGGTCCAAACGTATCTTCAATCTGCAATCAAGAAATTAATGCAATCTTCAAATTGAACTCAAGAGAACAAGAAAAAGAATTTGAAATAGAGATAAACAACTTGAGAATCTTCATCTTGCAAATTTTAGTCAAAAACGAACAAACTAAAATGGTGATTCTTCACTTATAAAATCCAAAGAACAAATACAGAAGGTGAATTTAATGGAGAAATTAACCTTAGTTGTTGATGAGAGAGAAAGCATGTGCTTTGATGTGGAACAGAAATGAAACGTGTGAATGTAAATTGCAATGAGAGACAAGCTTCAATAATTACAAAAATGCCATTACTCAAATATTAATTTGCACGTGCATCTTGACCGTCAGATCAAAATTCAACGTCTTATATAGAAAGTTCGCATAGTTTGCAAATAGGTGATGTTCCTTTGAACTCTCCTATATATATATATATATATATAATATATATATATACATATATATATATAATATATATATATATATATATATATATATATATATATATATATATATAATATATATATATATATATATATATATATATATATATATATATATATATATATATATATATATATATTATATATATATATATATATATATGTATATATATATATATATATATATATATATATATGATATATATATATAATATGTATATAGTATATATATATATATATATATATATATATATATATATATATATATATATATATATATATATATATATATATATATATATATATATATATATATATATATATATATATATATATATATATATATATATATGTATGACGATGGTTTAACCGTGTGACTTGGGTCTCTATTACTCCGATTCTTATGGCGAGGTGATTTTGTGCTCTCTTTGTGCACTTGGGAGTGTTGTTACTCATCTCGAGTGAGTACAATTGCGATGAATATGGTGTGTTAAGGGGTGAGGTTCTGGGTGTTGCTATTGCCAGCTTTTTTCTTTCTAGTTTCTAGTGTTTAGGTGTAAAAGTCCGTATTTTCGGAAACTGTTTGGTGATGCATAGTCCACCCCTATGCTGTTTCTGAGTGGCCTGATTCTTGGCCCCCTCTTCCGATGACTTTTTTCCTTTAGAGGTTTTTTTTATGCCGGAGGTTTAGGGGTCCCCAAGTCTCAGTGTTGGTTTTGTTTCCTTTCGGTTTTTATTAATATATATATATGTACATATATATATATATATATATATATATATATATATATATATATATATATATATATATATATATATATATATATATATATATATATATATATATATATATATATATAATAGAAGAGAGAGAGAGAGAAGTTGGTGCAAACCTTCTTTATTTCATGTACGTGCAACTTCTTCTATGCGTGTTGATTTGAACGGATGGCTAGGATTTGCGGGAAGTTTTGTGTCAGTTATTACTTATGCGTTATGTTTTTCATTCAATTTTGATTTTCCTTTTGGCTCTCTTCTCTCATGATTTCGTATCAATTTTCATTATTCTTTTGTGAGTAAATTTCTTCAATTGCTACTCCATTTACATTTCTTCAACTTGCTTTTAGTATTGGTATGCGTTTAGTATTTTCTTCAATTGCTACATTTCTTCAACTTCAATTACTTTTTTTTTACTTTGTTCTTGTTTTTGATGACTTTTTGTTTTGTTTTCTTTTTGGTTAGGGTTTGTATTTGTGAGTTCTTCCTTCAAATTAGGTATGATTTTTCAATTTTGTTGTTTTATCTTTCGATTTTGTTTGATTGCGATTGCGATTTTGTTCGATTGTGATTGCGATTTTGTTCGTTTGCGCATGCATCTCTTTTTCATTTGAAATTTTTTTATTATCTGTTTTTGATTTTTAGTACTGTTTTCTGCTTTTTGATTTTATTTTTACTTTGAAATTTTTTTATTATTTTTTTGTTTTTAGTACTTGTTTTCTGTACTTTTTAATTTTTTTATGTACTTTTTTTTTATGTAATTTTCGTGTTTTTAAGTAATTTTTTTAATGTACTTTTCAATTTTCTCTGTTTTGTTTATGTTGTGTTTTGTTTATGAACTCATAGATTTAATTTGATTAGTATGTGTTTGTATGTTTTTTTATGACAGTAGTGTTCTGTTGTTGTATATCTAAATAATGTTTTGTGGTGTTTTTATGTAATTTTTGATTTAATGTTGTTCATGTTAATGTTTCTGATTTAATGTTTTGTTTGCTGTTGTTCATGTTGTTGTTATGTTTTGTGTACTCTGTTTAATTTTTTTATGTTATTTTTCAGGGATTCTCTGTTTCAATTTTGTGTACTCCATATGTATTCGTTTATTTGTTGTTTTATTGTACTGTTATTTTTCATCGTTTATGTGGTTTTTTTTAAGTTTTTAATGTGTTTTAATGTTATTTTTATGTGTTATATGCCTCTTTAGTGTTAATGTTATTTTTCATCAAATTACAATGTGTCATTTTATGTGTTGTTATATGCCTTTTTAGTGTTGTTTTCTGTTCTGAACACTTATTTTAATATGAGTTTATGTGTTTCTCTGTAATTTTAGGTGTTTCAGATTATATACAATGGTTGTTACTCGAAATTCTCAACGGTCTCCCCAAACAAGCGAGGTTACAAGTATCAACAAACTTATTGCTAAGCAAAAAGCAGAAAAACGGAAGATAAAAAAAGCCAAAGCGGAAGATAAAAAGCGGAATAATGCAAGTCAAGGTATCAAAATGAGAATAGCAATTATCTATATTATGGTATTTTAGTTGTTGTTTGTCAATTTTAGTTATTATTTTTATAATTACTATAACAGAACAAGGTGTAGTTTTTGTCAACAAAATCACTGCTATAACCGAAGTTCATGATGAAGAGCCTGAAAAAGAAGGTCCAAAATTTACTTATTGCTGCCTTGTTTCTTTACTTTTTTTATGTTATTTTACTTATTATTTTACTTTACTTGTTATTCTATATGTGTTTTAGACTCGATGGACAATACATCACCATCAACCAAACGTCAAAAAATTGTTGATGATGATAAAGGTGTGGAAGAGGCATTGAGAGAAACTCTTTCATTGCCTATGTGTTCTACCCGATCTTCATCAAAAGGTAGGCAAGTCAATGAAGGAAGTAAAGGTATTATGTTAGTTGTTACTTATTTAATAATTTTTATTATTATGTTTTGATATTTTTATGTTACTTTACACTGTTATTATGTTATTTTTCGTAGAGTGTTTTACTATATTCTTGTATACATATAGCTGCTGTCCAACAAGAAGGTTGTTATACATTCATTTCATCTTTGTACTTCTTTATGTTTTTATTTGATCTTTTATGGTTACTTTCTTATGTATTATTCTATATGTATATTAGACTCGATGAAAATAACATCACCATCAACCAAAACTCAAACAAGTGTTGATGTTGATAAAGGTGTGGAAGAGCCATTGAGAGAAACTGTTGCGACACAACATGACGTAGTTGTTGCAACAGAAGATGAAGCTATGGAGGTTCAAGGTGAAGCTGAAGATGCAATTGGAATCCAAATTGAAGCTGATGCCAAAGCTGATAAAGATGATAAAAGTACAAATGATCACTCGAAAGACGGTATGCAAATATAAATATAAATTCATTAAATAATTATAGTTTAGTTAGATTTCATGAAACTAATATAAGTTATAATATTTTTATGACAGTTGAGGCTAGACCAATTTCAGATCCTGCAAATGAAAGTGCGTACTTTAATGTTCTTTTTAATTAGTTTTGCTATGTTTAATGTGAAATACATGTTGCTTTTAACTACTGCCTAAATTTATAAGTATGTTAAATTTTATGAGTATTGTCAACTTGAATGCCTAATTCTAGATGATCTCAAATCTGATGAGAATGCAAATGTGATGATTAATGCAAATTTGATGATGAAACTTTTTGCCTTAACTGTTTATATTTAGTTACATTTTAATCTTTTTGTTGTGCTTTATTTGAAATTCATGTTACTTTTTAATTATTGTTTTAAAGGTAATCCTGATGAGCAAGGAAATGATGATTCTATTTCTGAATATGAATCGGTAACTAGCGAGCTTGAAGAAATTGAGGAACTTGAGGAAGGTGAAACAGTTAATGTTGATGAGGAAAATCAAGATGAAATTGTTGAAGAAGTTGTACTTGAACAAGGTATTCAATTCTAAGATATTTTTTAATTTCAAGATATTTGTTAATTGTATATTATAACTTGAAGCTATATACTATTATGTATAGAGCTGGAAGTTCTTGCAAGTGAAGGTGGAAGAGGTTGTACGTCAGAAACAAAGGAAAAAAAAGGAAAGGAGGCAGTTAAAGGTATAAATTTTATTTTTTATTTTTATATATTATTTAATTATTTAATTTGAATTTGTGTTACTTTCTAGATATATATTGTTTTTCTTGTGTTGTATTATGATTTTAAACTATGAAAAAAGTTTCAATGCTTGTTTCATTCGAGATTTTTACTAGTACAAGTTCAAGTGAATCTTCATCTGATGATCAAAATCAATCAGAATCGGGAAGTGATGATAGTGAGACCGAAGAAAAAGGTATTTTCTATTTCCTGTACTTTATACTTTTTCATGCTGTTTTTTAATTGTGTGTTATTGTAATTAAAATTTTTTTGTTTTTCTATATAGAAATTGAACCAAAGATGACAATTGTCAATCAAAGGAAAAGAAAACAAATAACAGGTTTGCGTTTTAAGAAATTTAAGTTATATAAAGTTTTTTTTTTTTTTGCTTTAAAATAATTTTTTTTTGTAGCTGTTCAAATTCAATCGCCTTCTAGGTTGACTAGAAGTCGTGCTTTGCAGTTAAGCTTAGCTTCTCAAAAAGCTAAAGTTGCATCTCCATCTCTAAAAGCTTCTGTTCGGAAAAAGAATGTTGCATCTTCATCGGTTATTGTTATTCCTGACGAGTGAGTAATCGGAAACTGTTGATATCTTTGTGTACACATCTTTTAACTGAGTTGCTATTAATGATAATTATGTTTCTTTTTGCTTAGTTTTGGTTGTTAGTAACATTTATTATTTATGTGACCTGTTCTAACATTGATGCAATTTATAGTATTATGCCCTGCATTTGAAATTGATTCATGTTTTTCTTTAAATTACACCCAACAAAAAACGTATGTGTTGAATTGATCCAGTTAACATTGATCATAATTTGAGTTTCTCTATAATAGAAGTATGTGTAGAATTTAGTAATGTTGAGTTTAAGACATGTTAGGTTTTTAACAGAAACGTGGATTAGTTTCAAAGAGGTGTAAATATTAATTTGTAGTTGACATCTTGTGTACACATCTTTTAAGTGAGTTGCTATTGATGATAATTATGTTGCTTTTTGATTAGTTTTGGTTGTTAGTAACATTTATTATTTATGTGGCAGGCGAAAAGAATCTTTCCATTTGCTTTCGAATGCAGGGGGACTTATGATGTTGGGTGATATGATGTCTGTCAAACAAAAAGAAGATTTAAAAGAAATTGGTTTTGATGGGTTGTTACATGTAAATTTGTTAAAAAGTTTTCACGGGATTGTGGGTTGGTTAATCCAACAATATGACACAGAAACAAGTGTTTTTATTGTAAATGACACAACTAAGTTTACAATAACAGCATTTGATGTCTGTGACATTTTTGGTTTGCCAATAAGTCATTCAAATCCTGTTATTGAAACTTCTAGGCAAAGAAAAAACAATCCTGATACATACTTGATTGAGCAGTGGAGGGAGAAATTAAATTGTCAAAGTAGGGAAATCTCTTCTCAAAAGTTGTTTGATATGATTATCACTGATTTGAGGGATGGGGGTCCTGATTTTAAACGATTTTTTATTATGTATGTCATGGTTACATATTTAGCACCCACTCCTCACAAACAAGTGGATTGGAGTTTAGTTAAGCCTTTAGAGGATGTTGCTGCGTTAGGGTCGTTAGATTGGTGTGGTTGGGTCTTGAAAAGGCTAAGGGAAAATGTTAGAAGGGCACAAAAGAAGGAATTGAAATACATTCCTGTTTGTGTTACTATTTTGGAGTTGGCATATTATCACCGTTTTAGCATGAGGGGAGTTTGGCCTTCCAAAGAATTACCCCTAGTGCAACATTGGACGTATGATCTTTTGAAAGAGAGAGCCAAGTCTGAGTTGAAAGCTAGATCCATGGGGCTGGGGGAGTTTGATTCTTGTACTTTCCCAATCTCCTCAAAGAAGATGGACAAGAACATTGTGGATCTTCAACAACCAAATGTGGTTCAAAAGGATTATTTGTCGATTCCCTTGCCAGAAGGGTACAAGATGGTTAGTGATGAGGAGATTCATAATGACTCAAAAGATGTGAGTTTACTTATTTTACTGTTATGGTTTATGTCTTTTAAGACATTTACTGTTTCGTTCTGAGATTTTCATGTTGCTTTTTAGTGATTAAAGTTTTCATGTTTATGTGTTATTCTTATTGTTTGTATTCTACATAGTTTTCATTTTTAGTCATTAAAGTTTTCATGTTTATGTTGTAAACATTTTTTAAGTTCACTTTTTTTATCAAACAATTAAATGTTAGCTTTTTAACTTCATGTTTATGTTACTGACTGTTGATCAAATGTTACTGACTTTTTAAGTTTTCATGTTTAAGTTCACTTTCATGTTTATGTTACTAACTGTTTATCAAATGTTACTGATCTACAATTTATTGTTTTTTTTCTGACTTTTTATGTTACTTTTTATCAGGAAATTGTTGAGGAATTAGCTAAGATGAAAAGGAATATGGATATTGTCACTCAATATCATATGAATAACTTCAAGAGATTGAAAGCAAGGGCTACTGAAGCCACAACCTCAAGTTGGCAGAATAAGCGGAAAGACTCTTTATCACCAACATTTTTACAATGGCTTTCTAACCCTAATGTGTGGAAAGAAATTGATGATGTGGTTGATAAACTTATGGATGTTAGGACAAGAGCTTCTAATATTGACTTTCCATCATTTGACTTAGGGTTGGAAGAATTTGAGAATCTTAATGTTGGGCAAGCAAAGAAGAAACCTAATGTTGATAAAGGAAAGAAGAAGATGATTTGATGAAACCAAATGTTGTCTTTGAAAAACTCTTTTGTGTAATTTGTTTATATGATGTAACCTTTATTATGATGTTAGTTTTGTGATGAAACCAAATGTTGTCTTTAAACAAAATGTGGTTGACAAACTTATGTTGTTACTTTTAGGAAAGTAGTAACGGTTTTCTAGCTTTTAGTAACATATAACTTACAAACTGTATGTTTTATGCATGTTTTATATTAATATTAGTCTTTCTTTCAATTTATGTTATATTTAAATACCATGCATGTGATACATTTTTTCATGAGTTTGTTTACTTTTTCAAATTCTTTCTTTCAACTATAATTGTTTTATGAAGTTTAGCAACATTTAACTTGCAAAAAGTATCATTTTTTCATCATTTATATGATTATTGGAATTTAATAATAGTAGTATTTACTTATACTTCTATAATGTTTCTTAATATTTCTTAATATTCATATTGAAGATAAACTATAATGTTCAATTACAATTTTCAGAATATTCATATCCATAGTTGAAAGAAACCTTTTTGTAGAAGAAAGAAACACATATGTAGTAGAGAGAAACATAAATATCTCCAATTACATTTCTAAACAATTACATAAATGTTTCTAAACACGTATTAGACAGCATATTTATATCATACAGAATATTAATAAACACATGTAGTAGACAAAATATTTCTAGTACAAAACTACATATGTTTTAGATATAATAATTCTAAACAATTACATAAATATTTTGTAAACACATTTCTAGTAGAAAACTAGTACAAAACTACAGTCTAATCCGTTTTTGATCTTGAAGTGTGCAGTAACATCTTCTTCTCCAGCAGCAACACAAAATGTGTACCTAATCAAAGTTCAAAATAACAAATTTTAATAGTATGTTGAGTTTATCAAAACAATTATATTTTTAATGAAAAATCTCACCCAAAAGGATAATAAAATACTTAAGAATCATGACTTGCTTGATCTTGTACTCTTTTTTCTGCTTGTATTATTTCTGAAAAAAACAATTGAATAATATAAATAAAAAATAATAATAACAATTTTTTATAAGAAATAAGTTGAAATATACAGGAAGCACTTACGTTTTGTTCTTGTCTGGGCATGTACGACTATTATGACCAGCGATGTTTCCACATGTTTTACAGCGCTTTGGAATAATAGACCTATTAGCCTCTTTGTCATTACAATCACTTTCCTTTCTAGTGCCCTTATTTGAAGATACTTTTGGATTTTGGATGTTAATAACTTCGGGTGCTTTACATCCAATAAAATTCTCTAAATCTTGATCTTTTGTTTGTTCGACTAAACTGTTTTTCTTTTCTAAAAGTTCACTTGAATAGTCTTTCAATTTGTCCAATAAATCTTCAAGATTATCTATACTACTTTCAGCCAAACCAACACAACGATGAACTTCGTTCCAAACATCTCCTAATATCCTTTTTTTTGGATCATCAATAATAGAATCAATTAACTGTACTCCATTAACATCATATATAGGAGTTTTTAAAGCATGTTTAGTCCACCTACTCAAAATGTGTTGCTCAGACAATTTGTTAACACCTTTAGCATTTAAAACCCACAAAGAATGCCTACATAAAATTCCAACACGTCTAAACATCTTACATGAGCAATCCACCTCAAGTGTTTTTGGATCAAAAACAACAGTAAAAAGCCTTTTGTTGCCCAAATAAATCACTGAAAAGCAATCTTTACCATTCTCAACATGATGTTTGTCCAGCCCACATTCAAAACAAGCAGCGCAATTTTCAGCTTGAAAATCATAAAAAGCAGCAAGAGTATATAAGGAAGCAGCATGTTTTTCCAACATTAACGGTGTTTTAAGTGGCGGAGTAAACAACTTATCCTTACTTTCAAGTATTTCTAGTTTATGACATTGTGCATCCATTGCGCTTTGAAATGGCATTTGAAGCTCGACTAAAGTGAGAAACTTGTTGACAAAAAAATAAAAAAAGTTATTCTCACTTTCTGACCTTGATGTAGTCCTAAACAAACCACCCATATAAATAGATCTAAAATAAGCAGGAACCCACATTTCTCTAATATTATACATAGTTGATAACCAAACATTTTCATCCAACTTTTGTTCCTTATAATCAAATAGCAATTTTGCCCACTCGGATTCAAATTCATGTTGCTCATTGTCCCTATTGTACACCAAATAATTAATCCGTTTAAGAAAATTTTCATCACTACGCAATTCAACAGATACTTTATCCTTCAACTTTTTCATTATGTGCCACACACAAAACTTATGAACAGAATTTGGAAAAACATTGGGTAAACCAATCTTAACAGCGGGGTCTTGATCAGTAATAATAGAAAACGGCTGTTTCCCCCCCATAGCATTCAAAAAAGTCTGAAAAAGCCACGTATATGATGCAACATCCTCCTTGCTACTTAAACCAATGGCAAATGTAACACATCGTTTATGATTATCTACACCCGTGAATGGCACAAACACCAAATTGTACTTATTAGTGCTATATGTAGCATCTATTGATATAGAGTCACCAAAAACAGCATAATTTCTTCTACATGTACCGTCAGCCCATAATGCTAAGCATAGTGATTTGGATTCATCAACATCGAAGTCAAAGAAAAAGCTAGGGTAATTTTCTTTTTTTCTAAGAAACATTTCAACAAACATTTGACCATCAGCATCATTTATATATCCTTTTAAATCCCTATAAAAATTCTTAAAATCATCTAGGGATGAACCAATGCTCATGTAGCTTCCTACTTGCTCTTTCCACATTCTAAATGAACTAGTGGGACCTTGATTCAACTTCAAATTATTAAATATAAACCTTTTTTTTCCAATGTGCATGTCAGATGAACCTTTCATATGCAACCTAGTAGTAGGAGATGCAAAACCATGGTTATGACCTTCTACAAACTTAAAAACAACATATTTTTCATCTTTAGTCCTACGAAAACCAATTACAGCAGGACAATTTACACGAGAATGTAAACGTTTTCTCGTAGTGTTAGATTTCACAGTTCTCTGCCCTTGTCTATTACAAACAAAATACTTAATCATTATAACATCATTAGTCTTTTTCTCCCCAAAACGTCTAACTTCAAAGCCACAAGCATTTGCATAATTCTTATAAAAACACAAACCATCATCTAATGTATCAAATATCATATTTACTTCAGGAAGTAACTTTGCTTCACAGTGAGGAATTACTGTTTTGGGTTCCCCATATAGGGCTAAACATAAATCAGATATTGGCTTAGGTGTGGAGCAACTAGCATTATCTATAACTAATTCATCAATTTCTTCTAACTGAACCTGAAAAAGAAAATTACAATATATTTTAATAAAAAGAAGCTTTTATACTTTAAAAAATAACACTAATAAAGCACAATGTCTATCTTTTTCAGAACACTCATTCTTCAACATTTATATCAGTAAGTTAGGTCCTAACAATTACAGTAATTGAAATCGAAGTAATTTAATATTTATAAACCCTAAATCATAGAAACAAACAGTAATGTAAAATGAGAAACGCATAATCGAAGAAAATCACAAAATTTCATAACAAAATAGTAATAATGAACAAAAGCCCTAATTCAAAACACAGAACAATTTAAATAAAAAATTCAACAAATAAAAGTAATAGGATTGATATTCACACCATTACTTGTAGGCGAAACAATTTTTGAGTTTGAAATGAATTTTTTGCTGCAATTCACTTTAAACTCCAATTTGTTCTTTAATAACTGTAGAAAATAGATAAAATTAGTTATTATTAATTTACAAAAAAAAAACATGAAATTATGAATTGGTTCTTGCCTTTTGTTGATGTGTTGTCGACTTGTGTGCTTGTTTAATGGTGGAAGTGAAAAATCTCGAAGGGAGAAAGATTTTCGGAAGAGAGAGAAAGTTTCAGAGAAGAGAGAGAAGTGCAAATGAGTAAAAAAGCCCAAAAATGAAAATGTCACGAAATTACCATTTTGCCATTAATAACCGTGTCAATCATAGCCGTTAATTGAAATCCAACGCTGCTGAATGCTTGTTCGCACGGTTCGCATATAACATGGGTTCGACTCTAACGACCTATATATATATATATATATATATATATATATATATATATATATATATATATATATATATATATATATATATATATATATATATATATATATATATATATATATATATATATATATATATATATATATATATAATACATACATACATACATACATACATACAAGGTTGTCAGGATCGGGATTCTACGCAGGATCGAAATCATTAGGTGGGATCGGATCGTTGGATTAGATCGTAGGATTGGTCGATTCTACAAATTTGCAGAATTAACAAGTTTTATCAAGACCATGCTTATTGTTTGATGATTTTAACTATAAAAAAGCACTAAAAACAGATCTTTATTAATACTATGTGTAGATTAAGATACTAGCTTCTTCATCACCATAATCGTTGTCAAAGTACAAGTTTCAAATGAATAATGTCAACTCATAATGTCAAAATACATCATAATCTTTTTTAATAATGTTAAAATACAAGTTTCAAAGTAATCAAAATACATATTAAATTTATCTAAAGCTTCATCATCATCATCACTTCAATACAATGTTCCCAACCTGGATCAGTTCTACTACCCGGTGCATTTTTCCTCTTAATAGAACTAGACATTCTGTGAATCAACCATTAGAACTAAATCACTAATCCAATTCCAATATATCAATTCAGAATATTAATTCCAATGTCTGTCCAATTCCAAGCCACAAAGAAATATACTAGTATAGTAGTATACTAGTATTAGTATAGCTTATATTCTTACATTTCTTCACACCATTAATTCACAATAAAATTCAGAATATTAATTCACAATTTACTAAGATTAATTCACAATTTCGACATCAAACTATCAAAGAGAAACATTAGAAACATGAAAAACATCAAAGAGAAACAATATAAATTCACAATTTCAACATCAAAACATCAAAGAGAATCAATTTCGTACTGTGCAAGAGAAAAATCAAAGAAATTTAAAGCAATTTCGACAATTTAAAGAGTCATTAAGCAATTTCGACAATTTAAAGAATCATTAAACAATATTAAACAATATTAAACAATAGAATCATTAAAGAAAAATCAAAGAAATTTAAAGAATCATCAAAGAAACATCAAAGATAAACAATATTAAACAATAGAGCTTAAAGAAATTTCGACAAACAATAGAGTAGATTTCGTACCTTCTTGCCTTTGTACTGAGCAAGGAATCCGCGAATGGAGGAGGAAAGGAGGTGCCTTCGCCCTTCGTGCCTTTGTACTGAGCAGGAGGATGATGAACAATGGAGGAGGAAGCTGCGCAGTCAAGAATGGAGGAGGTAGGAGCGTCGGTTTTTAGGGTTTGTGTGAGAAGGAAGCTGCGCAGTCAAGTGGGTAATGGGATAGAGAAACAGGATGTAAAAATTAGGGTTTTTTAGGGATTGTAGAAGACAAAACACGCCAGGGATCGGGATCAGTAGGATCGGTATTAACTCGCGATCCTGAACGATTCTACATGATCCCAGCGATCCTACTGCGATTCCACCAGATTTCGATTCTAAGGACGATCCTACTGCGATTCCACCAGATTTCGATTCTAACAACACTGCATACATACATACATACATACATACATACCTACATATATACATACATACATACAATATATATATATATTTTATATATATAAATATATATATATATATACATACATATATATATATATATATATACATATATAATATAAAAATGTAGAGAGAGGTTTCTAGAGAGAGAGGCTCTCTTAGGGTTTAGGTTTTCCTCCCTTGGGTGGGCCTCCCGGCGGGTTTAGCGGTTGTTTTCCGTTCATACTGGGTGGTTTGCTGTTTCTTTTTCGTTAGTTTTTTTAGTTAGAAGTCTCTTTCTTAGTGTTTTTTGCTTTCTTAATAAAGATTTTTTTTCGGGAGTTCTTTATAGTGGTGGGCTCTGTCGTAGTCTTCAATGAGTTTTGGGGTCGCTCTCATTGTAGAGTTTTTTTCTGATCCGTCTTTTTCGGTTCCTACTGGTGGGTTTATAGGGTATGGCTCATGTCATAGTCCTCTTTTCTTTGGGTTTTCAAAGTTCTATTGCTTTTGGGTTTTTGTGCTCGCCGTGGCTGGAGGTGAACAGTGGCGAATGGGGGTGTTACTTTAAGATGGGTCTTCTCTTCAGCCTTGAGTAGGTGGTGTTTTTCGAAGTTCTCGTAGCTTTTTTTGGTCGTTGAGAGATTCTGGTATTTTTTTTTTTGTCTTTCTTGGGAGATGGGCTTTAGTGCAGAACTGGTATGTTAAGCTGTCGGTTTTCGGCAACGGCGGGGGTCGCATTTTATGGTGGTGAGCTCTAGCGTTTGCGATTGAACTTCCTCTTCAGTAGGTTGAGTTGATGAGACTTTGGATGAAAGGTGGTGGTGGGGCCGAGTTAAGGCGGGTTTTGCAGAGCTGGGTATTGATTTATTTTATGGTGGGTGTTCTCGTCTCGAGGTGCTGGGGGTTGTGTCTTTTGATGTTCTCGATGGAGGTGCTGCTTTAAGGTTCGGGTTTCGAGGTTCTTGGGGCTGCGTATTTTAATGATTATCGATGGAGGTGTAGGCATAGCTGTCTTTTGGTGTTCTCGATGGGGACTGGTTTTCTTCCAAGAAGGTTTTGGGGTCTGCTATTACTGTTTGTAGTGATGGCCATGGTCCGGGTTGGGCCGGTTCCGTTCCGATTCCACCCGGTTCCGGTTCCATCTGGAACCTAACCCGAACATTTCCGGTTCCGGTTCCGGTCGGTTCCAACCGGTTCCTTGGCGGTTCATGAGACGGTTCCGGCGGTTCCAATTCTCGGGTTGGGTGGGTAGGACCATCGGTTCCATTCTTATTTTTCCTTTAATTTTAATAAAAAAATACTATAATAATGCGGACGTACCTTCGTCGATTACTTGATTATTAGCGAAATTCATTGGTTGTCATCGTTATTAAAATATTTACTACAAAGAAGGGAAAAAATAAAATAATAAGAAACAAATCAACGATAATGATCATTAATAAAAATAAGGGGAGAGAATGGACTTGAACCTAGTATCCCGAAGGAATACTAAGCTGCCTACGAATCCCGAAGGAATCAAAGTCCACGTAGTTCTTTATCATACCTTTTATTTTTAGTTGTTGAATGTCGTTGTCCGATATTCCGTATTCGTGATCCTATTCGTCATCGTCATCATCTGGTTGGTTAGATGCTTCCGCTGACTCTCCTCCCGACGATGATGCAGACGTATCCATCATCATCCATGGATCATCTTCGTCTTGATCATCATCGTTCTTGAGCCCTTGCATTCGGACCTCCGCTTGATCCCAATCTTTTTTGCAAACACATATTTGAATACTATGTGGAGCAAGACGAGATCTCTCTTTGTCCAAAACTCTTTTACCTGCACTAAAAGCAGACTCCAACGCAATAGTAGAAGCAGGAATTGCAAAGATATCCTTTGCAATTCTCGATAATATGGGGTATTTTATTGATTTTTCTTTCCACCATTCTAAAATATCATAATTATTTTGGTCGATTTCAAGGTGATGTTTAAGATAATTATCTAATTCTTAATATGAAGCGGAGGGAGAGGAAGAAGATGATCCTACAAAACTATCATATCGACTCATTATGTTAGCTATTACGGGATTATAATAATCGGGACGTGCCGAGACGCTAGCACGCCTAGACGTATCGCGACTCGGGTTATATATACTAGAATAATGATCATAAAGGTCCGCTAAAAGCTTTTTACAATTTCCTACATAATTATATACTAGAATAATGATCATAAAGGTCCGCTTCCTCTTGTGGTCCCGCTGCCGCTTGCTGCATGAGTTTCTTTTGTGATTCCAAGTTTTTTGGCCAAATGTTTGTTGAAAGATCCGGTACCACCACCTAACACGTATTCACAAAACACAATAAATGAATATTTAATACATTTTAACATTTTTGATTTACAAAATATTAATATCATGTATAAAAACTTAAAAAGTATTTACCTTTGGTAAAATTGTAAGAAACTAAGGGCTTTACTCCTTGACTTTCACAAATTTGACATGTGCATAAGAAAACATCCGGGTTGTCGGTTGGTTCTTTTGTAAAATACGACCACACATGTGAAACAGCTCTACCACTAGGAGGTGGCATTGCCGGAAAAGGTTGTCTTACTGCTACATTTTCATCTAAATATAAATATAAAAACATTATTAAAATACCACAATATATAAATAAATAATAATTTAAAATTCAATCAATTCGAAGAACAAAATTACAAAACTAACCGATACTTTGGAAATTGACTCGTTTACCACGAGCTTGTCTTTGTTGTTGTTGTGCTTCTTCAACTGATCTTGTTGATGATTGTCGAGATCTAAGTATCCCAATAGGGGTCATTGGTTCTTCTTCTTATTCTTCTTCTTCTTGTTGTGTTTCTTCTTCTTGTGTTTCTTCTTCATCTTCAATTTGTATTTCTCTTTCCACATGTTCCGCATAATCATGTAATTCTTGGTCGTATGGCTCGTACCCTTCTGGATAATTCGGTTCATAATTACTAACCGAAGGTGTTGTTGATATCGACGGAGTTGAAGTGACCTTTCTTTTGGAGCTAGAAGAACCTCCCAAAGATTTTGCCACTTTAGTGACTTTTTTAGAGGCTTTTTTCAAAAATAAAGACATGATAATATTGTAATAGTAATGCAATGTAAATATGTAATAAAGAAATTAATAAATGATTAAAAAAATAATTATTTAATTAAGGAATAATTAAAGAATAATTATGTAATTAAGAAATAATTAGAAGACTAATTATGTAATTAAGAGAATAATTGCGTAATTAAGTAATTAAGTAGAGAGAGTAAGTAGAGAGAGTAGGAGAAGAGATGAGTTGTGAATTAGAAGGATTGAAAGTGATGGGTATTTATAGGAAAATTTGCAATGGCTAGTTAACGGTCAAAAAACGACTAGTTTGACCGGTTCCAAAGAACCGCTGGGCCAAAACAACCGTACGGTTCCGGGTCCGGTTCCTTGGAACCGTTGGGGCGGGTGAACCGGACCGGTCCGTTTCCAGGGGCCGGTTCCTTGGAACCGTTGGTCCGGGTGAACCGGCCCGCGGTTCTTTGGTCCGGTTCGAACGGTTTTTTCCGGCGGTTCTACGGTTCCGGCAACTTTTTTTCCAGCGGGTTCACGATTCCGCTGTTCTGACCGGTTCGGAATCTGTCGCGAACGGTTCCGGTTTCGGGACCGGTTCGGTTCCGGGCCACCCCGGACCATGGCCATCACTAGCTGTTTATCCTTCTTGTGTCTACGGTCAGTAGATCCGCTCTTCCGTTGCGCCGAGCTTTGAGGTATATTCATATGGATATCGAGGTCTGTTTTTTTTTGAAGATGGTCTGGGTTATGTAGTGTGGTTGCCGGCGTCTTTGTTCAGTACGTCTGGACCTAGTCGATGTCCCAGTGGATTGCTGGGATCGGTTTTGACGGTGGGAAGTTCACGAAAGTGGTTTGGGTTGTCATTTTTGATGGGGGTCTGGTATTCTAAGGTGTTGAGTTTTTGAAATTGTTTTTGATGGGGTTATTTTGATTTTTGTGCTTTTCTGTTTGGGCGTGAGGTGATATCTTTGGTGGGGTCAGCTCGACGGTGGTGAGCGCATGATGGAAGATGGCGGGTTCGTTCTGTCGGGTGGTGTCGACAAGCTGCTGGGGTTTGAATGTTTGGGTCTTCTGTAGGGGTAAAAGGGCTGCTGGGATTGTTCTGTTGGTGGGGGTTATCTCTTCTTTGGTTTTTGTTTTAAGGAAGATGGAGGTTTAGAAGTGTCGGGTAGTGATTAACTGGAGCAAGTAAAAGATGGAGGTTTAGGAAGATGGAGGTTTGGGTCTTCGTACTGAATCGATATTGACGGCTGGGGTTTGTGTTTAGTATCTTTTCGGTGGTCTATAAAGGTGGTGTTTTTTGGTGGGGTCAACTTGGATACGAATTTTAAAGAGAAGTTATTTCGCAGAGCAGGGTGGAGAATATAGGATGCCGGGGTCTCCTTGGTGGGTTGTGGATCGTGTTGATCTTTTGGAATGAACTTCGAGGGGTTTGGTTTTGATGGTGGAGGTTTTTCTTCATGGGTGTCTCGGGTTTCCATTTTGGGGATACCTCTTTTGACTTGTGTTTTGTCCTGAGTATGGTGGGATAGTATAAAATGTTTTGCTATGACTGATAGTATGGTGGTGGTATTTTGTAGTGGTAGTGATAGTGGTGTTTCTGATGGCTCCTGGTGGCTCAGCTGGTGCTTGTCTCCGTTGCTGTGCTACGGTGGTTGGCGAGGTGAATTATGCTCTCTTTGAGCATTTTGGGGTGCTGTTACTCTTTTTGAGTGGGTACAACGGATATTTTACTGTTGGGAAGCGACATTGCCGAGTCTCTGTTATTATTATAGTTTTGGTGTGATAGATATGAGGTAGTGTTGGTGATTATGGTGGTGATTTGTTGTCCCTATTTTGGTGTGTAAGTTGTAGAAACTTTCTGATTTAGTCTAGACATTTTGGTGATGCATAGTCCACTCCTATGCTGTTTCCGAGTGGCCTGTTTCTTGGTCCCCTCGTCCAATGGCTTTTTTTGCTTGGTTTTTTTTCACGTAGTTATGGCTTTTTATATATATATATATATATATATATATATATATATATATATATATATATATATATATATATATATATCGAATATTCAATATATATATATATATATATATATATATATATATATATATATATATATATATATATATATATATATATATATATATATATATATATATATATATATATATATATATATATGGTACGGATCCAATGAGAAGGGGTCTTCAAATAAGAAGGGTGAGAAGGATTATAGACATAGATTTTATTAAGATCTAATGGGTAAAAAAGAGTGTTGAACTGGTTAATAAGGAAACTGGTCCAAAAATTGGTTTCTCTCTCTTGTTCAAACTCTTTCTCTTCGTGGAAACCAAAATTGCTTCTTCTTCTTCCCTTGCTTGAAAACCAAAAATACTGCTCCATTTTGTCTTTGATCTTCTGTTCGTGAAAAGCAAAAACTTCGTGCAGTTCTCTTCTCTTCATCGTTATGAGAGACAATTCATGTGAGTTTTTTTCACATATTTTTTCTATTCATTTTCAAATTAGGAATTAATCTAGGGTTTTCTAATTGGGGAAAAATTTCATCTCTAATCTCACTTCAATCTGCAGAAATTGATTGTTATTATTGTGTTGGATTTGTCATGAATTAGGTTTCCCATATTTGTCTCTAACAGTAGACATCAATAATTTTACTTTCTTTTCTTTCATTAATATCCTGATTAGAGAATGCTTTAAGGTTCCATCTTTAATCAAGCATTTTATGAGTTATTTTTCTCATTATGTTGATTTGTTGCGTCTTTCCTTTCTACATATTAGGTTGCTATATCTTTGAACAAGGTTTCTATCTTCTGAGGAATATATGTTATAATTTTGTTGTCTTATTGTGTACTCAAACATAGTTAAAGATTATTTGCTTATGAATAACCGTGAAAAAAAAAATTCAAAATACTTTAATCACATTAAAAGTTACTATGAATATGCTGATTTCAATTTGATTGTGAATTTGTTTCTGTTTTGATTTAAATTTGTGTTTATGTATTATTTTTGTGGAATATTGATGATATTTTGGGTAGAGTAATTTTTTTATGCCGATAATGGTTCGTTGGGTTTCGACTTCTGTGTTCTTCATCTTAATGCTATTGTACATTGCTTTTGGGATTTAACTAGCATAAAACTAAAATGAATTAATATTTCTAAACATTACTATGTGCATAAAAGAAGGTTACTATATCCTTGGAAAATATTACTGTGTATTATACCTTTCTATAAGTCTATTAGCTCAATTTTGTCGAGCACTGTGTATTTGTGCTTACATTGCACAGGGGATGTAGGTTCAAAACAACTGAATACTATTTTTACAAATGAGATCAATATCATTTACCTAGTTCTTGTAATTTTTTAACATACATGTTCATAAAAAGAGTTACTATGCCCTAAGTAAATGATATTATGATTATATAAAATTACTGTCTCTACATATGTAATTTTTAAAAAATAAATTCAAAACAACTGAATACTAGTTTTACAAATTTGATCAATATGTTTCAAAAACATGTTCAATAATATCATCAAAATTTGCCAAATTTATTTACAAAATACAAATAATAGCCTATGTAGGATTTGAACCTACATCCTCCATACAATGAAGAATAGAGTGCTCTACCAATTGAGAGCTAATAAGCTTAATGTGTCATAAAAAGAAAAATATCATATTCAATAAACAAATTAGATTCAAAATCAAAAACAAGAAAAAATCACAAACAACATCTAAAATAAGAAGAAATTCAAGAACTAACCAGATTCAAAATATAAAATCCAAAGGAAAAAATCAATAACAAAATTGAAAATAAGAACGAATTCAAGAACAAACAAATTCAAAATCAGATTCAAAAAAAAATAAAAGATTCAAAAATCGAGAATGCTGAAAAAAACCAAAAACAACAAAAATAAATTAAAAATGAGATCGAAAATAAGAAAATATTCAAGAACAAACCAGATTCAAAATAGAATATACAAAAGGGCGAATTAATACTTGCAAACAATAAATCTTTCATGGCAGAATGAGAAAGGATGAAAGAAAGTGGAGGAATGTTTTGGATGAAGAAAGGAGGGAAATAAGAAGAACACTTTGAAGATGAAAGATGAACAAAAATATTAATCAGAGAAACCCAGAGCGAGAAATCTAGAGAGAGAAAATGTGGACGATGAAAAAATGAAACAGAAACTACTAATTCTATCAAAAGACTAAACAAGTTTTATTTTTAAAAAGTAAAAAAACCGGATAAAAAAGCCTCTGAACCACATGCAAGTTTAAGAATCATCCTGACCATTGATCTTTCATCTCGACGGCTGAAATACCTTCTTACCCTTCTCATTTTAAGACCCCTTCTCATTTGATCCTAAATATACATATATATATATATATATATATATATATATATATATATATATATATATATATATATATATATATATATATATATGTATATATATTAATATATATTATATATATATATATGTGTGTGTGTGTGTATATATATATATATATATATATATATATATAGGGTCGCGTTCAGGTGCGAACCCATGTTATATGCGAACCGTGCGAACAAGCATTCAGCAGCGTTGGATTTCAATTAACGGCTATGATTGACACGGTTATTAATGGCAAAATGGTAATTTCGTGACATTTTCATTTTTGGGCTTTTTTACTCATTTGCACTTCTCTCTCTTCTCTGAAACTTTCTCTCTCTTCCGAAAATCTTTCTCCCTTCGTGATTTTTCACTTCCGCCATTAAAGAAGCACACAAGTCGACAACACATCAACAAAAGGCAAGAACCAATTCTTAATTTCATGTTTTTTTTTTGTAAATTAATAATAACTAATTTTATCTATTTTCTACAGTTATTGAAGAACAAATTGGTGTTTAAAGTGAATTGCAGCAAAAAATTCATTTCAAACTCAAAAATTGTTTCGCCTACAAGTAATGGTGTGAATATCAATCCTATTACTTTTATTTGTTGAATTTTTTATTTAAATTGTTCTGTGTTTTGAATTAGGGCTTTTGTTCATTGTTACTGTTTTGTTATGAAATTTTGTGATTTTCTTCGATTATGTGTTTCTCATTTTACATTACTGTTTGTTTCTATGATTTAGGGTTTATAAATATTAAATTGCTTCGATTTCAATTACTGTAATTGTTAGGACCTAACTTACTGATATAAATATTGTTAGGACCTAACTTACTGATATAAATGCTGAAGAATGAGTGTTCTGATAAAGATAGACATTGTGCTTTATTAGTGTTATTTTTTAAAGTATAAAAGCTTCGTTTTATTAAAATATATTGTAATTCTCTTTTTCAGGTTCAGTTAGAAGAAATTGATGAATTAGTTATAGATAATGCTAGTTGCTCCACACCTAAGCCAATATCTGATTTATGTTTAGCCCTATATGGGGAACCCAAAACAGTAATTCTTCACTGTGAAGCAAAGTTACTTCCTGAAGTAAATATGATATTTGATACATTAGATGATGGTTTGTGTTTTTATAAGAATTATGCAAATGCTTGTGGCTTTGAAGTTAGACGTTTTGGGGATAAAAAGACTAATGATGTTATAATGATTAAGTATTTTGTTTGTAATAGACAAGGGCAGAGAACTGTGAAATCTAACACTACGAGAAAACGTTTACATTCTCGTGTAAATGGTCCTGCTGTAATTGGTTTTCGTAGGACTAAAGATGAAAAATATGTTGTTTTTAAGTTTGTAGAAGGTCATAACCATGGTTTTGCATCTCCTACTACTAGGTTGCATATGAAAGGTTCATCTGACATACACATTGGAAAAAAAAGGTTTATATTTAATAATTTGAAGTTGAATCAAGGTCCCATTAGTTCATTTAGAATGTGGAAAGAGCAAGTAGGAAGCTACATGAGCATTGGTTCATCCCTAGATGATTTTAAGAATTTTTATAGGGATTTAAAAGGATATATAAATGATGCTGATGGTCAAATGTTTGTTGAAATGTTTCTTAGAAAAAAAGAAAATTACCCTAGCTTTTTCTTTGACTTCGATGTTGATGAATCCAAATCACTATGCTTAGCATTATGGGCTGACGGTACATGTAGAAGAAATTATGCTGTTTTTGGTGACTCTATATCAATAGATGCTACATATAGCACTAATAAGTACAATTTGGTGTTTGTGCCATTCACGGGTGTAGTTAATCATAAACGATGTGTTACATTTACCATTGGTTTGAGTAGCAAGGAGGATGTTGCATCATATACCTGGCTTTTTCAGACTTTTTTGAATGCTCTGGGGGGGAAACAGCCGTTTTTTATTATTACTGATCAAGACCCCGCTGTTAAGATTGCTTTACCCAATGTTTTTCCAAATTCTGTTCATAAGTTTTGTGTGTGGCACATAATGAAAAAGTTGAAGGATAAAGTATCTGTTGAATTGCGTAGTGATGAAAATTTTCTTAAACGGATTAATTATTTGGTGTACAATAGGGACAATGAGCGACATGAATTTGAATCCTAGTGGGCAAAATTGCTATTTGATTATAAGGAACAAAAGTTGGATGAAAATGTTTGGTTATCAACTATGTATAATATTAGAGAAATGTGGTTCCTGCTTATTTTAGATCTATTTATATGGGTGGTTTGTTTAGGACTACATCAAGGTCAGAAAGTGAGAATAACTTTTTTAATTTTTTTGTCAACAAGTTTCTCACTTTAGTTGAGCTTCAAATGCGATTTCAAAGCGCAATGGATGCACAACGTCATAAACTAGAAATACTTGAAAGTAAGGATAAGTTGTTTACTCCGCCACTTAAAACACCATTAATGTTGGAAAAACATGCTGCTTCCTTATATACTCTTGCTGCTTTTTATGATTTTCAAGCTGAAATTTGCGCTGCTTGTTTTGAATGTGGGCTGGACAAACATCATGTTGAGAATGGTAAAGATTGCTTTTCAGTGATTTATTTGGGCAACAAAAGGCTTTTTACTGTTGTTTTTGATCCAAAAACACTTGAGGTGGATTGCTCAGGTAAGATGTTTAGACGTGTTGGAATTTTATGTAGGCATTCTTTGTGGGTTTTAAATGCTAAGGGTGTTAATAAATTGTCTGAGCAACACATTTTGAGTAGGTGGACTAAACATGCTTTAAAAACTCCTGTATATGTCTATTATTGATGATCCAAAAAAAAGGATATTAGGAGATGTTTGGAACGAAGTTCATCGTTGTGTTGGTTTGGCTGAAAGTAGTATAGATGATCTTGAAGATTTATTGGACAAATTGAAAGACTATTCAAGTGAACTTTTAGAAAAGAAAAACAGTTTAGTCGAACAAACAAAAGATCAAGATTTAGAGAATTTTATTGGATGTAAAGCACCCGAAGTTATTAACATCCAAAATCCAAACGTATCTTCAAATAAGGGCACTAGAAAGGAAAGTGATTGTAATGACAAAGAGGCTAATAGGTCTATTATTCCAAAGCGCTGTAAAACATGTGGAAACATCGCTGGTCATAATAGTCGTACATGCCAAGACAAGAACAAAAAGTAAGTGCTTCCTGTATATTTCAACTTATTTCTTATAAAAAATTGTTGTTATTATTTTTTATTTATATTATTCAATTGTTTTTTTCAGAAATAATACAAGCAGAAAAAAGAGTACAAGATCAAGCAAGTCATGATTCTAAAGTATTTTATTATCCTTTTGGGTGAGATTTTTCATTAAAAATATAATTGTTTTGATAAGCTCAACATACTATTAAAATTTGTTATTTTGAACTTTGATTAGGTACACATTTTGTGTTGCTGCTGGAGAAGAAGATGTTACTGCACACTTCAAGATCAAAAACTGATTAGACTGTAGTTTTGTACTAGTTTTCTACTAGAAATGTGTTTAGAAATATTTATGTAATTGTTTAGAATTATTATATCTAAAACATATGTAGTTTTGTACTAGAAATATTTTGTCTACTACATGTGTTTATTAATATTCTGTATGATATAAATATGCTGTCTAATACGTGTTTAGAAACATTTATGTAATTGTTTAGAAATGTAATTGGAGATATTTATGTTTCTCTCTACTACATATGTGTTTTGTTTCTTCTACAAAAAGGTTTCTTTCAACTATGGATATGAATATTCTGAAAATTGTAATTGAACATTATAGTTTATCTTCAATATGAATATTAAGAAATATTAAGAAACATTATAGAAGTATAAGTAAATACTACTATTATTAAATTCCAATAATCATATAAAGGATGAAAAAATGATACTTTTTGCAAGTTAAATGTTGCTAAACTTCATAAAACAATTATAGTTGAAAGAAAGAATTTGAAAAAAGTTAACAAACTCATGAAAAAATGTATCACATGCATGGTATTTAAATATAACATAAATTGAAAGAAAGACTAATATTAATATAAAACATGCATAAAACATACAGTTTGTAAGTTATATGTTACTAAAAGCTAGAAAACCGTTACTACTTTCATAAAAGTAACAACATAAGTGTAACCGCCCTGAATTATGAAGGCAAAGACTAATTGGAATTTAGTATTAATCAAGCGGAAGCTTGCTTTTGCCAACACAATAAAGGGGATTACTAAAAGGATAAACCAATGTCCAAGTAGAATACTTGAACCACAACCAAAGCAATATAACGGAAGTCTTAACTGTCTAAAATAAAGGAAAATTACAACCATATCGAAATAAGTCCAAAGTTCAAATTACATCCTTAAAATAGTCCAAACCTAAACAACCAAACTAATAGTCTCTCAAATACAATAAAGAGATCTAAACAAAAGGGGAGTCATACTCCAACTCGGGTTCATCTTCCGCTCGCATATCCATTCTTCGTCGAGGTGCCATAGGGGTTTACTCTAAAACAAAACCATTGAAAAACATACAAAGCATAGTATCAGCAAAAAGGCTGAGTATAAACACATTAGTGTCTGTCAAACAAGTTATCAGAACCTTTTGATTTGAGTAAATTCATTTTGAAAGATGCTTTTTCATTTGATAAATCATATTATCATTCAAACCCAGTTCAATGGTTTTATAGTAATTTCAAATTCTCAAATTTCATCATAAATCTTAAGATCTCAATGGATCCAATCAATTTCAAACTCATATCATAAGTTTGCATGGGTACTCTGTGAGTCATCATGTGACTCGTTTGGTAGTCGGTCTACCGTCCGCGACATATCCGGCAAGTGTAACACAATGGTATTGTGAACAATAAGCGCTCAGCATTGGTGAGCCGTTTAATCATGCACACAACATTTGTTATGGCATATGTACCCGCCATTTAGGCTAAAACATTTTTGTGTATAATATATTTCTTGGAATTTCAATAGCATTTGAAAAGTCAAAAATATTAACTTTTTTCTTAAGATAAACATCTTTTATTTGCAACATAGCAAAACATACTTTCTTTACAATATAGCAAAATCAAATCATAATAGTTCCCACATGGGTAAAACATGCTTAGCATAATCATATCATCAAACATAACCTTTGTATTATATTGGGGCATCACTAGCATGTGTGGAAATGCATCGCTACAAAAAGTGATTAAAAATTCAAGACGATTTTTCAAGGAAACCACTAAAATGTTTAGTTTCAATCAAAGAGTTTTGAAATTAATTCAAAATAACTATGATATAGTTCATAAGTCTTTAAAATCATTATGACAAAAGATTTCATAAAACACTATTTCCTTAAATACGAAATAGTTTTGCCGATAATAAAATCGATAATTGATTTACAAAATACATATTAATTCTCCAACAAGGCCCACATCAATCAAGTCATTATAATAACTTAATTAAAATGAATTTAAGGTTGTCCCATCATATTATAATTGGTTATACAAATTTATAATAATTTTACGATTATTTCGACAATTTAGGTATTTACCGTTATTTAAATGATGTTTTAAATCTATAAAATTTATAGACCATCTAAGTAAAAATTATTTTATACTAAAGTTCTAGAAGTCATATAATACTTTTATTAGCTCATTTTAACTAATAAATGTCATGTATAATATTTTATATTTTTTTATATAGACATTTTATCGATAAATCAATAAAATCGGTTTAAAATTATTTAAGTCCAAATAAATTAGTATAAAAACTTTTATGATGTTCCAGAAACTATTTTAAGGAATATAAAATTTTAAATAACCATTAAAAACCGTGTGGGGTATTTTTAATGATTAATATTGTTATTTTACCGATAAACCGAATAAAATTTATTTAAGTCCATATATGGTCACGAAAATTCATATAAATTTTTCGACATGTATATACTGTTTAGATAAGTGTCCCATAAATTTTTCATGCTCAAAAGACGTCATTTAGTATTTATTTTGTATTTTACCGTTTTCTAACTTACCGATGACTAATAACCGAGTAAAAATTATTAAGGTCCTTAAACGTCAACAAAATCTTCTCAAACTTTTACCAAATTTAGTTACTGTCCATATAAGTATGTGACAAAAATTTCAAGTCCATATGTCTTCATTTAGTAATTATTTTATATTTTACTATTTAACAATTTACCGATAAACAATTTAACGATTACTCAAAAATCATGAAAAATTCCAAATTAAATATATTCTGGCCAAATCTTGTTGGAGACATTATGATATGATTTTATTAATTATTTTTGATGATCAAGAGTTTATGTAATACCATATTTCATAATAAGAGTATTTAACACCTTAAAACCCATTAAAATATCGATTTAACGAATAAATTTCAACAAAATTATTCAAGAGATTATTTTAACATATAGCTACTGGAAATTACTCTTAAAATGCATTTTAAATATTTTCTAAGTCCATAAAACCATTTCCATCACAATTACTTTCACAAAGTAGTGTAAATCATGCCTTTAAACATACAACAATTCTTAAAATCAACATGCAGGATGCCCACAATAATAATACATGTAATAAATCATTGCATACTCAAAATTATCATTTTGATATCATTTTTCAAGATTTAAGAACTTCTCTTTGGGAATTTTATTTTTTTTTTTTTAAAAAAAACAAGTTTACACAAAACTTTCCCAACTTGTTCTTAAACCCTTTAAAATCACCCCATGTGACATACCTCGACTCCAAGCCTATATAAGTATTTCGTAAGCTCCTACGTAAGCTCCGATGCGTTCTTAGAAGTGGTTCCAACTTCGGGTCCTTGCCCTTCAAGCCTCAACTCCAACTCTTCAACTAAACATATTGCATTTATCCAAAAATCAATAATAATTTTGGATTTCTAACATGCACTTAACTTTCTTTAGTTGGAGTTGTTAAACTAATACTTGTGATGATTTTAACATATTTGGAGTATACTTATTATGTTGAGCAACATACTTAATCAAGTCTCATAATTTTACTAAAATTTTTAAAGTAAGAAAATATATAAGTTTGTGAAAAGAACATTTTCTTTTCTTTTACTTTCTACTATAATCGATTTTTTTTTATAGAGGTTTTATAAGTGATAATTTTCTTAGTTTTAGATACAAAAATATCCATATTAAAATGATCTTAGTTTATAGAAAGATTCATGTAAGAGTGTTCTTCATGAACAAGTTTTAACAAAAACTAGTGGAATAAAGAAATGATCATAACTTACTCTATGCTTGGTGGATTTCTTCAAGTTTGGTGTCTATGGAAAGCTCTTGAAATGAAGATTATTTTTATGGAATATTTGCGTTTATAAACATAAATTTTCAGAAGTTTTAGATGGGTTTTTGAAGAAGATTTGATGAGAAATAAGGTGTTTTTGCTAGGAATTGTAAGATTGAACTTCTTTAGTTCTTATGGGTGAATTTGGGAGCAAAATAAAGTGTGAAAGAAGATTAATAAAACTGAAAATTTGGACAACAAATAGCTCGTAATTTCTATTGTTTGCATGCTTGTCATGATGGTGTTTTTGGGTTAGAACAAATGGGGCTTTGGGTAGAGAGTTTGGTGGAGTGTGTAAGTGGGTTTTGGGGCTAAAAGAGGGGTAGAATGGCAGCTAGGGGCTGCTGTTTTGGGGCTGATTTGAGGTGGGTTTTTGTCCTTAATTTGGTCTATTATAGTGTAGGAAAGGTTTATCTAAGATAGTTTAAAGTTTGGGTAAAAATTGTTGTACATATAACAAGTTATGTAACTTGTATTATATGTTTAAAAATCACTTGTATATGTGTATAAAATATTTAATTTACTCCCATCATGTTTAAATAATATGATCGGGTAATAATTAAATTTTCTCGAACTATTATCGGTAGTTGCTCAACTTTAAGTTTTACCTCCAAAGTTTACGTTTCTTGTTACGATTCATAACCACGTTACGAATTAACAAGTTTCTAATCATCGTAGAAAATTTTCAAATTTCTACCATCACTAATTAAATTTTAATTAGTGAATGACAAATATTAAGGAAAAAAAATTAGGCGCTAAAAATGACTAATGAAATCTCATTAATAATGCGACTGTTTCAATAAGTTTGTCAACCACATTTTGTTTAACGACAACATTTGGTTTCATCACAAAACTAACATCATAATAAAGGTTACATCATATAAAGAGATTACACAAAAGAGTTTTTCAAAGACAACATTTGGTTTCATCAAATCATCTTCTTCTTTCCTTTATCAACATTAGGTTTCTTCTTTGCTTGCCCAACATTAAGATTCTCAAATTCTTCCAACCCTAAGTCAAATGATGGAAAGTCAATATTAGAAGCTCTTGTCCTAACATCCATAAGTATATCAACCACATCATCAATTTCTTTCCACACATTAGGGTTAGAAAGCCATTGTAAAAATGTTGGTGATAAAGAGTCTTTCCGCTTATTCTGCCGACTTGAGGTTGTGGCTTCAGTAGCCCTTGCTTTCAATCTCTTGAAGTTATTCATATGATATTGAGTGACAATATCCATATTCCTTTTCATCTTAGCTAATTCCTCAACAATTTCCTGATAAAAAGTAACATAAAAAGTCAGAAAAAAACAATAAATTGTAGATCAGTAACATTTGATAAACAGTCAGTAACATAAACATGAAAGTGAACTTAAACATGAAAACTTAAAAAGTCAGTAACATTTGATAAACAGTCAGTAACATAAACATGAAGTTTAGTAACATAAAAAGTCAGGAACGAAACAATAAAACTGTTAAAAAGCTAACATTTAATTGTTTGATAAAAAAAGTGAACTTAAAAAATGTTTACAACATAAACATGAAAACTTTAATGACTAAAAATGAAAACTATGTAGAATACAAACAATAAG